>CM076584.1:1199982479-1200192910 GCA_034641835.2 Pinus albicaulis
TCGGAAAAGTCTTTGAATCGTGGAGAAAAACCCTAAATGTGTTGATCCGTTGATTTGAAGAGATCAAAAGACAATCGTCGATATAGTAGGTCTAAAAGACCCTCGTGGAAATCCCATAGATCGACACATGTATGCATGGAAGGATCAGAAGGTGTTCTATATATATGCAATGTTAAACAAAATACAATGAATTTGATGCGAAGAACTATATGAATAATTGTACCACATTTAAGTGATGAACCGAGTAATTTGTTTTAATAAAGGGTCAATAATGTAATATAGTACTATGTGATATGTTATAGGTGTATATTAGTAAATGTTCAACAAAATATTATATTACTATGAGTTATATTATGTGTAATGAATATACATAGATCATCTACATGGAATGGACATATGATAAACCCTCTTTCATGATAAACCCTCTTGTGAGGTTTCAAGCATTAATGTTTTGACTACGATTATAAAGTAAGTACGCTATTATGAACCCATTTTTACAACTATAGCATAACCATTGAACATAATAATATATTTATACAACTATATAATAGGCATACATCCTATGTCTAGTGTTAGATATAAGGGTGTACACATAAGTCAAGCATTTTGACGGAAAGAAAATGTGATATTTTTATTTAGTAGCACTAATCGACTTTAAAAAAATACTTAATATCATTAAAGGTTTAGTAGGAAATTATACTTAAGATTTAATATAATGAATGGAACGAAAGAAAATGTGATATTTTCATTTAGTAGCATTAATCGACTCTTCAAAAGAAATATTTAATATCATTAAAGGTTTAGTAGGAAATTATAAATTTTTTTAAAGATATTAAATATTGTATATAAAGCTTTCAAAGGAAGTTATTTCATGGATTATGAATAAAAAAATACATGAAGAATATGGTCTATTGAATAATATCCTCATAACTTAAGATAGGATTTTATCATTTGTATGGAGATAAGAATCCATAGATTGTATAAACTTTAATGGAGAAGATATATACAATGAAAGAAGGTCACGATTTAATTATTTAATTGTTTCATAAATAAATAAATACTTATGGTTGAAGGAGGTACATTATAAGTGGTATCATATCTATAGGTTACAATATTGGGCCTTTTATGGGTCCTAAAATTAATATTCCTATTTATGTGATGTGTAACATACAAATAATAATACGAAGAATGGTTGAAGTGACAATGGATAGATCTTTGTAAGATCACCAAATAAGGAGTGAGGAGAAGTATGTAAAATGGAGAAACACATAGGAAGAGATATATAAATAATTCCACTAGTAAGACTAGGTCTATAACTTTTAATGAAAGTCAAAATATGAGGATTGAAAAAGAAGGAATAGTAAATGTTAGTAGTACGAAAACAAAGATGCCATGATATGATTTCAAAACATTTAGATCTGAGATATTACGGTAAACATGAGAATGTGATTGGGGATGTATGTGGTGGATATTTTTGGTGAGCTTGGTGTTTATTCACGAGAGTATTGGTATGGGTGAAAAATGGATCAATTGGTACATAGGAGGATGGAATTGGAGTCGATTCTAAGTTGCAACTCCTCCTCGAATAATTTCTCTAACTTAGGTCAACCAACATGAATTTTCACTAATCATGGACACTTATTCCTAGTTTGGAGAATTAAATCTCACCGAAAGATCTAGTATAGCTAATGAGATATATGCATGCACAATTCCAAAGACTAAGGTTGATATAAATCGATGTAAAGGTAATTTTGTTGTTAAGAGATGTATTGGTAGAGCACAAAGTAGTGAATTTGGTATTTTATCGAGACTCTACCATTTAAATATAGTTTGAATCTAAGTTTTCAAAATATATTAGTTGATTATAGAAAAAATATTATATTCTCAACAACCACGAAAAAAAAAATTCACACAAATTTAATTCAAGATTTAGATTTGGAAAGAGATGGAAGTGTTGCAAAGAAGTCAATTGTCGGAAGTCAATTGAAGCTTAAGAGAAACAGCGATATTGAATCATTTAGAGATATAATATTAAGAGTGGTAGAATATTTTCACACATCTGAGGGAATTTATCTTAAGGAAACAAATTCTCCACACTAAAATACGGGTGCATAAGTGGAAGCAACAATTTATCCACCATAAAATCTGGTCATGAGTGTTGCGGTACTAAGTTTGAAAAGAAGAAAAAAACAAATCTAGGCATGAGTTTTGACGTGTGAATTGTTGATGAAAACTTTGACATATGTTTGAGTTTTGAAGTAACAAAATCTTCCACAAATTTCACTTCATGCATGAACAATAATTCAAAAAAAACATGAGCTTGGAATATAGTTTCTAATATTTAAACTCAATTTTACAAAAATAAACTTCACATCATTTTCACTTTTTGTGTTTAATTTGTTTGGACCCAAAAATATTAGCAAAAAATTCAAGAGATTGAATGACAAATTTTGCGGATGTTAGTAGGCACAAGTATGGATATAATGTGGGAGTACAAATCTAGATGTTGAAAATAGCATAATGAAAGAAAGAATCTACGTGGTAGAGACTTTTGAGCAGAAATTTGAACATCTCGTGGTAGTATATTTTTAACAATAGAATTTTACATGGGTATTGAGGTAGGAGATTTTGAGAAAAACATTTGGTTATTTTCCATGAAGTACAAGATTCTACTTCGTAAAATTTATGTACATCTCAAGGCAAGAAATTCCCCACAATAGAATTTGTGTGTGTGTCTTGAGGTAAACAATTGTCGACAAAATATGGACATTGAATAGGAGGTGCAAACTTACAACATAAATTAGTACGGTTTTTCTAGTTATATAAACATGCTGACAAATATATGAAAATTTAAGCATTGAAATCTAGTACAAATCCCAAAGATGAGTTGTAGAATAAATTCAATGTACAATTCTTCATCAGAGGTCATTAATAAATTATTTTATCCTATCTATCTAATCTTATTGGTGAGAATATTTGAGATTGAATTGAATTTTTTGATTTAATACAATTTTTGTTTGAAAAAGAGTGGAAAATATTTATGGAAACTCAATTTACGATTGATTTCTTGGGTTAATATCGAGAAAAAAAATCCCATCAAAGACTTACTCAAGTAGAAAGGACATAAGAAAATACACTCTCTTTTGTTAAAGCATGGGCAAACACAAGTCCTTATTCCTGGTCGTTCAAAGCTATTGTTGGTGGAATTAAGATAATTCATTGTAATATGATGAGAGTTTCAATAAATAGTCATGATCAAATTTCTAATTATTTTACGACAAGGGAACTGGGATCACAACTAAGTCAAGATAAATAAGGAAAAATAAGAAATAAACTTGGGTTGTAGCTTCTACTAGTGAATTTGCCCTTGATAAAGTTCAAAAGTGTCTCCATATACTAGAACATATCTCGCCTTCCTCATTCTTGATAGATAGAAAAATATTTAAAAAATAAAATAAATTAGTAAGTGAAGAAAGTTTAGAGATAGATGAACAACATCATGAATTACAAAATGTAGGATAAATAATATTTATACACATTATTTTATTTCAAAATATATTACTAAAAAAGGAAATGGGAAATATTAATTTGGAATTTTTGTAAATGATATAATTCTCGATCCAGAGAGTTGCGTTGTCAAACATGAGCATTCAACTACACAAGAATGTCATGTTAGACTATGGCTATAAATATGCAAAGAATGGTGTTAACAAATAAATGACTAGATAATAATGGTAAAATAAAGATATTGGAATGAAATAATTGAGAATTTTAAGAACTAAGTTAAATAGCGAAAGAAAGTGTAAATTAAAGAACTATGACTAAAAACTATGTGTGTTTTAGAAATTAGATGTTTATAATCCAAAAAGAATCTTACTAGAAAGTGGAAATGGGGATTAAAATCAAGATATAATGATATTATATTCGAATGGGGAGTAAAATCAAGATATAATGATATTATATTAGAGGAAATGGCATTGTTTTAAAAAAAGTAAGAAATTTGGAAAATTAAATGATAGAAGATCAATTTATGACACTACTAATTAATTTTCTTGTCGGAAAGTGGAGATAAATTTAGGACAACTACGAGATTGACACCTGGCCCATGCGAGGCCTTTGCACCAAGTCATAGGGAGCCTTTAACAACATAGTTTATAAATCCATATTTTCATTTAACTCATCATCAACTCATCATCATGGAGGCACTTGTGAAGAGGATGTCCTATTTCTTTAAACAATAATTGGTGTAGGTTTTGTAAGAGATTTGAACTAGGTGTTTAGGGAAATACACCTCCAATTTAGACACTCCAAAATTCAAAGCGCGTGAGGATTAGAATGATGATGCAACATTGATGTTTTTAAAAGTAGCGTTGGAATTAAGGAAAAGAGTGAGTGAGAGTACATATATGTATATCTCCTCTAACATAGCTAGGACACTTTCATGAAGTGTTGGTGAGGCCACAAATCCTAAGGAAGAGTGCACATGCATGAATGTCATAATTATCCTTCAGTGGAGGTAGAATTGAAAACAGAGCTCTTGATAGAACCTCTACGTGTTTTAAATTGGAGGGAATTCATGCTCCAGAATATTATGATCCAATTTAAAATTCAGTGAAACTAATTCAACCTAGAAAAGGTAAATTAGAAATTTAAAGGTTTCTTAAAAGAAAACATATCTAGTTTTTTTTTTTTTTAAACAAAATCTTGAGAAATCAGTTGGTAAAACTTGAGTTTAGGTTTTGATACCAGCGAAAAACTATTTTAGTTTATGATTGGAAGGTTCCTGAATAATCCTGGAACAACATGATTGTTATATTAACCTGAATTGACACGGAATTCAAGCGGGGAAGATGAAATATCCAGTGACTTAATGTTTTTATGTAATTAAGAATGTATATGTATGTTTCTTTTTAAGGTTTAAAGTTTGAAAAACATGTGAAGAATTTAATTATCAATGTTTAATTAAGGAAGATTATAAATTTGTAGTTATGATGTTTTATTTTTGTAAATAAAAAAATCTGGAAAATTAGTTTTTGAGTATAGATGGCTAAAAGAAATAAGGCTGCAAAATTATTATTGAATATTTATTACCCATAAATAAGGCCTAGGCATCTAATCGGGATAATTAGATTTATCCAGAAAATATGAAATTGGTCAATTAATTGTTTCCTAAAATACAAGGTGTTATCTTTGGAAGTGGGAAACGAAGCTCATTAATGGTCTAGCCATTGCATTCCACTGTTGGTGAGATGGAGGTAGTTACAAACCACCAAAACCAGTGGTAGATGGGTAATGGACAAAAAGAATTTACTTGTCTTTTGTTTTCTTGTTGAGAGTCTCAAGTTGTACTCTCGGATAGAAACTGTGAGAACAAGTGAAGAGGAAAGATACTCGTTGGTTGTAATATCAAGGTTGGGAGGAAAGTACTCAATTTCTAATTTTTCATACCATTATTTTTAAGTCAGTATTTTCTCCTACAATGTTTACTTCTTTAAATGAAGTAGCCAAATTTTCTTACAGTAAAATCATATATAGTAAAGAAGAAATTAATTGGTTATGCTTTATAAATAGAATTTTGTGTAAAGAATGAATTTTGATTATAAATTCTAAATAATAAAAAGAGAATAAAAATAATTACTTTGTGTTGATAAATTTAAAACTTAAAAAAATGAAAATTCTATAGATGAATTATAGAATAGAATGGTTTTATTTATTTTTCTAAATAACAAGAAAGAAACATAGATGAATTTATATGTATAATAGTTAGCTATTGTGTTATCGTAGAGATTTGTATAGGTAATGGTACGACTATATATATAATTCCATCTAAAATTATGGTTGCCAACCAACATTATATTTTGCTAAGTGTCTAAAAAGAAATATGGATGAATTTATATGTATAATAGTTAGCGATTGTGTTATAAGGTAATGGAGGTAATGGTACGACTATATATATAAATTTATGTGAAAATATTTTATTATATACAAGTCTTTTCCTTTAACAAGTAAAAATAAATCATAGATCCATAGCAAACTCTTTTTTTAAAGAGGAAAACATATAGTGAATTATGAGCACAACTAGAACTTATAAATTTTCATGGAAGAATGTTGTAACATTGTCTAACACAAATAATTGACATTGAGGATAAGGTAGAATGATTATACAAAACTCTATAAAAATTATAGAAATTAAAAATAAGAGAAAAACCAAATATATTTTTTTTTTTTTTTGTTAAAGGAAAGACATTTTTACATGGAGAAAATGTTTACACATCATGCATCACTTAGGAAAGAGAAACGACAGATAATGGACACACAGTAGTGAGAAATAACTATTTAGTTTAATAGAAAATTATCATACTATGAATAAGGCATGATTGTGTACGAGCTCTTAAACATTGAATTCTATTCATTTTAATATGTACAAAAATATTATAAAAAAGAACTGATAAAAAAAACAGATAAATTAAAAACATTGACCATAAGAAGAATAATATTTAAAGTTAAGTTTATGAAATGAAAACAAATAGGCACAAAAGCCTAAATGTTACACTCTCCCAACGAGTTGGACGTGAAAAGATAGAACACACGGAGAATGTTAGAAATATGTAAGAGAGCTTTGTCAACGAAGTCATGGACATAGAACTGGGTACAAGAGCAACCGACCTGGTAGTTTCTTTGTGAGTTGAGACAGAACTACATCTAAACTTTGAAACATTAGAAGAACAATCATTGTCATGCTATAAAACCTTTACGTGAAGGAAAAAAAAATAGAAATACATTAACAATGATTAAAATTAGGAAATAACATAGAGATAATAAATAGAGCATCTAGCAACAAAAGAGTACAGGCAGAAGGATTCTTAAATAAAACCTTGGAACAATAACTAGTTCCATGCTACTCTCTACCTTCAAAGTAACACATGCATTAGTTATTGTTATAAAGGGAAGGAATTTATTCCTTTAAAATAACAAGTATAGTTACATGAATTGTTAAAATTAAAATTGTCCTCTGAGAATTTTAATGTGAGAGAAAATGAAAATTTTGTAGTTATAGAGCTATCACCAATAATCAGTAAATAAATAATAATAATAATAATAACATATATACAAGTATTACTGGAGAAAAAAATGGTTTATTCTTTATTCACGATGAAGAAAAAAATTATATATATATATATATATATATATATTCAATTCAATTCAAAGTACAAATGAAATTCAGAAATGTTATACCAATTCAATTCAAAGTACAAATGAAATTCAGAAATGTTACAGAAAGAACATTACTGACCATAAAGAACAAATACAAGTATTTTCTTAGTAACATGTAATTAGTGTTTCATGGAAGTTTGAACCCTAATGAAAAAGAATTACTAATAATCAGAATAACCCTTTCGAGTTGAAAACAAATATAAAACCCTAAATGGGTTTACAAAGAATTTGACGAATAATTGCGGAAAATTATTATAGAGGGTTGTGGGACTTCATAGAAACACAAACATGATGAAAACAATTGCATTATTACCTGGAAACCAAGCTACTAGAGTAGGTTTTGAAACCCTGGCAACTTTCACATTCCAGGAATGGGATCCTGTAACAGATTTGAATCCTTAATAAAATGATAAACTAAAAGAAATCTAGAATGGGAAAGGAAATTGTAAATCCGATGAAATTGTTCCAAGGGTTTACCTGAGATTGATATTGCAGAACGGGAAAATTACCCGCATGATGTTACCATTGTTACGTGAAGATAAAACCCTTATGGTCGTTGGCCATAGGTTTTGAAACAACTCTTCACCAAGGAAACACCACAAACTCTGAGATAAGTCTCATGTGGAGACCATATCATGCTAAATCAGACCAAAATAATATAAATATGTGTAAACTGCAATAAATAACAAACAAAAGTGTGAAAATAATTTCAGGTCATGGTAACATATGATAACTCTTGTAAAAATGTGAACTATAAGCACAGTGAGCAGCAGCAGATGGTCCTAAGGGTCCAATATCACAACTGATCGTGGAAACAATTATATCAACCCAAACCAAAAGTCTTAACAATAAATAAAAAGTAGAGTAACGAGCTCTCTAAGCACCGCAAGTACAATTAATGAAATGTAATGTGTTTTAATAAAGGGTAGGTAATGTAATATAATGCTATGTGATATGGGAGAGGTGTATATAAGTACATACTACGAGTTGTGTATAATGAATATACATAGATCATCTGACATGCAATGGACATATGATAAACCCTCTTTTGAGGTTTCAACCATTAATGTTTCATTAATTTTTTACTAGGACTAGAAAGTAATTTTGACTATTATAATTTTTTTACTAGGATTAGAAAGTAATTTTGACTATTATAAATTTATAACTATAGGATAAATAGATCTATTTCTACAACTACGGTAGAAGCATAGATTCTAGTGTTACATACAAGGGTGTAGACATAAGTCCAGCATTTCGAGGGAAATAAGAAAAAGGATTGTATATGGAGTCCTCCACGGAACTATGGAGTCTTCGAGGGAACTTAGTTGATGGATTATGAAAAAAAAATTCCATAAAGAATATGAGCAAGGATGGTATATGGAGTCCTCCACGGAACTATGGAGTCTTCGACGGAACTTAGTTGATGGATTATGAAAAAAAAAAATCCACAAAGAATATGAGCTACTGAATGATAGCCTTATAACATAAGATAGGATTTTATGATATAGCCTTATAATATAAGATAGGATTTTATGATTTGGACAGAGAAAAGTATATAAATTAAATAAATTTTAATGGAGAAGATATTTATAAAGAAAGAAGGTTCTATATTTAAGTAGTTAATTGTTGCATAAAAATAAAAATAAATATAAAAATAAAATAAATAAATATGGTTGAAGGAGGTACATTACAATTAATTTAGAGAAAAAGGCTATATATGTGTATGTGTTTATGTTAAAGCTAGTAAAATATTTCAATATTCAAAAAAAAGAAATAGTTATAAGTAAAAAAATTAGTTACTTATTAATACGGGGAAATGTTTATTTTATTAAACACTAAAGAGGATTAAATATATATACACAATGAAAGACAAATATTTATTTCCAAATAGTTATGCAATTTTTTTCTCTTTTAATTAAAATGATTAATTAAAAAAATGTCATATCAACAATGGTTAAGCTAGATCTATACTAGTAATATATATAAATAAAATGCAAATATTTATTTCTAAAATATTTATGCTTTTTCTAAATTCATTAACTAAAAAAATGGCATATGAATAAGTGTCATAGTATTGATGAGCCATAGTATTGTAACATAACCTATTTACATATTGAAAATCCCCATGATAAAGTGGGGGTGAATCTCCATGATTAAGAATCTTATGGCAAGTGTTTTTTTTAATGTATATATGTTGAACTTATACATTAATTCTTTTGTCATTAATAATAATAATAATAATAACAATTTTAAATAAAGTTATAATTTAGTTAATTTTTATGATTTTTTAAAAAAATTTAGCAATTTGATATGTATAATGAAGTGGTACAATACTTATTATAAATTGATTCCTATAGACATGTACCAACCATTTAATTTAGATGGTTGCGCTAGTTCTAATAAATCTTAATAATTATATATTAACTATTAATATGCATCTTTATTATAATATTAGCATGTAAAATATCACTATACATTATAATATTAATAGCAAATAGATTTACTCCCTTATAGATTATAACAAAATTTGAAGGAGACGGGAGGAACAATGGAGGTTTGCGCTAGGGTTTGTTCTTGCATCTACTCTCAACTCGATGCCGCTAAGGGTTTCAAGCATGTGAGAGCATGTAAGGATGGGATTCAGAATGATGATGAAGTATCGTTCATATTTTGGAGTGACATTTGTAGCGATACTTGGGTTTTTTTATCTTGTGGTAGGATGCAAATCCTACTTTATGCTACAATCGGTTCGCATGGAGATAGTAAGGTTGGACTGTGTTGGATGAATTTTTTTCTAAGACTGCCACGACATGTGTGCTTTGTCCATATGGTTGACCTATAACATCTACCCATTGATAGTAGTTCAGATTGTTTTGAAGCATATTAGGCATTCCAAATTTACAATACTAGTTTGCATGGATAACTGGGGATTTGAGAAGATCCTGGTATGTTGGATAAGGCTTTGATTTTCTATGATTTATCTCTGGTTGATGCAAATAATCCTAAGATTATAAAATATCTCAAGGGATGATGGATAATTACTCCCCTGATTTCCATGACCAGTTCACACACCATAAAACCTGTCTAGTTGAAATGTGATCATAGTTTTAAGGGTCCCTATGTGTATTTGGTCTAGCTAGATCTAGGATTTGGTAGATCTCTATCAAATCTGGTGAAAAAACAAAAGGGGAAGGAAAATTTTCATATCATCATAAAATACCTAGATGGAAATACCTCTGTTTATCGGATTCAAGGTTTGGATCTAGTGGAAAACTTGAATCAGACCATCCAGAATAGGATGGGTATACCAACAATGCTCCAAGTTTTGGAATATGAAGGTAAAGTGCTACAAGAATCTTTCCAGTTGGAATATTATGATGTGATAGAGGACTCTACCATAATATTAAATATGAGGATGTGGGGAGGTTCTTCAGCCTTTGGAAAACTTAATATAAATCCTAGGAACCCTAATGGATCTATATTTTTCAAGGATGCACTCAATGAGAAGAATACCACTCAAGTTGATCAGCCTCAAAATCTACCAAGACCTTACATTTTTAAGTAATTGGACAAGGTACCAACCTTGGACGTAACAACCCTAGAGGTAAACTCTTTTTTTTGTTGATATACAATCCACAACATTAATATGCCAGTTTAATGGTTTTTGGCTTAAAATAGAAGAATTATATGAATTGGTGTACTCTTCTTGGGAAACAAAGTATGATCTATACTTGTGCTCTAAGGGTTTATTCATAGTGAAATTGGAGACACAACAAGATAAGGAAAAAGTTTTAAATGAAGGACCATATTTTTGGAGTAGAACCTGGATTTTTGTTAGCCCATGGTTCCCAAAGTATGATGTAACAAAAATGGTGGTGAAAACGATGTCAGTTTGGGTGAGGTTGTCAAACCTCCCCCTTCATTTCTAGCACCATCAAGTCTTGGAGGACATCAGAAATATACTAGGAAAATTAAAAAAAAATGGACCTGGAAAAAACATCAAAAGTCATCTTTAATTTTTTCATGATATGTGTATAGTTTGACCGTAGAAAAGGTCTTCCTAGTCATCTCCTTATAAACATGAAAAATTTCAGTGGGAAAACATGTTATAGTATGAGTACGGCTTTCAGATGTCAAACTTGTTTCAAATAGGACATCCACAGATTTCTTGCCCGCAAGCAATGAAGGCACCAAAAAATAAAAAAGAGGCAATCCCCTAATAAAAATGGATGGTAGTTTCCTGATAGCTTAGAAGATGAAAAATAAGAGCCCGAGGAAAATCAGCCTCAACCTAGCATCCACTTAAATATTTGTGAATGGGATAGGTCTGAATCAGTGGATGTTACCCAGAAAGGTACTGAAACAACAAATATCATAGTACCTGAGAAACATAAAGTGGAATTACCCATGGAAAAGGATTTCGAAGGAAAAAGATATCTCATGTATCTAAGAGCTCGAACTCAGACAAAGAAATCCCCTAGAAGACAAATGAAAATCAAGTGAAAATAGTAGCAACTTCTCCCACTTAAGGAGTTTGGCGAAAGGTGGAGAAAAAGAAAGGGAAAAGGGGGAAATTCAATGATTTTTATCATACTTAGCCCCATAAAATTTATTTATTTTTTGTATTAATTTTATTCTTATTATTGTGCATCAATTGCATTGCTAATACGATCGAATGCTTTTGAGCATCGACATAATGTAAATTTATTCCTTGTTTTTGAGGTTGATTAAAATTATTATTTTTTCTTGAACAAAATTAGTTCTAATATTACTAAAAAGCGAATTTATAAATAAACTAGCATAGATCCATCTTAAGTACGGATCTAAAATGAGTTAAGAGGGATCAAATTTCTTCACGTGCAAAATTTTTTAGAGGGAAAAATACAATGTGTTATTTTTCATTGCTTAAAATATATTTTTGAATGCTAAATAGAGTATATATAGGACCAAATATATTTTTTAACCATAAAAGCTTAACTTTTTTCTATATATAAATATATATGAATTTTATATCAACATTAATTAGTTAATATCTTATTCACACATTTTTTTACTTCTAATCACTTTACAACATATTTTTTTTAATTATAGCTGACATTATTTTTCTATTTAGAACATAATTTTTAATTTTATTATAAATGGGCATACACGGATAGACAAACTTACACATCCCCCGATACTTTTAGAATAAGCCTCTCGGCTCAATAAACATATAATATAATATAACTAATAAAATATTAATATACACCAAATATAATAAACATATTATAGTATCCTAATATATCTATATATATTAAAAATTATATGACACACCCATTATATATATATATATATATATATATATATATATATATATATATATATATATATATATATATATATATATATATATATACACACACACACAATTTTAACTAATACAGATATATTAACTATAATTACATATCGACAATATATTATAATAGTTATAAAATATAGCTATACTAATAATTATTATATTGTATAGTAATTATCAATGGTTATTACATCAATAGGTGTGTCTATTTTGTAATTATCATTTTTTTGCATTGGATGACATATTTTTAGGTTTAATATGTTCATTAGGAAGGTTTAGAGATAATTTCATATTATGTGCCTAATATTATTTATCTATGTAGAATATTGTGAAAATAATGAAAAGATTATGAAGATTTGGAGGATGAGATAATCTAGGGACTTTCTCCCTACTACAAGAGGAGCAAGATTGGATAATAAATGAATAGGATATGATGAAATTATTGAACAAATTTTGGAGCTCGAGTGATTGATAAAATATAGGAATGTGCTTCATGTCATTTAATGAAGATTCCTATTGTTGGGAACCACATCCAATTTTTGAGGGACTTTGGAGGGGAAATATACCTCCTTTTAAGGAGGATGCTTCCCCATCTATTTTTATGAGTACCAATTCAAATTCTCATCTAGGGGCATGTATTTCTTTGTTTTCTTGTGGAGAAAACTTGTTATTTAGCAGCTCCACTTTAATTTCTAACAGGGATGTACATGGATTGATTCAAATAATGAAGTTTGGTGCCATTTTTAGCTTCTAAATCTTGGTTTACTTCATAGTACTTTGATAATCCTTGCGCTTGTCCATCCCAAGAGCCTTAGATCCCTATTGTACAATTTTTTTATTTTCTTTGAATTTTTTTTCACTTACATCTCTTATTTCTGCATTTAGTGTTCATGGTTCCTTTGGTGTAAGTTAGTATTAGTTAAATGATTGAAATGAGTTGTTTTTAAGGTTATTTAAAAATTAAAAATAATCATGCATCCTTAGAACATAATATAAAATTCATATTCATCATTGAGCTCCTTGATATTGTTTACTAGTTCACAAATCTAGAATTTCTGGAAGTATCTTTTAGAAAAATAGTAGTAATTTCTGTTAATTTTAGCACACATTAATGAGCTTATTTAAATTTTATTAATATTTTATTGGAGCTGAAAAACATCCAAATTAATAAAAAAAATTATCCCACAAAATTTTCACTTGATTGACCTACGCATTTGGGCACTTAGATCAGCTTACTAGTTCATTGCTCTAAAATTTCTGGTTACTAGTAGTAAATTTATACTATTTTTTAGCACATGTGATGCAGGGGCATGAGGCTTAGAGAAAAAAGGCTTCATTAATTATTCAAAAAATACAAAAAAAAAAATTACAAGCAAAGGTGTTGGTACCTTTAGTTGTCAATTTACAGTTGTACTAGATAGGGTTGAACTAGTATCTAGAAACATAGAGCAGTTTTAGATTAGATTCAGTATATTTAGCCTTTAGTTGATAGATTTAAGGAATATTTTATGTAATTAGGCTTTTATCTAGATTGGGAGAATTTGATCCTCAAGAAGAGGTCGACTGTTATGTAAAAACCTATAAATGTAACCTCTGAGAAGGAGGAAATCGAATTGGGCCGTGGAAGAAGTGATTTAGAGGGTTTGCCTCTATTTTAATAAAATTGCAGAATTTCATTTATCTATGGTTGCTTGGAAAATTCCCAGAGGGGTTGGAAATGTTGGAAATGTTGTCATTGATGGCAAAGGAAATGACAAATAAGGAGCACTTGAAACATCAACAAGGCAAAGAGAGCATGAGACATGAAGTAGAGGCAGTTTTAGAAGGGTCAGTTGATTGGATGTCTGGAGAGGCAGCATATTATAGAAGGAACATTCGAGGTTCTGTGGCAAAAAGGAAACATGTATTGACAGCTGAAATTGTCTATGAAAGTATAAAAAGAGTGTTGAAAAGTTACCTCTTATGCACAGACCATACCATTAGAGGTCATTAAAGGAGTTATGTAAAATGATCTGCAATTTGTAAGGAGTTTGAATAGCATCCAGACTGGAGGGTAGTGGCCTTTGTATTGAATATCTAGCCAACCATGAAATTGTAAGTGATTACTTTTGAGATGGATCACCTGTATATATATATATATATATATATATATATATGGAGAATTGTTTATAAGTTCCATGTGTGACTTCATGTCTTCTTGGTAGAATTACATGGGAATAGTTGAATTCTGAGAGTTAGTATGGATTCTGCGTTCTTGGTTGAATTAGTAATTATGTGCAAAGTCCATATTTCTGTTTTTAATAGCAAGTGCAGTCTATGTAGAGGAGGACTGTAAAATATCCCTCTCGCCCTTGAGAAACTGTGTGTGAAGGGTTGTGGAAATGCCCTGCATACAAGAAGGAATTCGGTGTTGTTGAGTAATTGTAACAAGGATGAATGCCAGTGGTCGAACTAGAAGCAATTGAATATGTTGGAATTAATATCACAATGACTCGACCTTGAAGTGAGAAAGAAAGGTCCGCATGAGGGCTGTTAAATCCTGTGTGGAAGTGTATTCCCGGAACCCTTGAGCCTACGCTTCCCGTAGACAGATTGACACGCATTTATTTTGTAAGAAGGTGAAGTCGGTGGTTGGAGAATCGTGGTGGAGCCACAGAGTCACTTTAACTCTGTCGAAATGTTGGGAGATGGCGCAGATTAATGGAGTTGTACTAGATGGAACTGGATCACTAAAAGACACAAACGAAATCATGAACAAAGCATTAAACTTAGCAATGGAACTGTAATGAAAAACAAAACATCGAAGCGAAATTTAATTATAATAATATATTGAAGAGTAAGTGGAACTCAGAAGACGGAACCCGGTAGCGAAACGCGAAGTTAGGCGGAACCCCGAGCCAAAAGGGCGGAACCATGACCAGATGAACAGTGACGGTGGTTTATGCTTTTCATCGCACCACCTATCGTCAGGTAAGTAGTATTTAAGAATCGGGAGCGATTCCATAGAGAATTCGACACGTGGCAAGGTGGACCCACGGAAAACCGCCTCCCACTGCGCGCCATCGCGCATTAACTCTCGACTGAAGACCCCATGCGATATCGATACAAGCCGTCGATCTGGAGGGGAGCCATCGGACGGTGGTCATAGAAGGAAGATGTGCGAAGGTTAACCAAAGTACGGCGTGCCATCGCGCATTATCGTCCGTGCATCTTAGCCATGCGAAATCCGTTGGATCGACTAGGCCGGTGCGACGTGATGTCAGTTGTCGGATGTGGATGGTCATAGGCGCTGGGGCCCAGTTCTAAAATTATATTGATTGGAACCTTTTAAACTAAGGTTTGCGGGGTTATTAAATGATGTTTGAATATACGAAGGGGGCAAACTCTAAGGTCTACGGCCTTTGTTTTAATCCGAGTCGAGGTTGTTAACTGGCGTGAATAAAATTATGGCCAGCACATTAGTTTGGTAATTTTTTATTAACTTTTGTTGTAATATTAGATGGCGGAGATAAGGGATTACCGTTGGATCGATTTATGTTATGGGAATGTGCATTAGCGTATGTTAAAATAACCCAGATTCGTTTATTTAAAATTGCCAACTCAGGAAGAAATAATGTTGTAAGTTTCCAAAATTGTAGATTGGTTGGAAAATGAAATATGAATGCAATTGCACACAGAGATCTGATGAAATAGAGAGCAAAATGGGATTGTCAAAGGTTCTGTAGTAAAAACTATTCAAAAGCGGTTACACAACTGCAATGAAGAGGAGAGCGTGTATAAATGAAAGTTCGATGAACAGGAATATGTACAGGAATGAATTGGACAGGTGAATAAGCACAGAAAACTGGAGAATGTGCAGAAGACAGTGAGCAGAAGAAGGCAGAATAGTCACTCAACAGCAGCAGAAAAGACAAATCCAATAAAGCCAAAATCCAAAAAAGGAGTTGAGTGAAATTGAAGTGTGTAACTGAAAATGTGAATGTAAATGTTGTAATTAATTTTTTATTGTTTGTGATGCATTGGCAAGTCTCCGGTAAGAAAACATAATCCCACTGTAATATTGAAATTAACACATATTGTTATATTTTTAATGAGCTGGTAAAAGAAATAAGGAGGCAGAAGGCAAAAAGTCAGGACTATTCATTTCAAATTCTCTGAGGAATGTAAAGAGTCATGTGATGAACTCTATATATAATATCACATTGATATGCACAAACAGGTTAGAAAGTGAGTGAAGAGAATACAGAAATGAAGCAGTGAGGCAGAGAAGAAAGAGGAGCTGAGCAGAGAAGAAAGAGGAGCTGAGCAGAGAAGAAGGAGAAGCTGATAGAGAATCTGAGAAGATGCAGAGATGATACAGGGCAGATATGTGAACAGATGAACAGCAGAGCAGATGGAACAGAACAGAGTTGATATCCAAGGTAAATCAACAAGTGTTTTTCTTTTGAAATAGTAAGGAAGTTGGAGCTTCCCTATCAAGTTTTAGCTTGATAGATGTCAGTTGGAGCTGACTGAGGTAGGAGCCTCCTGTAGGTTGGTGCCTGCAGAAAATAGATGGGAGTTGGTGCTTCCACATCAAGTTGTAGCTTGATAAAATGTCAGTTGTAGCTGACTGAGGTTAGAGCCTCCTGTAGGTTGGTGCCTGTAGAAAATTGATGGGAGTTGGAGCTTCCTTGCAAGTTGTAGCTTGCAGAATTGAGGTAGGAGCCTCCTGTAGGTTGGTGCCTACAGAAAATCAGTGGTGAGAGGGAGTTGGAGCTTGCCTTTGCATCACAACAATAATAAGATGTGGTTTTCTCCCTTTATGGGTTTCCACTTATATCTGGTGTCTTTGTGCATGTGTTGATGTGATTTATCTAATCTGCTTAATACTTGTTGCTCACATATTAAGACTATTGTTACATTAACAAATCTGTTTGATACTTGCTGCTCACTAATAAATATTTCTCACATATTAAGTTGATCATGAAGTGAAGGTGTAAATAAGTTTTAAGAGAAAAGTTTTAAAAGTCCATGTATGTGTTAAACTGATTCACCCCCCCTCTCAGTTTAACTAAGGGTTCACATTTCATCCCTTCGAAAATTTATTGGATTAATGGTTTCTGTGTAGAATCGAGAATATATTAACTTCTGTGTAAAGGAGTGGAAGAATTTGAAGGATTCTGGTTCTTTCGTTTTAATTTGGATATTCAATAAATGGTTTATGGTTATTGAGTTTGCAGCGGAAAAGGAGGGTTTCAAGAGAAGTTGAAAGCCATAAAACAGCAGAAAATCCGTGTCAACGCGACCGAAAAACGGAAATTCGAAGGACAAGCGGTTTTCAAGAAAACCAGACACTGTTGTCGCACAAATTTTGGCATGCGAGTGGTTTTATCTCAATCGAACGCGATCAAATAATATTTTGGCACCTCACGGTGGCAATACCACCTATTTCGCGTGACTTTTTGTTGATAAGTCGCTGGGGTAATTTGAGCGCGATAGCCATCCGATTGTGATCGCCGTAGATCCAACGGTGGTCGCGTGGATAGCTGTGTGGGGTTAAATGAAAAGGTATGGACGCGATTATTATTGCAATCAAATTTTATTAAAGTGTTTGAAGTCTGAAAACCCACTTCCAAAAGTTTTTAACCCTGTTTAAAAGTAAAATATTATATTTCTGAAGGTTGTAATATTGTTTCAAAAGGAGATTTATTAAGTGATTGAGATGCTAAATATTTCTGAAGGGTTTAAACATTGGTTAAAGTGCATTATTATGTTATGAAGGGTAAAGGGGACTTTTGCTTATGCATGTCTCTTTATTTAGTTTTATCAAGCATATCTAATAAATTTTGATGACCGAGAGTGGAATAGGAGACCAGGAACTAATTCCTCCTAAGTTAGAAAACATTGTAACTAAATTTGAATAGCTCTCCTTAACGCCTGCACCCACACTACCATCAACATGTTAATGAGTTTCTTTTGAGTTGATTCCACCTGGATTTAGTCCACATTCTAATTAATAACATAATTTTCTCCATATCATTTTCACTTGATCAGGTTAGGCATTTGATAAGTTAACTAGCTCGTTAATTATTGAATTTTAAGTTTTTATAGTAATTTTGTGCTATTTTTTATCACATGTTAAGAGAGGTATTTTTTAGTGATTCCACTTGTATTGGAGTCATAGGGAATCCTAATTAATAAAAAAATGTATCCCATCCCATTTTCATTTTATTTTTTTGGGAATTCAGTAAGGTAACTCGAGAAATAACAATCATGTAGCAATGTTGTAGCAATCCTATAACATCATGTAGCAATTCGTTTTTGATATATTCCTTGTCCAAATTCATGGTAGAAGTATATTTATAGGCTATGAATACTCTAATACCACTTTCGTTGATCTGAGACTTGGTTAGGTCACCATTTAGCTCTTACATTTCTTTCTTCTTGAATTTTGGTTTCTGCAATTAGTCTAGATTTCCTTTCCACAATCTACTTTAGCAAAGTATGTTTTCCTTCTTGTAAAAGTAATCTAGGACTTTTATTTCCTACAAAATAGAATCGATTTCCTTTAATTCCATTTATTTTCCAGCAATATAGATTATATTTTCTTGGTTGTATTGCGCTTTATATTTTTGCAAATAGAATAGGTTTCCTTTTTTCCATTTACCTTCCACAAAAAGTAGAATAGGTTTTCTCATTCTTATTTACCTTTTGCAACTTAGGATTGGCAGCTTACCTAGATATTTAATCATTTGAATTTATTTCATTTCATTCTTTCACTTACATCAAAGGGATTTAGACTAGGAATAGGAAGGTGTGTTATGCACATACATTGTCGGCCCTCTTAAGTTTGTACGAACCCCAAGTTGATAATTTAAGTTGGTAGCCTTGGGATTTGTAGCATTCATGTTGCAATATTTGGGCTCATCACTTTTTGGCCTCATTGTCAGGGAGGGTGTCAAATAAAGAACTCTCCTATTTTTGGAATTATTCCCTCTTTTTTTTTTGTAAAAACTAAGAAATTGCATTAGGGATCTCTCATTGCATTACATTAGCATTCTCATTCAAAAATAATTATAAAAACAAAAAATATATTTATTCAACACCACAAACCCCCCCACTTGATCATTTGTATATATAAGAAGAATATATGGCAAGGAGGTATGGAGTAGCTCTACGGTTTCAACCCAAATCAACAAGGGTCTTATCCTCCCCAAACTTTTCAACCATATAAGGGGTCTTATGTCATTCCTTATTTTCATCCATATCAATCTATTTTTTCCTCAATATTTGCGATCTTATTCTCCCCAAATTTTCATTCCTCCTTTACATCCATATCAACACAATCCTCCTCAGTGGGGTGATCCATATTTCCCTTAATATCCTCAATTCCCATGTTCACACCAGCCTCCTCAATGGGGTGATTCATATTTCCTTCAATATCCTTCATACAAAACTCAATGTTATCCATACCATCCACCTCCACCACAACCATTTCAAATACCCACTCCCATTCAAATTCCTACATAGCCATTTTCAACCCCAAGCAATAAACTCAGCCTCAAATACAAAATCTTCAAAAATATCATTTTTTATCTAAATTACATTCATCTTAGATCAAGAAGAGTATTCCAAAAATAAGACTCCTCTTCTATCATTAAATAACAACTTCAAGAATAAGAATATCCAAAGTATACTAAAGAATCATAGAACACATATGATGAAGAGTAGCCATTGGAGCCTGAGATTGAAGAATTTATACAATGCTTATCATCATATCATTTATGTGTTCTAGGGATTTATTAGAAAATAATATAATATTTAATGACAATGACGAAGAAGACATAAAAAATGCTCTAAATGATCAAGTGAACTGAGGGCATCACAACTATATTGAAATTTAGTTCCAAACAATCATTAAGCTAGAGCATCACTCTCTTCTTCAATAGTTATTTACATCATCAAAGAAGTTGGTCTCTTATATTCAGGTACATTTCAAAGCATATATTTCAAGCCTACACATGAGTTTATCCTTAATTTTGTTATGCACATGGATCCATTGGAATTATTCCCTTACTTGAAAGCGATTTTATTTTTTCAAGTAGAGTAGGATAGAGGAATAAAAAAAAAAAGGAGAAAAAAGAAAATAAGAGGAAAAAAAAAATCTCAAGTGAAAACCTCCTTTGAGATGCCTTATATTGGTTCATTTATTGAAAACCTCCATGAGGCGATCAATGGGTTAAAAAAAGAGAGAGAAAAAAAATAAGATCCTAGGTGAAAACCTCTTCTGAGGTGTCTATGTAGACCTACTAGTTCAAAACCTCATTAAGGAAGTTTGTAGGCCTAGAAAAAAAATGAAAAGAAAAAAAGGATTATTTTCCCTAGGTATCTCTCTCTGGTGAATGCACATTCTCTCCAACCTTTGCAAGCAAAAAGAACAAGCTAGCACTAAAATAAAAGATGATAAAAAATATAGTAAAAAAAATGTCAAAATTAGGCTTTTGCCTCCTTTTCCCAAATGCTCCAACAGGACCAATGCCATGTCAATCTATCACCCTCGTCCATTCCCAACATCCACTCATCATTCCCAAGCCTTTCCCACTCATTTTCCTCATTTTCATAAAGTGTTACAGGAAAGTTTAGTTTTTCTACAGGATTTACAAAATACACAAGGAAGAAATTGTTTTGACCATATCTCAAAAACCATATATAATTTTACTGATAAGCTTCATGTGAAGAAGAATAAGGATGATGGTAACATGATTGATAAATTCCATCAAATTCCAGTGCATATTTTTCGATAAATTGGCCTCCGTCACCTCCAGTCGGTTTCCATTTTTCTCAACATACGTGCATCCGTTGGAAAATAGTTTTATGGGGAGATGAATAAGGATGATGGTAACATGCTAAGAAATTTTCAATTCAATACAATCTACCTTTATATATATATGAGTTAATCAAGGTTTCTACAGGATTGACACAAATTGCCACATGATTTTTCCATATTTGCTACAGGATTGTGATCGGCATCAAGAGAAGGATCAGATCTCTTGTTTTACTCAGGGAAATGAAAGGATTGGTTCACCACACATCCATCAACTGCCATCCATATCACTTAGCCATTTTTCCTTCCAAAAATCCATCTTTGTTCATAAAATTACCCTATTTTCACCCCTTCTTCACAAGTTTTCACCACTATGATACTTTCAATTCCATGTCCATAAGCTCACCATGAATTATCCAAGTCACTGAGTGCATTTCATGAAAGTATTTGTGGTTTTGGAAGGGGTTGTGTGACTATTACATGAAATAAACCAATCCTATGGTAGCCTGTAGAAACCCTATATATCCAAAAGCAAAGAACTTTTGTAGCTCCACAATCAATATTTGGCCATCCTTAAGCATCAAGAGGCCGTCCTTGATATCTGAGGAATCCACACCATCCTTGAGAGGAAGTTGTAAGGTCACTAACCCACTCCAATAGCAGTAGATAAAACACTGGAAGAACTTGCATAAAAAGACATCATCAATTAAACATCCATCAGAGAATATCAGTAAAATTTTTTGTTCAAATGAGGACCAACGTAGGAAACAAGATCATGGAAGATAGCAACTCTAGACGCTAGCAAATCGATTAATTGTTCAACAACAGCATGCATGCATCTACAATAGCTTGACATCAGGTAGGCACATGTATGCATTATTTTTCACCTCTCTTGTTGACTATATTATAGTTACAAATTTATTTTCAATGCACGAGAGTGGTTTTATAAGCTAAGGATTGGTCAGTGGTGTCAGCCAGCTTTGAAAATTAATTTCATCTATCTTCTCTTATAAATCACAAGTGTGAAAAAAAAATACAAAATAAGGTGATGACTATGAAGGTTGGGTCAACGTGGTAAACTCATATAGCACGTTGAGCCAACCACCTAACGACCATTAACTTAAGTGGGATCGAGCCTCCTTTAGCACATAAAAAATATCATTTTAATCTAAGGAGTCCCACCTACCTGAGCTATTTCTTTCAAATACTGTTATAGAGGGGCTACAGGACTTCGAAAGTGTTGCAATAGGATCAGAGGTACATGCTATGTGATTGTATAATATTGTTGTGTTGTAGGCTACTGCTACAAGATTATAAACAGTGCAAAAGGATTGGAATGAGAGGTGAAAAAGTTCTTGCTTTCGTGAAAATTTTCCTCCAAAATCCCAAAGCCATGAAGGAGTATTCAAGTGAGGAGTGAGTAGAAATTTTCCTCACCATACATGCCTAAAAAAGTTTGTAAAATTGGTCATATTTTTCCCTTAGAGCCATCCTATAACAAACCCCTAAAAGTTATTTTTTTTTTTCAAACCCTGATTTTTCTTATGTAAGAACATGATAGCATAAGGGTGAATTTGTTTTGAATTTGGAATAAAATTTTCCTACCTATGATCAGAAAAATAACACCAATCCTCTCTCCTCTTCTATGAAACCCTAGGTTTCCCAGAAACTAATAATTGGCAGAAAATTCCTTGAAAATTTTAAATAAGTTATAGTAGCGAAAAAGGGAGGAGGTTTCAATAGGAGGGAGCCCACAAACTCAATGAGAACCTTATGCTTTGGTCATACTTTATAGACAAAGACGGGGAGGCTTTCATGGAAACCAAAGCTCAAGCTTTACTAGAGCATCGAAGATGACAAAACACAGTTTTTTAGAAGAAGAAGTTGGAGAGGGAGAAGAAAAAGAAAAATAAATTGAAGGGAAGGAAGAGGGAAAACTAGAGATAGAAGTAGAGTCCATTGGGAAATAATCTAGGCAACAAAAGATAAGAAGAATGTAGAAAAAGGAAGAAGGCATTTACCATCAAAATAGAAATCAAACCACATTGATGACAATAGGTTTTCCAATGGGTCTATGATCTCTTATAGCTTGTATCCAAGGCCTATAAGATGTTATAGAAAGGTAAGAGGAAAAAAATAGGCCTGAGGTACAATTATGATCAAGTTTTCATGGATTTTGTGAGGTGCTACAAGATGTTACAGGTCTACTACATGATGTTACATGATTGCATCCAAAGGCATTTTGAGGGTTCTAGAGGTGGCCATATGGTGGAATAAGGTAGCAAGAGGTTGGGAAAGGATGTGGAAGACACTCCCAAGGCCAAAACCTTTTAGGATCCCATTTTCCACATGGGGTAAAAGGAAGCCTAATGGTCTCAAGAAAAACTATGATTTTTATGTTCATAGTTAGTTTGGAAGTATGGATGAAAAATAAATGAGTGTTTCAAGGGAGAGGGTGTTAATGCAATGAAGATGATTCCACTTTTACCTAAAAGCCAACATAGTTCACTTGCAAAGAGAACAGTTATGTTTTTGTGCTGGAAAGACTTCTAAATAAATGCATGAAAATAAGAACTATTTTTTTTTTCTTGTCCTTGTAGAACTAACAACCAAACTTCTTAAGAGAAAGGACTAAGACACAAGGGAGAGGCCACCAGGGCCATGATTGAGGTATAGCTAGGTCACTAAGTTTCTCAGAGGATGAACAACACTTTCAGTAGGGGGGTATGATGGGCCTCAAAATTAGCTACAATTTAAGGCCCATCTCACCATCCTTCAACACATTAAACCTCTATTTTTTCATTGGATGACATATGTTTAGCTTTAATATGTTCGTTAGGAAGGTTTAGAGATAATTGCATATTATGTTCCTAATATTTTTTTTGTAGAATATTGGGCAGATTATGAAGATTCAGAGGATGATATAATCTGGGGAGTTTCTCTTTGCTATAGGAGGATACACCAAGATTGGATAAGAAATTAACAGTATGGAGCTCCAATGATTGAAAAATCTGTGAATGTGCTCTTGTGTTTAATGAATATTCGTAGTGTTGGAGCAGGATCCACTTTTTAGGGATTTTTGGAGGGGAAAGTTTAAAAAATTTTCAAGAATAATGCTTCCCCATCAATTTTTATAAGTACCAATTCGAATTTTCCTCTAGAGGTAAGTATTTATTAGTCTTCTTGTGGAAATAACTTGTTATTTAGCATTTCCACTTTCATTTCTAGTAGGATGTACTTGGATTGATTCAAATAATGAAGTTTGGTGCCATTTTTAGCTTCTAAGTTTTGTATCCTTCATAGAAATTTGAGAATCATGGGCTTCGCCATCGAGCAACTCGAGCCTTATTTACAATTTTTTTATTTCCTTTGAATGTATATTATTTCACTTCTTGACTCTTATTTATGTATTTAGTGTTCATGATTTCTTTGTTGTAGGCTATATTGGTTAAATGATTTAAATTATTGTTTTCCAAGTTATTTGTAGAGTCACGACATGATGCATCCTGATACTGATATTGAAAATTTATATTCATCATTGAGCTACTTGGATTGGTTTACTAGTTCACAAATCTAGAATTTCTAGAAGTCTCTTGTAGCAAAATAGTAGCAATTTTCTACTAATTTTTAGTGTGCGTTAACGAGATTATTTAATTTTATTCCACTTGTATTATAGCTTAAAAAAATCAAACTTAATAAAAAAAATTATCCCACAACACTTTCACTTGATTAGCCTAGGAATTTGTCCACTTAGATCAACTTACTAGTTCATTGCTCTAAAATTTCCTGTTTCTATTAGTAATTTTATGCTATTTTTTAGCACATGTTAACAAAGTTATTTTTAGTTTATTCCACTTGTATTGAGTCATAAAAAGCCTACTTAATAAATAATAAAAAATCCCTAAATTTTCAATTGATCGGGATAGAAATTTGATGAGTTAACTAGCTCACTAATTCTTGAATTTCCGGTTTTTATAGTATATTAATTTTTACGCTATTTTTAACATATTTTAATAGGGGTATTTTGGTGATTCCACTTATATTGGAGTCTATGGAATCCTAATTAATAAAAAAAACTTTTCTCATCCCATTTTCATTTGATTTTCTTGGGAATTTGGCAATTTAACTCGAGAAATAATAATCTTGTAGCAATATTATTGCAATCTGTAACGTCTGCGTAGCAATTTGTTTTAACATGGATGTTCCTTGTTAAATTCACTCCAAAATCATGGTAGAAGTATATTTATAGCCTATGAGTGATATACAAACACTTTGGTTGAGCTAATGCTTTGTTAGGTTTCCATTTAGATCTTACATTGATATCTTCTTGAATGTTGATGTCTGAAATTAGTCCAGATTTCCTTTCTAAAATTTACTTTAAGAAAAGTGTGCTTTCCTTCTTGCAAAAGTAATCCATGACTTTTATTTCATAGTGGTCGTGCCATGATTGTGATCGATTGAGGAATTCTCTGACATTATTGATGTTTCGCTTATTTTACTTGATGTGCAAATGGAATTGTTGCAGATATGTAGACCATTTCTGATGGCAATTTTTCTACAACTTTCCTTGTATCTATATGAATTGCAGGGGTCGGTGGTCTGTGTGGATGACCATTTCCTTCCCCATAATGTAATGCTTCCATTGTTGGCAGGCTTGCACAATGAAATACATCTCTTTTTCATAGGTGGGATACTTTTGAACTTTGTCTGAAAGTGTCTCACTGTGATAAGCCATTGGATGCCCCTACTAAGTAAGAACTACCCCGATAGCATAGTCAGAGACATCTATCTCAATCTCAAATGGTTGTTGCAGGTTTGATAATGAAAAATCCTTCTTTTGGGATTCAAACCAAAGAAATTTCCTTTCGCTCCTCCCTTGGTGACTTGACTCAAAGGTCAAGTGATATGAGAGAAACCCACCATAAACCTATAGCGAAATTGGCAAGACCTAAGCTATAGAGCTCTGTTATAGTGGTTAGGGTTGGCCAATCCCGAATGACTTGGATCTTGGCTGGATCCACATGCACCCCCCTTTCATCAATAATGTATCCCAGATATTGAACCTGGGTCATGCCAAAAGTGCACTTCTCCAAATTGGCACACAACTTGTGTTGCCGCAGTGTTTTGAGGACTTGTCGGATGTGGTGAAGGTGCTCTTCCCAAGTCTGGCTGAAGATCAGAATGTCATCCAAGTACAACACTACAAATGAGTTGGTGAATGGCCACAAGATGTCATCCATCATCCTCATGAAGGTGGCGGGAGCATTCGTCAACCCGAAAAGCATGACCAGCCATTCGAAAAGGCCTTCCTTGGCTTTGAAGGCAGTCTTCCACACATTGGAGGGTTCAATTGGTACCTGGTGATACCCAGACTTCAGGTCGATCTTGCTGAAATATTTTGCACCTTTGAGTTGGTCCAGAAGGTCATCAATCCGTGGGATTGGGTACCTATTCCGGAAAATAATGATATTCGGTACTCAATCGATACATAGCCTCCGGGTTCCATCCTTCTTCTTTACCAACATGGTCGGGCTCCCACGAGGGTGATGAAATTAACTTGATGTTCCTTTATACAAAAAATATTGGATAATTCTCTTGATTTCATTGTTCTCCATAACATAGCTTGATTATATCGGTCCATTGGGTAGTGGCATGCTGGGTCATATTGAATGTAGGTTTACCCACGTGGGTGAGGTGAATATGTCCATATACTCCTCTAAGACCTTGTCCATATGTTGGTGTTAGGTCCCTATATTACTAGTATAGTCCCTTATTGTTGTTAGTGTAACCCCCTTATTGTTATTATTGTACCCCTGTAACCCCCATATTGTTATTATTGTTCCCTTAAATTATTATTGTTAGGTCGGCTAGGATTACATTGTGGCCCCACTAGGATTACATTGTGGCCCCATGGACTCCTATATATAAAGGAGGTTTTGTAATTTTTATCATCCAAGAATTGTTCATTTATGTAATGTATTGGAGGTTTCCCCCTCGAAGTGGCTTATTTCTAAGGCGTTGATATCTATTTTCTTCTATTTTTGAGCCTGCTCTGTCAAATATTTGCATCGAGCTTTGGGATTCAGGGGTTTTGTCAAGCCCAAAATGTCATCGCAAAATTTTCACTATAAATTTTTTTCATGAAGTTTCAGAATCTGAAATGTTTAGAGAGAAGTCAAATCCCGAGGAACATCGTCGCAAAAAATCCCAAAGCTTGGTTCGCAATATTTGTGGGAGATATGATCCGTGGGAAGTTAGGTTTTGAGGTCGTTTTCAAGATCCTGAATTTCATCTCAAAGAGGTGATCATGGGAAATTCTTCATAACTCTCTCTCTGAGCATCGGATTGGAATTCTGTAAAAAGTGGCTGGAAGCACATGGACTTTAGTTTCCTATCTATAACTTTCATAGCCAAAGGAGCAAACAGTGACACGTGGCAAGTCATACAATTTCGCTCTATTGAACCGGTCCATAATTAGGTCATTGTGGGAGATTGCACATAACTTTGACTTGAAGAATCCAAATCAAGTCAGACCTATGGAATTTGAAAGAAGATTTAGAGGACTACTACAGGGCCAAATTTCATATATTGAGGATCTACAAGTATAGAGATAATTCAATTTCTAATTATTTCTAATATCGAGCTCCTCAAAAGAAAGTAAAAAGTGTGTATTATTTCGACCAGATAAGTCTTGGTTGGATCTTTGTTCAGGATATCATCAAATTAGAATGAAGACTGAAGATATTCTAAAAACAACATTTCAACTCATGAGGGTCATTATGAATTTTTGGTCATGCCTTTTGGCCTTACCAATGCACCTTCTACATTTCAAGGGTTGATGAATTCCATTTTCAAACCCTTCCTTAGAAAATTTATGCTAGTATTTTTTGATGATATACTAATCTACAGCAGGTCTTGGAAGGATCATGTTGAACATGTTGACAGGGTGCTCAAACTATTGCAGGAGAAACAATTATATGCAAAAAAGTCCAAATGTTTCTTTGGAGTACAAGAGGTGGAATATCTGGGTCATATTGTATCTCACGAGGGTGTTAAGGTAGACCCTAACAAAATTAAAGCCATTAAAGAATGGAAATTCCCCACAACCATAAAGCAGTTGCGAGGATTTCTCGGGTTAACAGGGTATTATCGCAGGTTTGTTAAGAATTATGGGAGAATAGCAGCACCTCTAACAACATTATTGAAGAAAGATGCATTTTCATGGACTCCTGAAGCAACTAAGGCCTTTGAACATCTTAAAGAGGCAATGTGCCTAGCACCGGTCTTAGCTACGCCGGACTTCACAAAAACCTTTATTGTGGAATGTGATGCCTCAGGAAATGGAATTGGTGCAGTTTTAATGCAGGAAGGAAGACCCATTGCTTTTGAAAGTCGTCCAATCAAAGGGAAGTATTTACAGAAACCTATTTATGAGAAGGAAATGTTAGCAATACTGCATGCACTAAAGAAATGGAGAACTTACCTAATGGGAAGATACTTCAAGGTAAAAACTGATCATGATAGTCTTAAACACTTTTTGGAACAAAGACTATCTTCAGAAGAGCAGCAAAAATGGGTCAAAAAGATGTTGGGTTATGACTTTGAAATAATCTACAAAAAAGGAAAGCTTAATGTTGTTGCAGATGCACTCTCAAGAAAGAATGAAGAGGTGAAAGCATTGCTTTGTGCCATTTCTATTATCCAACCAGATTGGATAACTGAAGCAAGAGATGAATGGAAGAAGGACAAAGATGTATGGACACTCATTCAAAAGTTGCAGCAAGATCCTAGTACATCTGATACATTTAGTTGGAAAAATGATTCCTTATGGTACAAAGATCGCTTATATCTTTGTAAGAATCCCCAACTAAAACAAAAGATTCTTCTGGAATTGCACACTTCTCCTTTAGGAGGACACTCAGGATTTTTAAAAACTTACCACAGGGTGAAGAAAGAATATTTTTGGGATGGCCTTAAATCTGATATTCAAAAGTTTGTGGCGGAATGTTTGGTTTTCCAGCAGAATAAAGTGGAAACAATTAAGACCCCGGGACTTCTACAACCTTTATCCATTCCAAGTCAACGTTGGGAGGAGATTTCAATGGATTTTATCATAGGTTTACCTAAGTCCAAAGGAAATAGTGTCATCATGGTGGTAGTTGATAGACTTACCAAGTATGCACACTTTTGTGCATTATCTCATCCATTTAAAGCAAGTACAGTTGCTACTACATTTATGGACACAATTCAAAAGCTACATGAAAACCCAAGGGTTATTGTGAGTGACAGAGATCCCATTTTTACTGGAAATTTTTGGACGGAGTTATTTTCTTGTTTGGGTACTCAATTAGATCATAGCTCATCTTATCATCCTCAATCAGATGGTCAAACTGAGATAGTAAATAAATGTTTGGAAGGATATCTTCGTTGTTTTGTATCTGATAAACAAACACAATGGGTCAAGTGGTTACCTCTCGCTGAATGGTGGTATAACACTTCCTTCCATACTGCAGCAAAAATGACCCCATTTATGGCACTTTATGGATATCATCCACCATCCATCACATCATCTTTAAGAGAAAATTTGAAGGTTTAAGCAGTGGAAGATCACATCGAGCATCAACAAGAAGTTCTCCAACTCTTAAAGGACAACCTGAATTTGGCACAAAATCGAATGAAACAACAGGAAAATCAACATCGCAGCGAGAGAAGTTTTGATGTAGGAGACTAGGTATTTTTACAGCTACAACCATACAAACAAATGTCCCTCAAGCAAGCTAAGAATGATAATAAATTATCGCCAAAGTACTATGGTCCTTACAAGGTGTTGCAAAAGATTGGTACTATGGCATACAAATTGGAGCTTCCTGCTTCTTCGCGAGTACATCCAGTTTTCCATGTTTTATGCTTAAAGAAGGTTATAGGTGAAAATCTTCCAGTTCAAACAATATTGCCAGAACTTGATGAGGAAGGAAAAATCATATTGGAACCTGAAGCGGTCACGGAAACAAGAACTCGACAGCTACGAAAGCGATCAATTTCAGAGTATCTCATCAAGTGGAAGAACTTACCCACTGAAGATTCTACATGGGAGGATGAGAATTTTATACAAAAGCACCCAGCGCTACTCAAGCATTGAGGACAACACTTTTTTGAAGGATAGGGGCATGTTAGGTCCCTATATTACTAGTATAGTCCCTTATTGTTGTTAGTGTAACCCCCTTATCATTATTATTTTACCCTTGTAACCCCCATATTGTTATTATTGCGGCCTTAAATTATTATTGTTAGGTCAGATAGGATTACATTATGGCCCCACTAAGATTACGTTGTGGCCCCATGGACTCCTATATATAGAAAGGAGGTTTTGTAATTTGTATCATCCAAGAATTTTTCATTCATGTAATGTATTGGAGGTTGCCCCCTCAAAGTGGCTTATTTCTAAGGCATTGATATCTCTTTTCTTCTATTTTTGGAGTTGGTTTCACAACAGTTGGTGTTGTGTGGAGGGGCCTTTTTTGAAGGTCATGGATGTCGCCACAATATTCTTCTTTCCCTAAGGGTGAATCATAAGGAATACAAATTTCTCACTATGCTAAATGATCTTAATGCATTTCTTCGCAGAGACCAAAGAGATTTTGGTAGACAATGCTACCTCTATATCCTATACAACTTATTTCCCAGAGTAATAATCATAGTGTGAGGCCTAGACTCATACACCACATGATGATTCCACAAGTATGGTTAGCCCAATAATACATCACAAACTTCAAGAGGAGCAACATCACACAGTGCCTCATCTGTGAAGGGATTTATGTTGTAGGGAAGGCAAAACTGTCAGTTGACATGGAGATCTCGTCATTGGTGAAGACACCCAATACGATTGCAGGTATGGTGTGCTCTTCTAGACAAATTGCTTCATGACCTCTACTGAAATAAGGTTCATTTGGCTCTCTCTCTTGAAAATGAATTGCAGCGAAGAACCCTTCACCCACATCTGTGAGTGGAAAAGGTGCTCCCCCTCCTCTGAATCTTCGAGCTGATTTTGTTGGACCTTGGTGGTTGAAATAGTGGCACAGGGCTCCACAATAATAATCTTCCACTTTTCATTCTCCTTGTCGATTTTGGCTTGAATTCAGAACATGAATCTTACTCTAAAGCCTTAAGCTCAGTCACCAGTAATTGCTTATCCCGACACTCACTTGTGTTGTGAGGGGGATCTTATTGAACTCACACCATTTTCTTGTTTCCTTATTTGTCTTCCTGGTGTTGTTCCTTGCTTATGGCTTTGGCGGGTTGTCCTCGGTGACCCTACCTTGGCTTTGTCCTTTGTTCTGCATTTTCGTTTCGCCTTTCCCTTCCTTCGAATTCATAGATAAAAAATATTTCTTCGTCTATATAAATTTCTGCATAATATTGACAATGTATCGATAGGCAGGGCTAAGCAAGGAGATGTCCAAGAATTCCATCTCTTCCTGGATGTACTTATGTATAATGTCGCCGTAATTGAGTACCAAATGCCACTTATAATACTTGATACCTAACTTCATGCAAAGGGTATGAAAAATATTTGTGAAATCTGGCACATCTTGGTCCCTTCCCTGTCGTAGTGTGGTCCACTTTATGTATTTATCTTCATAGCTCTCAGCAAGGTAATACTACTCCTTGATGGTGTCTCAGAAAGAATTCCAAGTGGGTGTGGCTGAAAATAGTGAGGATTCCCCCTCTTCCTTCTTCTCACAGTAGGTTTCCCACCAGTCCTTGATGTGCGGGGCGACTTTGAGGGGTATAAAAGTAAAATTTTCCCTATTGGAAAAAACATGAAATGAAAAATATCCTTCTAAAAAATTTAACCATTTATCTATGGCATATGCATCTATCTAGCCTTCAAATATGGGGATGTCAAATTTTACTTGTACTTAAAGGGAGTGGCGCCTACAGAGTGGTTGTTGGATGAAGAGGTGTCGTCTGTGGGTAGTCGCTCAAGTATCTGGGAAATTTTTTCCATCAACGCATTCCTCTGTCCCTCGAGGGCTTCTTTAAGTAATATTTTGGAATGATCTCCTGATCCCTCATCTTTCTTATGTTCCACCATGGGAGACCACCGGGGTTTGTGAATCTGGTCTTGCAAAGGTTCAACCAATTTGAGCCATAACTCCTTATACCTCGACCTCGTTGGGGACATGCAAGGAAAAACCTAGAAAGAGCATACCACTCTAATACCACTAATCTCGACTTATGCGGGAATGAAATAGAATATAGATATAAACATAAACACATATATGCAGCATAAATAAATTATCATTTCATTAATATCAAAGAACTGTAATATGCTTACATACGGGATGGAAATAAACTAGCTTGGGCGATGGTAGCTTACCTTTGAGAAGAGATTTTGTAGCTACATGCCTCTAAATTGTATTACAATGAGGCACAAAGGCTTACTTGTTATTGAGAAACAATAGAAAACCCTAAGCATCAAAAAGCCTAACCCTAGGAGATGAAGCGCAAAAATTATGGGCCTCGTTGTGGTAAATTGGTACATCAACTTCCCGAGGTCATAACTTTGGCATACGATCTTTGTTTGACACACATGATAGCTCGTTAGAAACATATGTTTGAGGACTAAAAATTTCGATTACTCGTTATAAATTATCTAACATTTTCTTGTTTTCCAAAAAAAACGTCGTTTAGGGCCTCAAAATGGCTTCGGAAGTTCAAGACCCAAAAAAATGCCAAAAATAGTAAATTATTCTACAATTATAGAACCTAAAATAAATAATGGTACAATGGTGGGGGTCCAAGTGGAATAGGCATGTGGCCACTAATATCCACCTAGATCATTTACATTTTTACAAATAGAATAGATTTCATTTTTTTCATTTACTTTCTAGCAAAAGTAGAATATGTTTCCTTATTATTATTTACCTTTTGTAACTTAGGATTGGTGGCTTACTTAGATCTTTTCTCATTTGAAGTTGTTTCATTTCCTTATTTTAACTTGCATCAAAGGGAGTTGGAATAGGAAGAGGAAGGTGTCTAATGCACATACAATGTCGACCCCTCTTAAGTTTGTATGAACCCCAGGTTAATAATTTAAGTTGGTAGGCATTAGGGGAATTTTGAGATCTAAAATGGGCCTCCTAAGAAAAATTTACAACCAAAATACACTTTATAAGAATCAATAGGATTCAAGAAGATGATGTCAACCATGGGGGATGATTCACCAATTTTTTAGTAAAAGGGTAAAAATATTAAAAAATAATAAAAATGAAAAGCTATTTTTTCAACTCGTATTTTCAACTTATCTCCCAAATGTTTTACTCAAATTTCAAGCGGGAGTACTCGTTTGATGCAAAATTTAATTCCCCATCCAAGAAGTACCCATGTTTCATATTTTCAATGGACCCTACTACACGAAAAATGAGAAATAGATCAAAAAACGTGATTGCAATCACGTTTTTCATGTATTTCTCATTTTTCGTGTAGGAGGATCCATTGAAAGTATGCAACATCGGTACTCCTTTGATGAGGAATTAAATTTTGCATCCAATGAGTACTCCCACTCAAAATTTGAGTAGCAATTTTGGAGATTAGTTGAAAATACAAGTTGAAAAAGTATTTTTTTCTTTTTTCCCTCTAAAATTTGATGATGTAATCAAATATTATTTTGTTATTTCCACTATTATTTTATAATTTTCTTAGGAGGCCCATTTTAGACCTCAAAATTCCCCTAGTGCTTGGGAGTTGCACCATTCTTGTTGCAATATTGGGGCTCATCATTTGTATTGGTAAACTATGGTATTGTAAGAAATCCTATTTACATGTTATGAATATCCATGGTAAAGTGGGGCCAATCTTCATGATTAAGGAACTCGTCACTTCTTTTTTTTTAAATGTACATATGTTTAACTCATATATTGATTATTTTTATAATTAAAAATAATAAGTTATTTATTTGATTTTTATATATAAATTTTTTGACAAAGTGAGATGTATCATGAGGTGAGTGTTTTGATGTTTATCAATAATCCATTTAATATATATGGCTACCAACATTGTCTCACACATAAACTCTATGATGTTGGTGCTATTCACAAGAAAATTTGGAGGTAGCAGTGTTGGCCGTTTCATGATTCCTGCTGCGAGGCTAAGTGGTCCACATCCTTCTCTTTTTTCTAACTGCACAAAGCCCATTCTTAATATTTCACTAGACCTCAACTTCATCATAGGCATTGACACCATTGAGGTTGATCCAACAGAGAAATGATGTCTAGTACTAGAAAATGTACTTGAGAACATGCCCACTTATGTTTGAAGTCTATTTGGGAGAAGTAGTTTACTTGGTTTCCATATAAATATAACCCTCATTACATCTGTCCCTACGTCTCATTATATCATTTCTTCCCGATAGACTTACAAAGGTCTAGGGTTTCTAAGTTATTTATATTGTAAATCTTTGCAAGACTTGCAACCTACAAAATGACTATTTCTAGCAAAATTCCTAGCATTTGGCTAACAAGAGAGTCATTTGGGTTGGGTATTAGCATCCAGTAACATAGAAAAAAATGAGGAATCACAGATTCACATATGCAAAACCTAAGGTTGCTCTTTTCAAGAAGATAATGGCTAGACATGCATGTTTTCTTAAAAGAGACCACAAACTACATCGTGGCGCTTAAGATGTAGGTTGAGTCCATGTTGGAACTTGTAGAATATTACACAATTTCAGGTGCTCATGCTTTGATTTTCATGTCTAGGAATAAGGTCGCAAGGTTGAATCTCGACCTAGAAAAGTAAAGGTGACATGTATTTTGCATGAAGTTAGTTATATTTATATATCATTGGGAGAACCAAAATAATATAGGAATTTGAAAATAAATGACCCATCAATGACCCTGTATTTCTATGAATATCTTTTTGTATTTGATCATCGACTCAAATATACAATTTCTTGTTTCTTTATCCATAGTTAAGAATCAATTATTTAAATATATAATTGGATTTACCTTTGTCATCCAGCAAACTAAAACTTCACTTTTTTTTCTTTTTTTTTTCAAATACCTTTTACATGTTATCACCTGCAGAAATTAAGTATAAATATATATGCATGTATTTTTCTTTATCGAGTGTCACAAATGTATATCATTTTTGTTTTAAAGTTTTTTCGCATAGTGTCTCGATGTCTCCATATGAATTTGAAAATATAATGCTAGTTTTGTGGTTCCTAAGGGGGGTGGTAATTATCATCATTCTCTTCAATTACATATACATATTTTCTTCTCAAGGCAGTTGTTGGGCCTCCAACTTGTCATGATTTTGTTGATGAAACCATCCATTTTTGCACATTACATTCACCCATTATCAGCATTTTTAACCATATTTCTCCATAAGAGCACCAAATTCCTGGATACATGTTTACATGGTTTATTATTATTATTTCCATAATTTTTAATGAATTAAGAAGAACTTTGTTTGGTTTTACTAATGGCAGTTTGACCAAATCAAGATTATGTAGCTCAAGTCAATTTTTGTAGCTATCTCCAAGGTTAATGTTGTAGCTCCAATATGGATTTGTATTGGTCAAAATCCACCCAAATAGCACATGTGGACCTCCAACAAGAAATCAAAGGAAAAACACAACAATTTTTACCAGTCAACTTCAAACGCATTTTCTGATCAAATGAAAATGAATTTGAAAAAAGAAAACATGGGATTTTTTTACCACGGGCCCAATTAGGTTTTTAATGAGAATTTTTCTCAAATTTGTTACCATTTGAGATATTATTTGGGTTATTTGGAGCCCCATTTTACAAATTGCGTGAGCAAGCGGTTTGGTAATTTCACATTCAACGCCTAGACACCAAAATGATTGGAATGAGCTATTCTTTAGAAAATTCGTGGAAACGAGATAAGTGTGATTAGATATGGACTGATATTTTATCATAGAAACCTTATAAATATATTTTATTTTATTTTCAAAATGATTTACTGAGATCTCAAGGCCAGAATTCATGCAATGAAATTCTGATTTTCTTGTTGCTTCAAAACTCTATAAATTGCAGTCTCATTCCTGAGGGGAGAGATGAGATGGCAAGGATAAATATTATTTTGTAATTTTTTTTTCTTATTGAAGAAGAAAAATTTGTTTTTTAATGAACGAAATCTCTGTTATGGCACAATTCTAAATGTGATTGGTGATTCCAGTCTTGTAATCTAAATTTTTAAGCATCTCGCACTCACCGGGAGGGCCCCCTAATGATGTGTGAGAGATAGCATAGTTTTCTTTTATTATTATTATTTTTTAATTTCTTATGCTTTGAAATTAGATCGTAATTTTATTCATTCAATTGTTCAATTTATTTAGATTTTTAGTTTCATTTCAATGCTCTGTTTTAACTAAAATTTCACTAATTTCTCCTTGTTTCATTACAGGTCAAGCGTTTGATAATGAAACAGAAAAACCATAAGATTTACCTCAAATTGACTTTTAATCTTAAGTCTCATATTTATGTGTCAGAGGATATGATTAAATCTAGTTTTGAGTGCACACATTAGTAATATTTTTTGGGATTTCATAATTATTATTTCATTGCTCTTTGTTTACTATACTCTAGAACGGTTTTTTATTTCAAATTCTTGTATTCTTTAGATAAACTTTACTTTCATGAATTTATGGACTTAGTTTCCTTTACAAGTTGATGAGATTAAATTTTTCTTTAAAACAAAATAGAATAATCTTGTCCTTTGAATTTCATAGAATAAAATTGTCATTCAAAGTTCACTAGAATAAGAGATTTCCATTGTTAGAATAGACTTTGAAGTTATTTCATTCAAAATAGTTTTCTTTGAAACCACTTCTTAGTTTTGAGTAGAAAAAATAATGTGGAAATAGTTAAAGATTCTCTGCCATGATCTTGTGATAAATAAGGTTCATCTTCATATTTCAATTAGAATATTTGAAAGTAAATTTCCTAGCACATACAATGCATGTATACTTCACAAGTTCATGGAACCTTGGGTTTGACAATTAATAACAAGTAATTTAACATTCAAATAAATTACCCAATAGTAGTTATCTAAAGTATCCTAGTATATCGATTATCAATTTCTCATAATTATAGAATTTTTTTAGAAATTGTAACTCCTCAAGATTTCAAATTGAAAACAAAAGACATAATTCTACACTACTAATCTCTGGAATAGAAATCACAATTTAGAACGACATGCATAAACATGCAACAATAAAAATCACAAGTACACAGTGATTTCTAGGGGAACCCATCTGGGAAAAACCCCTCAAGCCTCTTTTCATTAATCATGTAGGAAAACTATTACAATTGCTAGCTTTAGCATTGAGCTCAGCCTGCAAAAGAATAATTGTTCTCTTTGTTGAATGAGAACCCCTGGAAAACACTTAGCCAAATATTTTCTCACCAAGCCTCATATTTCCTTTTTCAATTCCTAAGGAAATTAGCCCCTGTTCTTTAGGAATTTCCTCTAAATTGATTACTCAGTTCCCAAGGATTAAACATCTAACCTCATGTAACACATCTACACTCAGACTAGTATACAACTCATGTGACATTGCCTTGTCATATCCACTCCAGTTGAGGAATTTGAATTCCTTGCATGCACTAGATATTTTGGGTTAATTGATCAGTTAATTGATAGATCCACTACACAACTGACCTTCAACTGACTCTATCAATAGTTAGAGGTCATTTAACTGAATACAACTAAAAATAATTGAAATTGATTACTAAAATTTAGCAAACACACATGCATAACTAAACTTCAAGCCCTATAACTCAAATTTGCTGAGCTAACTGAGTGACAAGATCAATGTCACGCTAGTTAACTGTCTCCAAGTTGTCATGTTCATGTAGAAATTCAATTTTACTCAATTTGACTAAGGCTAAAGTCAAATTGAGCCTTTCTTGCTACATTTTTTCAACACTCCCTCTTAGAAAGAAAGGGATTTCTCACCACCCTATCCTGCACCTGTGGAATTCAAATTTACCTCCTGACAATGTCTTTGTCAACATGCTAGCACCTTGCTCCTCAATTGGAATCTATGGTAGCAAAATTATTATCCTATGCACATAGTCCCAGAAATGATGATATTAGATATCAATGTGTTTGGACCTATCATGAAATACCAGATTCTTCAAGAGATTTTTGCAACTCTAATTTTCTTAGTATATCATAGTCAGATCCCTCCCCTAACTGAAAATACCCACAAGTATTTTCCTCATCCATATGGCCTCACATTTTTCTTGACTTGTAGTCATGTATTTGTCCTATGTTGATCTAAGAACCACAAACCTCGACTTCCTATTGTTCCAAGAAATAGTTGCAGACCCAACATTTAAGATAGCACTTGAAGTACTTTCCTTGTCTAATTAATGGAATCCATGCCCAATATGCATCAATGAAGCCTTGGATTTTCACTCCCTTTGTCCTCCTATACCATAATCCATACTTGGCAGTACCTCTGAGGTACCATAACACATGCTTTGCTTCCTTCCAATATAGCTTGGTAGGCCTCACCATAACATGACTCAGTTGGTTTACTGCATATCACATTTTGGTTCTTGTGTTCAGAAGACAATTAAATACCCCAAAAGTTTCCTATAAATGGTAGCATCAACCTCTTTACATGAAGTTGAATTCCCCTTCCTCCAGTTTGTATCTAGAGGTGTGTCCATGGGCTTAAAATTCTCCATGTGAAATCTCTGAAATATTTCAGAGGCATACTTCCCCTAGGACACAAAAAATTCACCATCACCTTGCCATACTTCCATCCCGAGGAGGTAATGCATTAGGCCCATGTCTTTCATCTCAAATTCCCTTTCAATATACTTTGTGCAACAGTGGATCAACTACTCATCACATTTCAATATTAAATCATCAACATACAAAATAAGAATAAGTAACTTACCATCTACCATGGTTGATTTTCATATTGATACAATCTTTGTCATAATATGGCGTTGGACTATGGTTGATGATGATTGATTTTCATATTGAGACAATAAGAGGGATTAATATTATAAACCCAAGGTGTATAAATCGTAAGATAATATTATAAACCCTAAAATAAACATGATTGACCATTATTTACCATGGTTGATTTTCATATTGAGACAATATTCGTCAAAACACTACTACATTTGGCGGAAATTCCGACACTTGGTTCCGACGCTTTTGACCAAATGTCAGAAATTTCCCCAAATTTTTTCCATCCGGCCCGAAACCGTCGCTATACCGACGTTTATAGAAAAGTGTCGCAATACCGACACTTGAAGTGTCGCACCGCGATGCTCGGAGGAAGACATCACAATCACACTATGGCCCAACGCGTCGCTATTGCGACGACTGCCTCTAAACGTCGCAAGTGTGACACAATTTCTAAGTGTCGTAATTGCGATGTTTGGAGGCCTTCATCGCAATAGCGACGCATTTTCCGCCGTCAGTATAATGACACTTATATGCACGCTAAATACAAATATGAAAGTTATATGCGCGCTACATAAAAATGATTTTATTGTTTCGTATCCGTCGCAATAGCTACATTAACGTCTGATATCACGCGCGCATTCGCCCTCCGCTCTTGTAGAACAACATTTGCCCTCAGCTCTTGCAGAAAAGAATTTTCCCTCAGCATTCGCCCTCAGCGTTCTCCCTCAGCTCTTGTAGAACAACATTCGCCCTCAGCTCTTGCAAAATGGTAAGTTCTTATTGCAGGCCCTTCCTCCTATAGTAGGGTTGACTCTATTTGGGTTTTTTTGGTCAATTCCATTGGATTGTGTTAGGCTGTAGGGTTCTCTGTCGATGTCAAGAGTCAAGATTCAATACCCTCTATTATCTTCATCACCCAATACAAGATTTAAATTTTTTCCAAAGAAACGCTTATTAATTTGGCAGCCATTATTTCTCCCTACTTTAAAAACCCTACATTTAAATGAAAACAAGCATTGCATTTCAACTACAAAAATCTATTAGTGTTCAAATGTACATGTGTGCTACATTAACGTCTGATATCACGCGCGCATTCACCCTCCACTCTTGCAGAACAGCATTCGCCCTCAGCATTTGCCCTTAGCTCTTGCAGAACAACATTAGCCCTCAGCATTCGCCCTGAGCTCTTGTAGAACAGCATTCGCCCTGAGCTCTTGCAAAACAACATTCTCCCTGCATTCGCCCTCAGCTCTTGCAAAATGGTAAGTTCTTACTGCAAGCCCTTCCTCCTATAGTAGGGTTGACTCTATTTGGGTTTTTTCGGTCAATTCCATTGGATTGTGTTAGGCTGTAGGGTTCTCTCTAGATGTCAAGAATCAAGATTCAATACCCTCTATTATCTTCATCACCCAATACAAGATTTAAATTTTTCCCAAAGAAACTCTTATTAAATTGGCAGCCATTATTTCTCCCTGCTTTAAAAACCCTACATTTAAATGAAAACAAGCATTGCATTTCAACTACAAAAATATATTAGCGTTCAAATGTACATGTGTGCATCACTTGTGTAGGGTATTCCTTTTCCACTTTCACATTATCCAAGAATGTGTGTAGTATAGTTCATATTTTTTGTGATTTAGATTATCTTGAAAAAGGAAAGGTAAATTATTTCCCATGGAAAAAGAAGGTTTTCCTTTTTTACTACTGGAAATGGTACAACAAAGTTCCATTTCTACCCAAAACTCCTATGAAACAGGAACCAAATAAAGGCCATGTCCTCAATGGACATCATTTGGCTTTGAAAATGGCCATTGCACCATGTTGTTTCTTATATTACATCATGATAGTTTCTTAGGTCATTTCTTGTTTCTTGAGATGAAAAACAACCAAAGAAATTGTGAAGATCCTTTCAATAAATAAATGACCATTTCTCAATCATATCTCAACTATTTTTTATTTTATTCAATGGTTGCTTACTTTGAGAGAAATTTGACACTTTTATAAGGAATATAACATAAAAACAAAAAATGGGAAGGAATTGATGGGGTAGATGACCTTTAGTCGTTGTCAATTAAGAATTGATAATACACGAAGCATGTTTTGTACTACAAACTAGATTCCTTCCTGGAGTTAGGACACAGAGTATTGAATCAAAGTTGTAGTTTCTAACTTCTTGTATTGGTTCATCAATCTTTAAATTCAGACATTGCATGTCTTCATTGCTTCATGTTTGAATAATTTGCATCATATCGTACAATAGGAAATTAGGAATTATGATTATTATTACTTTATGGATCCGTTAAGTTACTTTTAAGTTTGCATGGTTTAGTGTGAAATTATTCTAGTCCCCAAACACATATAATCAAGGAATTATAACGTGATTTCAAACATTTTATATCAACAAAATCGTTTAAAGGATATTGAAAGGAAAAAGGTGATGGAAGATAGAAAGTGCCTTACTTAAATGCTCTAAGGATTTTTCAATAGTTGCTCCAAAAGCTTCACTTCAAGGCCCTTCAAGATCGTCTCCAACAATGCTATACCATCACCTTCAACAATGTTGCTCCAAAAATGTCCTCAAGGTCTTCACAACAAGTTTACTAGAAGTTGCTCCAACAATATATTCAATAAGGTCTTCATTGTCAACTCGTCTCTCGTTTGGGTGCCTTAATGTGCAATGACATGTTTCCAGGACTGAATTCAATGCAAGGCATATTTGAAACTCTAACTCTGTCTTCCGGTGTCTTATTAGAAATTATTTCAGTTTTCATTTTGTGTTTTCAAGTTAGATATTATTTTCAAGTTTTTACATTTATAATTTTATTGCAATGTGGCAGACTGATCAGAGCAGTGCAGGAACAACCCCGAGACAGGATGATCGCGGAAAGAGGCCAGCGGAAGAACATGTAAAGTTCCAGCATTGCTCTATCTTTAGGTATTTTAGTTATTTACATAATTGAAATAATATTAATTTTGTTCAAATATGCAGACACCTAGCCATGGTACGCCTGACGATTCCCTCTTTGAGGAAGAGCTTTCTTCATCCCTATCTCCAGTGTTCTTGTTGCAAAGAAAGGCACGAGATGCAAGGTTGGAATTTAATGCTTTGATAGATGCGCCTCAAACACCTGAAACATAAGAGAGGATACAACATCTTATGAGGCAGCTAGAAAGATATTAGGTAATAATAAAAAGTCAAAAGGATATTTTTTTTGTTCTGCATGAGATGAATTGTGATAGTTTGATTTTTAATTTTTACATTGACTAAACTAACAAAAAGTTCTTTTGTATGTAGCGTTTTCTGGCATTTGCTGAACCCGGTGTTGGTAGTAGTGGGACACAAGGGCAAGAGATTGCCCAACAACCCTCTCGTACACCTTCTACTCCTTTAGGTGCTAGCCAAGAAACACACCCTGCCCAAGCTGACACCCAGCCAACTGCTGAACGTGTTGGCAATGATGAGGCTGATATGGCCAACTACATTATTGTGTTTCCTAGAGCTACACGTGTCAGCTCCACAAGGACCATTAATGGCACGTTGTTGGTGAACGATGAAGGTGTCCCTATAAAGCATGTACAACTCCCAGGTAAATTTTAATATTTTAACTATTTCATGTACTTTATCTAAAACATATTTATCATGATTTTTATTTTTAAATTAATGATAATATCTTCTTCTTCTTCTTCTTCTTCTTTTTCTTGTGTGTAGGAAACAATGAGTTCTACAGGTTTCTGGAGAGCCATGCGTTGGTAATTTTTGGCCCAACCATATGCACAGGGTGGAATTCCCAGAATTCCAACCTGAAAAAATAACTTCTAGATTATCTAGAAGCCCTTTTTGGGGTCGGCACATTTGACAGAACAACGATGGCTCGGGTAGCCGACAAATATTTGAAATATACCAGGGACACCTATAGGACGCAATTTAAATTTAACCCTAGATACGAGCATCCTCTCACAGTTCCAGAGAGTGAGTGGAGAGCACTCATCCATGACGGAAAAGAGAAAAGGGCAAAGAAAGAAGGAAAAATGCCAACTGGACCCGCAAGGTAAATTACAACTTTAATTCAATAGCTTTAATTTTTTCTATGTCTAAAATAAAAGTGTGCTACGTCATATTTGACTTTAATCTTTTGATGCTCGGTTGCCTGACACCTCAAAGGCAACCAAAGCTAAGATTAAAAAAAAGGGCCATCACAAGCTAGGCTAGGGCAGCTACTTGAAATTGGCCGCAAGAATTGTAATTAAGTAGCTAAACATCTTATAATTAATTGTATCGCCTTCCAACGTTTTTGTAATCCTATCAAATATGATTAAAAATACACAATCATATGTAATGTGGGGTGATGACTTCAGAACAGAAACTATAGAGGAAGATAAAAATATCACTTTCCATTTCGGCTATCAAGCCATAGTTGAACGTCGCATAAGCTTGGGGCAGGTCCCAAGATCTAGAAGGCTTGATAAGGTAAAACATTAACCTTTCAATATGTTTGTTTTCATCCATAAATTTAATGTCTAACAAATTTGTTTAAATTAGGGGAGAAACACTACCGACGACGCAAATAACCCAGTTTTAGAGCCAAATGTAGATGATCCTCACGTGCAACCTGATCATTGTAGTAGGGACCAGGCCAACAATGCTACTATCAGTGAGGGTCGTGACGGTAATTAATTTCCACTTATAATTTTTTCTAATTATACCTTGATGGTTGTCCTTATAACGTTTTTTGTTTAAATGATAGAGAATGTTTCCCTTGAGGATCTTACCACCAGAGAGGAAGACAGGGCAACAGTCCCAACGGCGACAACTGGTGCACCAGGTAAATAATCTCATTGCAATTTTTTTTATTAATATTACTGAACTAGTTCAATGATATTTAAAAACTGACAATTAAAATTTAATATTAACTGTTTTTGTAGGCGATGCCCCGTCACTGGATGAGACCAGACATCGTGACAACGCAACTAGGTCAGCGGCGACAACTGGTGCACCAGGTAAATAATCTCATTGCAATTTTTTTTATTAATATTACTGAAATAGTTCAATGATATTTAAAAACTGACAATTAAAATTTAATATTATCTGTTTTTGTAGGCGATGCCCCATCACTGGATGAGACCAGACATCGTGACTACGCAACTAGGTCATCGGCGACAACTGGTGCACCAGGTAAATAATCTCATTGCAATTCTTTTTTATTAATATTACCGAACTAGTTCAATGATATTTAAAAACTGACAATTAAAATTTAATATTATCTGTTTTTGTAAGCGATGCCCCATCACTGGATGAGACCAGACATCGTGACTACGCAACTAGGTCAGCGACGACAACTGGTGCACCAGGTAAATAATCTCATTGCAATTTTTTTTATTAATATTACCGAAATAGTTCAATGATATTTAAAAACTGACAATTAAAATTTAATATTATCTATTTTTGTAGGCGATGCCCCGTCACTGGATGAGACCAGACATCGTGACTACGCAACTAGGTCAGCGGTGACAACTGGTGCACCAAGTAAATAATCTTTTTGCAATTTTTTTTATTAATATTACCGAACTAGTTCAATGATATTTAAAAACTGACAATTAAAATTTAATATTATCTGTTTTTGTAGGCGATGCCCCGTCACTGGATGAGACCAGACATCGTGACTACGCAACTAGGTCAGCAGTGCGGGTCGAAAGGCACGAAACAAGAGCAGAGCATGATGATATTGATGATGTAATTAGGAGCTTTAAAAATAGGAAGAAGAAAAAGAAAATTCGATAATGTAAAATATTGTATTATTATAAGACAAACGTTACCATACTTGGAACGTTTTTTACATTATATAAAAAACTCATTTATCATACTATTTTTATGTCAAGCATTAATTGCAATGTTTCCTTGCGTACTTTTTGTTGAATTGTTTTTTTATTAGTTATTGAATATTTTTTTTTTATTCTCATGAAAGTAAAAAATGAAATATAGATTGGGTATTGGGGAATTGAGAGTGATGTGAGGGGGGGTGGGGGAGGGGAGAGGGGCCATAAGAGCTTCCACCTTCACGTGGTTGGCCTTATTTAGTAGAGAATAATTTATTGGAGTGATTTAATCTTGGAGGAAAACTCCCTCGATCCAGTGTAGCAACAAAAAAGTCACTGTTGACTTAGTTGCTACTCTTTCAGATCGTGGGAGGCTTGTTCCAAGTTCATGCGACTCCAATAAATTTTTCTTGAAACGAAGAGGAGCTTATTCAGGTATGTTTTGACATTTTCAGCATATGTTCTAACATTATCATAAGAATGCATCTTAGAGTAAAAAATACTACATCAATCACTTGTATTTATTGTATAGATAATGATGGATTTTGATTGACTTGGCAGTGCAGGTACAAATCCTCTTGCATCATGAGCAATACAACTTGTCAACCAGGGTCATGTCCAGGATATTTTTGCTTGTGCGCTTGACCAAGTTCGTAATGTCACATTTTGTAAGTTCCTTTACAAGTTCATAATTCAATATTAAAGTAATGCATAAAGCTTTTCACAACAATAAAAGGAAAGGGTTATGGCTGAGTCAAATTTTATTGTTATTGACAGTGTAATGAAATGTATCTCAATGCTATGGTTTTGGCCTTTTTATTGGTTGAATTAGAGGACCCAGTTGAAAATATTGGGGCCAAGTAGGTTGGTTTTCCTTTTTGTTGATGGTTTGGTGTATCTAATTGAATTAGTTGCCTAAGGTATTTTTGGTTGCAAACTCCTTTTCATTTTTCATACAGTATTGGCCTTGTGGAATACATTTGATCGTGTGGTCTTGTTAGATCTACAACATTTGTAGTTGTTTAGTATTATGGCCGAGGTGCACTTTTATTATGGAAATAGTTGATGCAATATTGTCATTTAATCCTTACTGCAGGGTAGCATGTTGAGAAGTTTCTTGTGAAACATTTGGTATTCAAAATGAAACTTGATCCTATACAACATCATGCACTTGAATTCAAAATTCATATTCAAAGTGTGCCAGACAATTCTTGCAAAATTTCAAATATTTATGTTGTTTTAAACCATTATATTTTTCATGTATTGGATGCTAAAAATGTGAAAAAGACTTTGGTATGAAACCAACTGGTGAATAATTTCCAGCAAAACAACCACTTCCAAGACATGATTTAGAAGTAGAACAAATGTGCTTATGAAGCATAGAAAGATATCCTTGATGAATTGTCAATGTTTGGCTAGGGTTATTTTTGGAGAAAATAACTCCTTATTCCTAGAATAGTGATCTTCAATACAAGTAAATGCCAGAGAAGAGAGCTCATCGTGTGACGCAACAAAACTGAAATTGGACCCCCAAGGAGAGCTGGTGTGTCTACAATCGCTGTGTCAGCATTTTCCCTTGGTGTACCCCGTTCTTTTCCTCCAGCCTGAGTCTTAATTGACTTCTTCTTTCTTCGGGTTTATTTATCAAATTCGTATAATTTGATAAATAAATACTATCCACAATGGTTGGAATTTAATTTATATTCCCGACTTTATATTATCTCCAAGCCTTATAACCAATGTTTAAATTTCAACACTTTGTATTTATACTCCATGTTTCTTTTTAAATAAATAGCTTGTAATGAAATTTCAGCTCTATATTTCACCACCCAGCCTTACAACAATCACGCTCCAGACTTATGCTAATTATCCGCCAATTGTTTAATTAAAAAATTTCATTATACTCCGGCCCCACCTATATATATCAATAACCAATCAAACACTCGTATCGTACCTGGATATCATCCGCACGCCTTAGTTAACCTCTGGGCAAGTTCAATGTGCGACCACCGTCCGATGGCCCTTCTCCAAATCAACGACTCTTGGCAATTTCGCTCGGCTTCCAACGTCGGGCTTTAACGTGCGATGGCGCGGGTTAAACGGTGGTTTTCCGGGGGTCACTTCGCCACGTGTCGCATTCCCTATGGAATCACTCGCGAATAGGAAATACCGCCTACTCCACAAAAGCGGTGCGATATGGGCAACCCGCTTTTGTGATTCCGCTCGTGGTTTTGGTACAGGGCTTGACCACGGGTGCAAGTCTGGTTCCGCTCTCCTTTTGTTTGTTAACTCATGTCCAATCCTTGGGTCAGGTTCCGAAAGCACAACAATCTTGTCTCTTTATTAAGCGGGATTTTTATATTTGAACAGTGTTCACAACCCCGGTTCTCTACACAGACCTCGCCTTCGGGTGGGGTGAGTTCACAAGGTTATCCAACAATTTACGGGAATTCAAAGACAGAAGAATGGAATTATCAGTACCCAATCGCCTCACAGTTAAACAATTCTTCACAATTAGCAGTTCGAGATAATTCAATGGAAACTAAGCTTGGAAATCATTTAACTGGAAACAATTGTTCACACACAGAGGTTTATTGCATAAATCCCCTCTCTACTCTCCTCTTCCCTCTCTACTTTTATTCATCCGAGGAATTACAATTTATATACATAACATATGGCTCTTCGGTTCCTCTGAGAGGACCGTTCTAGAAATCAAAAGGTCTAATTATAATAATTCAACTAACTGAAACTGTTCGACTCCTAAAACTCTAACTTGTCTAAGTAATACAGTCAGCTGAGGTATTGACACCTAGCTGTTACAACTCAAATGTTTTCGAACCCTCCGAGCCACAACATGTGGACAAAACCTCCTACATTGTTGGCTAGTGCCTAATGCCCCTACATCATTGTGTGACATAAACCTATTAACAAAAGTGAACAGGGAATGATTATTAATTATGGCATACTAAGTTGTCAGTGATTTTGACTATTTGTCTTTAACATGTAAAAATGTTAAATTCCAAACTTACATCATCATGGTTTGACATCATGAACTTGACTAATTGTCCACCATGCTCATAATTTCATTGTTGTCTTCATATCTATAAACAATGTTTCAAATAATAATAATAAAGTTCTATAAGAAAAATCCAGACCTCCATGCTGCTGCTCCTTGTGAGACAAAGTCAAAATTGTATTACACAATCTGACACATAAGAATCTCCTATATCTCGGTGGTATGTATCCAAATTCTTATAATAGTGTCTTCAAGACTTATGTTGACATTGCCAATGAGATATTTAAGCAATGAAAGATGGAGCCTTCTTCATTGTTGTATATGTAACAGTCTTTTATTAATATAAAGATCGATGGTTTTGTCTTTCTGAAAATGAAATGTAAAAATAATTTATTGTGGTCAATTGAAAAGTTTTTTTTTAAAGCTTTTCATTATGGAAGGGCGACATAGATATATGCCCTTCTAATTGAAATTCGGACCCGCCCTTCAAATTTGATCACTGTGTGGGACCTTAACAAACAATAAAACTATTCCGCCGCGCGTTATATAAAACATATAACAAAACCTTTGTCAAAACTTCAAACTAACCCTTTAGCCGTGGGTATTTCATCACGAATTGATCATTTTACCATGTACCTTATTCTAGAGGAATATTCTTCCACTTGATTAGGTACTTCATAATGGTTATATGTCAAAGAGATACAAAATGTTTATCTATAACTTTTTGTGGTTCAAGAATCAACTTTCATTCTTCATCTAATTTTAGAAGTTCTATTTACATTGGCATATTTTTTCCCAAAACCTTTTTTAGGCAAGATACATGAAAAACCTTATGAATGAAAGAAGAAGGAAAATATAACTTCTATACCACTTGTGCAATCCTATGAATAATTATTTAGGGACATAACAGTTTTGCAGTGTGGAAAAAGTCGGCAAAAAGTCCCGACTTTTTGAAAAAATCCCGAATTTTTCCCGGAGCCGACTTTATTGGCCGACTTTTTGCCGACTTTTTCATCCCTGAAAAAGTCGCGATTTTATCCTCGAAGTCCCGACTTTTTGCCGACTTTTTCGAAAAAATCTTGAGTGAGGTAGTTTCTTTAATAATTTTTTAATTTTTTTTGAAAAAATCAGGATTTTTTCCAAAAATGAATATTTTTGTATTTTTTTAGTTTTGCCGACTTTTTGCCGACTTTTTCAAAAAACTCCCGACTTTATCGAGTATTTCAACTTTTGGACCCTTGCCGATTTAATCTCGACTTCGACTTTTTCCACATTGCATTTTTGAGCTAATTCTTTATTCTTCTTTTTCTTGAATGAAGATTGCTTATAATGCTATAATCTAAAAATACCCAATTACCCTCCTCAAATTATCTTTCACTTCAATGTTGTTCCCCTTGTTGTTTTATCATGTTTCGTGTCATTTGAAGGTTTTCCATAATAATTTTCAAATTTTCTTTAGTATTTTCCATATGTGACTTTGTTTCCTATACTTTGGACTTATCTTGCAAAAAGTATGAGATACTAGGAGTTGGATATCCATAAAGGGCCTTAAATGGGGAAATTTTAGTAGATGCGTGATAGGTAGTATGATAGTATCATATTACCATTCTTCCTTGAGGAACCCACTTCATCCATTAAGATTGCTTTTCTAAAGAGTAACATTGTAGATAACCTTAAAAACATTTGTTAACTATTTTTGTTCGACCATTTGATTGTGTTTGATATGTAGAACTCATGGCAGCTAGTGTTTCTCCACTCATATTAAATAATTATTTCCAAAAGTTTCTTGTTACTATTACTTTAGGAAAACCATGAAGACTATGAATTTCTTTCACTGACACTTCTGCCACTTGGCTTGTTGTTTATGTACTTTGAGCTCTACAAAAAAAATCTACAAAATTTGTCTATATAAATGACCACAAAAATGTAATACTTACCTTTATATTTCAGTAACCCTGTAATAAAGTATATTGATATATCTTCTAGTCTTTGTATATGTATGTGGAATGGTTGAAGTAACCCTAGAGATTTTACTATCTCTCTTTTATTTATTATGCAAACTTGACCTTCTCTTACAAAATTTTGAATATCTTTCTTCATTCCTTCCAAAAATATATTTTTTGATCCTTTGAGATGTTTTAAGGAACCCTCCGTCCTACCATCAGAGAGACATGGGACTCCCTTAATATTTTTTTATTCAAATATGCTTGCGTGCATAAAAATATTCTACATTTGCACCAAAGTATATCTCTCTTTCACTCCCAATGCTCCATATAGTTCATCCCATCCTTTATAAATTTTAGTTTTTGTTTAGTACTATTGTCATTTTTCCATTATGGCAAGCTTCTTCTAGCCACCTAGGAATAGAAAATGTAATTGGATATAAATCTGAGGCCTCTTCTATTTTAGAAAGAGCATCATGTACTAAATTTTCCTTACCCTTTTTGCAGATTATCTCAAAATTAAAACTTTGCATTTTTTCTCCTCATTTTTGTTAATCTTCCAATGAAATCCATAGCTTCAAAAAATACTTTATGATATCATGGTATATCTTGACTTTAAAGTACCTCCCAATGATATACTATCCCCATTTTTTATTGCATGTAATATTTCTTCCATTTATTTTTCATACGTAGATTTCACCAAATATTTTATTTGAATTCCTTGCTTTTAAAAGCCAATGATATCCCTTATTGTGTTAATGTTACGTAAATTCCTTGCCCTAGTGCCTCACACTCTACTATGAATGTTTTACCAAAAGTAGGTGCAACCGATGTTGGTGTAGAAGACATGGCATCCATTAAAAGAGAGGATGCCAAAGTAGCCTCATCATTCCATATAAATGATATTTTCTTCAAGAGATATGTGAGTGGACTTGAAATGCATGCATAATTCTTAACAAATGATCAATAATATCATGTAAGTCTAAAAAAATTTCTAAGAACCTTGATTTTCTTAGGAATAGGTCATTTTGTAATAGCTTGCATCTTTTGAGGCTCCAACTTCACTCCTTCCTTTAAAACAATATGAACCAAATACTCGAATTCTTATATCCCAAAAGCACATTTGGATATTTTTACATAAAAATGATTGTTCTCAATAATTTATATAACTTTTCCACATGTTTACTAGTGTGGTATTCCCATGATTTATTATAAATATATGTATTATCAAAGAAAACCAACACAAATTTTATAAGATGGGATCAAACAAAATTGTTCTTAAGTCGAGCCCGCCGGACTTCAAACGGCGATAAACCATAATTCAAACCAAATTCGCATTCCAAAATAGCCTGTTGACGTCGACCAATTTTGTGATGTGAAAACCAAATGAATTCCGCCCTAATCTTTTTCGGGTACGAAGTTGGGCTGGCGTACGGAGGGAGAGTTGTGATGCGAATTTCTTATCAAATTTGCCCTAATACTTTTCGGGTCCGAATTTCCACTGCGCGAGTGGACCAAACAAAGATCCGCTCCTATCCCTCTGTGATGAAACCATCATACATGCTGACGTCATCAATCAAAACCCGCCACCCTTTTGACTTTGTAAATAAAACAAATTGCGTTTGCGTCATTTTCATTGTTTCGTACGCTAGCCAGTCTTCCATGCAACAAAATTCAAAAACCAACTATTAACGCTTGCTGACCGTTACCTTGCTGAAGAGAATTGAAGCCGAGTATTTCAGGGTTCTTCTGTCATAACCAGCGCCTGCTTAAACATGTTTCATTTCCCGTAAATAGGTATTTATTCCAATTCCCCGCTAAACTCTGTAAAAAGTCCTGGTTTTAGTTTTAATTCTGCACTAAGGTCTGAAAAGAAGTTTAGTTTGGTCTTTTTCGTTCCCAGAACTGCAATTATATTCCCAAAACTGGGAATTGTGCCCCTTTTCCACAAAAACCCTGAAATTCCATTTCTGAATCCACAAGAACCAGAAATGGAAGTTCCTGTAGCTCTGAATGTCGTGCCCATCAATGCCCCTCACAAGGACTTGGATTATTTGCCTTTAGCCGATATGGATTTTCAAATTAAGGACTTGCGTCTCAGTGAGAATCCTCTTCGAATATTTTGCCGCTGTAGAGACAATTATTTGAATGGTTCTGACATCTTTGGACTTTAGGAATCAAATATTCCTATGTACCTTCTCCCCTCAGTCCATATTTTTCCTGAGTTAATCCATTATTGCTACGCAAATTATGATCCCAACCAACGAGCAGTTTTATCCCAAGTCAAAATGTCCTTTCCCCAATAACTGCTCAGTCCATAAATGAAATGCTACAATTCCAACCTGGTCAAGTTCTCACTCCCCTGTCCATGGCTGAATTACTCAAGAAATCTACTAAGTTATCCCATGAAGAGTTAAACCGCCTATGCCAAACCTTCATGTTACCAGAGCATCAGCCTAAAAACCCTCCCCCTTATGGTTATACTTTCTTTACTGATGAGGGTAGACTTATTTTAAACATGATATCTTCTATAATGGGCTTCAATACTAGTGAGTATGTTGATCAGTTAACCCTAGTATTGTTATCCATTTTTACCCCTGGACAGCCTCCTGCTGTCAAGTACAATTTTGCATCTTATATTGCTGACAAAATCCATGATCAGTTCATGAGATTTGAGAATGAGAGAGTATTTAAGTATTCTTCTGTCATATATCATCTCATGATTTACTTTCGCTAGAAATTTATCCTTTTATGTTAAGTAAACTAATGCCAAAGGGAATCCTAGGTCGCTCATCTTTCGTTCGCCATTACTCACAATTCCTCCCATTCTCCTTGTCTATAACAGAGCTTTTCAACCTTTTGTTCATCCCCAATCACCTGTTGATATAGAGCTCCTTCTAGAATTAAAAATGAAATCAAGAAAATCCTTCAGCTCTCAAAGCAGTACAAGATAGGTGACTGGTACCTATATCAAAACTACATAGAGATCAGGATATATGGATGTGAATTATGCCCATTAAAACTGCCCAAGTATGTCCCAATGAGACTCTTTGCATTAGAATATTTCAGGCAGATGAATAATTCAGATATAATTCATTTTTGCAATGCAAAGAAAAAGGCTCAACTCAGGATCAAGAGCCAATTAGGTCCTTTCATTTGTAACTCTAGGGAAGCTGGAAAGGAAGCTGAAAGGATTTTAGAAGACTATCTCAGACTACAAAAGATTTTCTACTTGGTGCCTTATGATCCAAACAACTTTATCTGTGATAGAAGAATGAAAAATAAACTGTCACCATACATCCATCAAAGAATCCTAGAAATAGAACAATATGCTAATATGGATGAATGGACAGAAGGGACATTGGTTGAAAAAGATAGTGAGCAGGTCAATGTTAAAAATGTGATGAAAGATCTTGAAAAGATACTTGACCTAGAATCTTTTGGACAGGTGCAGGGATCTTCTTCAGCCAGGACTTTACAACAAAATTTGCAGGACATTAGTACAGTAGCAGTAGAATCTAAAGGAAAAGAAAAGGAGCCTGATATACAAATAATTGAAAAATTCATAATGACAGAGCAACCAGAGACTTCTAAAGAACAAGGTCAAGGACAAATTCCTCCTACTCAGATCAGTGAGCCATAAATTTCTATTTTACAAACTCCTCTGAATATAGAAAAGGGCAAAAAGAGAGAGGCCGAAACAACTACTCCTATTGGTGGCTCTTATGAACAGCAATATGTTAAAAGGCAGAAATTAACTCCCCTTCCAGAAGATGAAGCATTTCAGGAAATCCCTGACAGCCAGGGAAGAAAAGACAGTTAGCAAACAGGTACAGGTAGTGGGACATCCACTAATTTTCAAAAACAGGGAATACAGAGGCAACAAAGTGCAGAAATATCTTCTTTCAAACCTCTAGTAAAAACTCCCTGGGACATCAAAAGAACATTCATCAATATAAAGGCCAGGAACGATCCACTTAGACTTCAAGTGTACAACCAATTTTTGAAGATCGCTCCGAAAAATCAAGAAAGATTGATGTCAGCTTATGACATCCACCATGGTAAGATGTTAATGAGCCATTTGAAGCCCAAGGTGCACCAGCCTCAGACAGCTGCAGATTACGTTAGGACTAATTTTGAAGTCTTAGCAAAGGATATCCATCCTTTAGATCAAATTGAGCTACACAAGAAAACAGGTGAGATGATTTATTCTACTCTAACGGATAAATCAATGATGACTCATAAGTTGCAGGATTCTTTGGATAATACTAATACATAGTTGCAGCTTGAAAAAGCCTCCTCCCAGGCTAAGGATAATAGAATCAAAACTTTAGAGGAAATAATCATTGGTTTGGGTCATAATCCTAAAGATGTGAAAGGTATTGAAGCTTTGATCAAGATAAAAGATGATGATATTGCAGCTCTGAGAAAACAATTAAAGTTACCGGCCTCAAGACATCCACAGACTGCAGAAATCATCAAACAAAATTCTGAGGAAGAACTAATGGATTTGCTCTCAAAATTGAATGAGCAACTTACTGCAACTGAAAAAGAGCTTGAGAATGCATTAAAAGATAAGAAGGCAAATATTCTAGTATCTACAACAGGAGTAGTGACAGGTACAACAACAACAGGTCAGCCAGCAGAATTGTCACAGAGCAACACTGCAAATTTGAACACTAATGAATTAACAAAGTCAATGGAAGATATGAACATTCAGGCCATAGAGCTTCACAAAACAAAGGAACAATTGGCCACTCTAGAACATAAATATGATCTTTCAAAAATGAGTGTTGCTGATAAAACAAGAGAAGTGAACAAATTAGAAAAAACAGTCAAAGCATTGGAAAATGATCTCACATTGGAGAAACATTTAAAAGAAATAAATGATATTGTTTGGGATAATATCATTCAATCAATAAAGGATGTTTGGTCCTCAATTCAAATAATGGATGAACAGAATAACTTAGTTAAATTGGCTCTGGATGAGATTGAGAGATCAAGACAAGAGTTGGGAAATATGCCAGAAGAGGCCAATAGACTTATACATTTTTTGAATACTCAGACTAAGAATCAATTTGCAAAAATTGGTATTCAGGACAGGATCGGAACAATTCTGGAAATAAAGAGAGTTTTCACTAAAAGAACTCTGGTATAGAATTTAGAACGAAGGTGCTCAGATATGCAAGAAGAAATCATTGCCTTCAAAGAAAGATTGAATATTTTGTTAAATAGAGGATTGCCCAGTCCTATAGTTGCAGAAGATAAGCTAATGGACCTTGATAGTTATGTTGAAAAATTGGACAAATATGCTGATAATCAAGCTAGTTCTTCAACCAGTTCATCAACAACAGCATTGCCTACAGGGAAAAACCTTCATGAAAGATTGGAGAATTTATTTTATCTTGAGCATGAAGTAAATAATTTGTTCCCAAATCAGCCTAATTTCTTCAGATATACTGAGGCTGATGAAACACTAAGAAAGTTGCAAAGGACCAGAGTGCCAAAAGTTCAATGGTGGGAAGAAATGATGGAAATTTTGTAAAAAATTATCCTTACATGAATTTTTGCCTATTTACCACAGTATATCTATTGTTTTACTATTCTACATACTGCTATTTCACTTTCTTATAGATGCCTTGGGCATATTTGGATGCTTTCTCAGATTTGTCGATAATCTCCATGTGGACCGTTACTGGGTTTTATATCAAGTCCCTGTATGTGACATGGGGTATTTTTCTATCACTGTCTGGGGTGGGACTTCCACTTTTCCGGATGGATATTTGGGTTCCAATCTTCAGATGTGAAAATGTAATGACTTCATGGACTGTTTTACTTCATATAATATATTCAAAACAACGTTTTTTCTCTTGTGAAAAAAATGATTAATGTTTATCACTCTGCCTTCAAAACTAGCTATGCTGGTCTATGTTGCTGGTTTATTGATATGGTCTGATGGTCTTTTTATATTTTGGACATATCACACTCCTCACATGATTAGCGTTTTTCTTTGTTCAAGTATTTTGGGTACTTTAATTTGTATTTGGAACAATGGACGTCGGTACTCTATCCGTTGCTTTACTATTCTACATACTGCTATTTCACTTTCTTATAGATGCCTCGGGCATATTTGGATGCTTTCTCAGATTGTCGATAATCTCCATGTGGACCGTTACTAGGTTTTATATCATGTCCCTGTATGTGACATGGGGTATTTTTCTATCATTGTCTCGGGTGGGACTTCCACATTTCTGGATGGATATTTGGGTTCCAATCTTCAGATGTGAAAATGTAATGACTTCATGGACTATTTTACTTCATATATTATATTCAAAACAACGTTTTTCCTCTTTTAAAGTTTCATTTTTTTTTTTAAAATTGAACCTGTCGTCGCTATACCGACACCTTGTAAGCATCGGAATTGCGACAGATTAGAAACGTCGGAAGAGCGACAGTATAAACACGTCGGAAGAGCGACGTTCAAAACGTCAGACCACATTTCATCGTAATTGTGACAGTTTATAGACGTCGGAAGAGCAACGTTCAAAACGTCGGACCACATTTCGTCAGAAGTGCGACAGTTTACAAAGGTCGGAAGTGCGACGGATTGGGAAACGTCGGAAGAGTGACGCTTGTTTGGAAGCGATGGAAAAAGTGTCGGTAGTGTGACACTTTTTAATTGCATCGGAACTGTGACGGTATGGTAAACCACGTTTTGCCCACCCTCGAACTGTCGCTCTTGCGACGACTATGTGTCGGAATAGCGACGAATTGGCCATCGGAATTTCCGCCAAATTTTCTAGTGAAATGCGATGTTGGACTATGGTTGACCATTGTTGAGAATGGTTGATTTCCATATTCAAAAATTCTTTGTCACAATCCAATGTTGGTCCATGGTTGACCATGATGATTTTCTTGTCGAGACAATCTTTGTCACAATGTGATGTTAAACCATGGTTGATTTTCATATTGAGACAATCTTTGTCACAATGTGACATTGGACCATGGTTGATTTTCACATCAAGAAAATCTTTGTCACAATGAAATCTTGGACCATGGTTGATTTTCACATCAAGAAAATCCTTGTCACAATGAAATGTTGGACCATGGTTGATTTTCATATTGATAAAATCTTTGTCATAATTTGATGTTGAACCATGGTTGACGACGATTATAAACCCAAAGGATTTATACGAAACCCAAGAATTAATATTATAAACCCTATGAATAATATTATACCTTAGGAATATGAACCCTTATATTAATAAACCCAAGCGATTGATATTATAAACCCAAGGGAATAATCAACCCAAGAGATTAAAAACCCAAGGCATTATAAACCCAAGGAAATACTATTAAATCCAAGGGATTGATATTATAAACCCAAGGTATATAAACACTAAGACAAATATTATAAACCCTAAAATAAACATGCTTGACCATGGCTTACCATGGTTGATTTTCATATTAAGACAATATTTTTCACAATGTGACGTTAGACCATGGTTCACCATGGTTGATTTCCATATTAAGACAATATTTGTCAGAATGTAACATTGAACCATGGTTGACCATGATTATAAATTCAAGAGATTTATATTAAACCATAGAATTAATATTACTAGCACAACCACATTAGAAATATTAATGTGGTTGATATAACTAAAGACTTCAATTGTATCTATCATTAATAAATATTTAACAATAGAAATAATAATAATAATAAAACTATTACGATAAAAATATTATTATTAGAATTAGAATTATTAATAATTATTAATTTATATGGATTATTATATATTATTCTTTAATTTTAAATGATCTCATATAAATTATTTATATAATATTATTATTAATTAATTAATTAAATTAAATAACCATTAATATTATTAATTAAATAGAATAAATATTAAATAATTTAATAATTTAATTAAATATCAATTATAATTAATGAATAATAGTTTATTTATTTATTTATATTAAATAAATAAATCACATGCACAACCACATTAGTAAAAATGGTTGATATACGCCGAAGGTGTATAGTTATTATTATGATTTACTATGGTTGATTTTCATATTGAGACAATCCTTGTCACAATGCGACATTGGTTGGTTTTCATATTGAGAAACTTTCTCACAATATGACGTTGGACCATGGTTGACCATGATTATAAACCCAATGGATTTATATTAAACCCAAAAATTAATATTATAAATCCTATGAATAATATTATACTCTAGGAATATGAACCCTTGGATTAATAAACCCAAGGGAATAATAAACCCAATGGATTAATACTAAAACCCCAAGATAATAATATTAACTGAAGTGCCCCGAATGTGGGTTTTTTTTAGAAAACATGGGGCGGCCATGTGGACGGACACACGACGCACCCACGTGATCCTCCCTTGGGATCACCACAACGTTTATTTCTGGCATGAGACAACCATTAAGGCCCCCTCCGCCACCCCAGAATCGACGTACCCAGGCGCCCTTGCATTTACTCTTGCTATGATGTTTAAGCTCGCCACCCTAGCTTCTTCCTCCACATTGCTAGCTGTGCTCTTCACCATTTTTGCTACCCTGTTTCTGGAGCTTCGCCTTGGCTCCTTTGTTCCTGAGAGAAACAACTCCCCCCGGGATTCTGCCTCCTCCCCTCCTCTATCAAGAGCTTCTCCCTTTTGCCCCACTATGCACCATCGTCACAGGATGAGGTGTCAGAGATTTGGGGGATGCGACCTTCCATCTTGACCGCGAATTGAACTACCCTCCTCCACCTAGAACGCGCTTGAAAACCTCCCTCCTACTGTCCTAAATGCGCAACTCTCCCTGCAGCTTCTAGCCTCTTCCCTCCTCCCCTCCACTTCCCGCAGCAGGAAACGAGCTTGCAAATCGACTATCTCCTAGGAGCCATCTTTCATCTCGCGAAAGATGAAAGCACTTCCTGTGCATCCCGCCTCCAGCAGTAGTGACGACCCCAGCGACTCCAGTGAAGTAAACTCAGACCCGGATTTTGAAGACATCCTGGAGCAGAAAGGTGCAGGTAGTCTAAACCGTCTCTAGGTGCATGAAGCCTCTCCATGGGGCGACTTGCAGCTAGACACCCCAATGGAGCGTCTTGGTCTCCTAACCTTGCCACGCTTTCCTCCACCCGCAAACGTATCAAGCACAAATGCTATGGATTATGGCCATGTCTGCATAATTCTGGAAGAAGAACCTTCCCCCAACAACAAACATGAAGGTCCTCCTTAGAATCGCCTATTCAACTCTTTTCAGCATACTCTAGTTTAAGATAGCTTTACTTTGCTTTTTATGCTCTTTTTTTAATACTCTCTTTGCTGGTTTCCCGTCTCGTGCAGCATTTACTCTGTGGTCTCTAAGGACTGGTTTCCCCTCTTGGGGCAGTCCAGCTCTTGGCAGTAAACTCTCGGATTATCCCTCTAGAACGGACTTGTCCATAACACAAGATGTGCCTTGTAAATTTTTGTTCCATATGATATAATAGAGATAACTTTACTTAGAAAAAAAAATATATATTAACCGAAGTGATTAATATTATAAGCCCTAGGTATATAAACCTAAGATAAACAGTAAAAACCCATGGGATTATAAACACAAGGGATTAAAATTAACCTAAGGGAATAATATTAACCCAAGGGATTAATATTATAAACCCTAGGTATATAAAACCTAAGATAAGTAGTAAAACCCTTAAATAAGCATGGTTGACCATGGTCAATTTTCATATTGAGACAATCTTTATTAGAATGTGACATTGGATCATGGTTGTGCATGGTTGACCATGATTATAAAAAAAGGAATTTATATTAGATTTAATAGTATAAACCTTATTAATAATATTATACCCTAGGAATATGAAACCTTAGATTGATAAATTGAAGATATTGATATTCTAAACCCATATGGTTAATTCTAAAACCCCAAGGTATTATAATCCCTAGGGAATAATATTTTTTTTTGTAAATAAAGTAAAGATATTCACATTCATTTAAAACAATGGATTACATAGTTTCCATTGTCAGGCAGATAGGCAGACCAATGTCTTGCGGTGGTAATTACAATCGTCCTTTCGGACCTAGATTTCACCCTCTGGGATGGGAGATACAGGGAGAGAAGCAGGAGGAATTGAGATGATATCAAAATACAAAGATAAACATGGATATCGAGATGATAAAAAATTCTTTGAAACCTAGCCGAGGAAGAAAAGACAAATCTTTGCTGGATTATTGTCATAAAAATATGGAAGACTAGTGCTCTGGAGAGTGCGCCTGGTTTGCATCATCAGTTAAGAAATCATCCACATTTATTGGTTGATTAGGGGTGCCTTCGTCAGAGTTGAAAATCTGCCTTCTTCTTGAGGAGGGACCTGCGCCGGGGAAAACCTACATTGGAGAGAAGAAAGGGGTAGTTGGGTCAACATCTTCCTCTTTGGGGATTGGATGAGGGTGGTGAGTCGCTGACCGACGTTTTAGAAGAGAATAATGAGGAGAGCCATGGTTGATGAACCTTCGGTGATGGAATTCGCTGACGTACATCACGAATTTTTCTGTGAGGGAGTCGAGCTTGCGTTCCAAGATGCGGTTATGGTCCTGTTGATCTTGGAGAGCAATGGCGAGCATAGTTTTTGTTTGTGAGTAAAGGTCGATTGTGGACTGTACAAGTTTTCCCTCGCTTTGGTGAGGCTAGGGTCAGGAACCCAACTGAAAGCAATTTCCACCACTTCTATTGGCGTATTTCTGTGGATGGTTTGGACTTTGCCTTCAATTTCTGCAAGTTGCTCTTGCACTTCCGGACTAGCGGTGGGTGCAAATATTCTGGTAGAGTTTTTGGCTGCTGTCTTCGCGCGAGTGACTGGGGGTCGAGACAGGTTGGCCGAGCGGGCACCACGGCCTCGACTACCTCTAGTAGGGAGAGAAGTATTGGTTTTGCGTGGGGCCATGAGAGAAGGGCTGAGCAGAGAGGGGCGGGCAAAAGCAACAGGCTACAAGGGGAGGCATGGGTAGCCAGGCCTCAGGAGAGGCAGGGAGGAGATGAGGAGCAGAGAAGACTGATACAAGGTTGATGAAGCTAGAATATGGAATGAGGAGCAGTCGGTTTGTGTGAGGTAGATATAGGCTGGAGGGAGGAGCTGATGGTAGGGGATATCGTAGGAGAACGTGCCACATGTTCTGGAGATACAATGTGAGAAATAAATGTTGTAGATGGGATTGTCCTTCTGATGGATGGCGATGACAGAGTCGTGGGCTTGATTATATGTAGGGAGGGGGGTGAGAGTTAGTGTCATGATTGCAAAGGGGGGGAGTGAATATGCCGAGGTGGTGGCCTATCTAACAACCGGCGTATCTAGGTCCCTCATATGAGTACATTCATCTCTGACATTTGGATGAGTGCAGGTGTCCCATGACACGGAGGTGAAATGGTTGTTGTTGTTAACACCATTGTTTGCAAGGAGATTGACCAACTGATTGGCCTTGCGTCTGACGGCATGAAAGGTGATTCCTTTTGCATTGTCGATGCAGATTTTTATTTTCTGAAGAGTTTTTTTTATTCTCTAGCTGTCCGAGACCTGGTGGACGCTTCTTCCTTGCTGAATCTTTTTGCAGTCTTGGGTAGCGAAAACCATAGGGAATAATATTAAACCCAAGGGATTAATATTATAAACCAAAGGTATATAAACCCTAAGATAAATGTTATAATCCCAAGGGATTAATACTAAAAACCTAAGGGATTATAAACCCAAGGTATATAAATGCTAAGGTAAATATTATAAACCCTAAAAGAAACATGGTTGACCATAGTTGATTTTCATATTGACAAAATATTTGTCACAATGCGACATTGGAATATAGTTGACCATGATTGATTTTCATATTGAGACAACCTTTCTTACAATGTGATGTTGGGAAGTGGTTGACTATGGTTGACCATGTTTGATTTTCATATTGAGACAATCTTTGTCACAATTTAACGTTGGGCCATGGTTGACCATGGATGACCATGTTGTCACAATGTGACATTGGACCAAGAGACAATATTTTTCATAATGCAAGCATGGTTATTGACCATGGTTTACCATGATAGATTGTGGTTGACCTTGTTTTATCGTCATATTGAGACAATCTTTCTCATAATGCGACGTTGGAATAAGGTTGACCATGGATGATCATGGTTGTTACAATGTGATGTTGGACCAAGAGACAATCTTTGTCACAATGTGACCATGGTTGGCCATAGTTGATTTTCATATCAAGACAATATTTGTCACAATGCAACATTGGAACATGGTTGACCATGTATGACCATGTTTGTCACAATTTGACGTTAGACCAAGAGATAATATTTGTCACAATATGACCATGGTTATTGACAATGGTTGACCATGGATGAATTTAATATTGAGACAATATTTGTCACAATGCGACATTCAAACATGGTTGATTTTCATATTGAGACCATTCTTGTCATAATGCGACATTGGACCATGGTTAACCATGATTGATTTTAATGTCGAGATAATCTTTGTCACAATGTGGCATTGGACCATGGTTGAACATGGTTGATTTTCATATTGAGGAAATCTTTCTCACAATGCGACATTGGGCTTTCTCACAATGTGACATTAGGCCATGGTTGACCATGATTGATTTTCATATTTAGAAAATCCAATGATAAACCCTAGGATAAATATTATAAACCAACGGTTAAAAAAAACATGATTGACCATGTATGACCATGGTTGATTTTCATATTGATACAATATTTGTCACAAAGAAACGTTGGACTATGGTTGACCATGATTGATTTTCATATTGAGACAATATTTGACATAATGCAACATTGGACCATGGTTGACTACGGTTGATTTTCATATTGAGACAATATTTTTCACAATGTGAAAATGGAACATGGTTGACCATGATTAAACCCTATGAATAATGTTAAAGCCTACGAATATGTACCCTTAGATTAATAAACCTAAGCGATTGATATTATAAACCCAAGGGATTAATTCTAAAATCCCGAGGGATTGTAAACCCAATGTAATAATATTAAACCCAAGAGATTGGTATTTTAAACCCAAGGTATATAAACCCTAAGATAAATATTATAAACCCTAAAATAAACATTATTGACCATTGTTGATTTTAATATCGAGACAATCTTTGCCACAATGTGATGTTCAACCAAGGTTGACCATGAATGATTTTCATACCGAGACAGTATTTGCCACAGTACGACATTGGACCAGGGTTGATTTCCATATTGAGAAAATGTTTGTCACAATGTGACGTTGGACCATGGTTGACCACGATTAAAAACCCAAGGGATTTATATTATAAACCCTATGAATAATATTATACCCTAGGAATATGAACCGTTAGATTAATAAACCCAAGGGATTGATATTATAAAACCAAGGGATTAATACAAAAAACCAAAGGCATTATAAACCCAAGAGGATAATATTAAAAAGGGGGATTAATACTATAAAATCAAGGTATATAAACCCTAATATAAATATTATAAACCCTAAAATAAACATGGTTTACTATGGTTTATTTTCATATTGAGATAATCTTTATCACAATGTGACGTTGGACCATGGTGGATAACGGTTGACCATGGTTTCCAATGGACCAAGATTGACCATATTGAGCCAATCTTTGTCACAATGTGACATTAGACCATGGTTGACTATGATTGACGATGGTTGATGATGGTTGACCATGTTTAAAAATGATTGATGATGGTTGAAAATGGTTGAAAATGGTTGATTTTCATATTAATAACTTGAAATAGTTTCATCCCCCTATGAATTCATAGATGTTAGTCACTTCGTTTTGATTATGAAGATCCACACCATTTCTAATGTCCAAAACCTCCACCAAATGGTGATGTTCCTTAACAACTTGGAAACAACTGTATTTGTAGTTATTTTTCTTTTAAAACTTTCCACCATGTAAGCTTTTTTGTATCCATAACAAAATCATCACAAATGTTTCGAATAAAAAGTTGACAAATTCCCATAGGAAAACATAATAGATCATATTCTATTTATTACTCCCATACTAAATTAGTCATTTTGAATTTGACTTCTTTACGGAAAGCATTTGCAAAATCAACTTCAACACACAACCCAATATATATTGGGTTATGTCTTTTAAGAATTTTGTGAGAATAACAATCAAACTCCCTAATGTATTTAAAATGGAGACTAGATATTCAAGTGCCTAAACAATAATAAATGTCAAAAACTTAAACAACATTGTTAAAATTGAAGTGTTTTTAAAAAGTTCAATATTTCACTATTATATGATTAATTAATTACTCAAATAAAATAGATGAATATGTATATACACTTCACGAATAATAATCCATCTCCTTTGCAAAAGCATATAATCTCATTTTTATATAACATTTTGAAATTAATATATACATGATAAATTATATAATATTAATAATTTCTTTTTAATTATAAACATATATATAACTTATACATAGCAAGGGCACGACGTTGTTCTATATAAGAGTTTGTTACGTCCCTTGGACCCACGTTTATGAACCACATCATATTATCTAAGGATTTGTCTTAAGTCCTGAAGCATGAGATCTTTGCTTAATATATTATCACAATTGTGCTTTTTTTAAAATATATTACATGGGGAATGTCACGATATGGATTGCGACCATATATCAATCGCTCCAAGTTTGATTGGGCATATGCACCATAAAGTCCTTAAGCTTGAGAGCTTTGCTTAATATTTCTGGGCTTGCCGTCTTTACCATTTCTCATATATATAATGCTAGTTGACAATTAAAAATTGTCAATCTCGTTGGGGGCGAGAAGTATTCGATAAATAAAACAAAAGACGCTTACCAAAACTATGTAACTTTACAAACATTACGTAAAAATAATACGACGAAGGGTCAGCTAAAACCCCAAATAAAGAAATACAATGCTTCAACAATTTCTTTTGGATTGTTACTTAATAAGATTTTCCGCGCCATGAAAAAAGTTATAAAATAAAATTCGACCCCATTTTAAAATTTCACAGCATCAACGTATGTTTTGGGCTTTTAAATCAAACTAATAATAAAACGTTGGACCCGGCTTTGAGGAATAAATGATTCACAACGGTTTTTGGAAATGGTGTCACCTGAAATGAAAACCGTTGATCTCTTTGATGGTTGATCTCTTTCTGAGGCATTACCGTTAATTCTGCGTTCCATTAATTTTGTGTTTTCATTTATTTTTTAATTGCAGTTGATCATTGTTTTTTGTTTTTTTTTCTTCTGGTTTGGTTACAGTATCAATGTTTTGGTCTATAGACACTATAGAGTAGTCTAAATCTTGGTGTATAGTTTTAAATTTTGTGAATGAAAGAATAATACGTTAAGGGTCGAAAATATTGAAAATATTAATAATCATGAATGGTAATTAATTAACTGCAAATATATGTGGAGTCGCTTTTGAACGAAAGAATAATACGTCGAGGAAGAGAAAACTGAAAATAAAAATAACCCTAAATGGAAATTAATTAACTGCAAATACCTGTGAAATCACCTTCAAATCTCTTCCACTCCTCCCTAGCAAAGGGATGCCTGCATTTTCTTAGAATACCAAGAACCCTTTCTTGTTTTTTCGGAATCAGTTGGGTGATTATTACACAACCCTAACCAACTGAATCTTCATGCTTATGTAGGCTACCTAATGGAGTCTTGATGCTTACATAAAATGCTTGTTCTCCATTGTAGATGGGATGTTAATACGAAGTATATTCTCTAAACAATGAATTGTGGCCGTCGGTTTAAAATTCAACAAACCTCCTTTCACCTAAAGTTCACATATATACACCTATTGGCAAAATATAAATATCAAACAATTTTTAAATCTCAAAGTAAGTAAATACACACCCCTAAAAACACAAAAAGGAAGGAGAAAATAAAGAAGAAGAATAAAATTAGGATTACACAACAAAAAAATAAATAGAAATCAAAAGACTCATACAAAAATCCACTTATCACGAGTAAGTTAAAGAACCCACATATTCATTCTTCAAGTCCATTTTCTTTAGTGTAAGAAACTCCATCCCAACACCAATACTTGACAAGGTATCCTAAACTACACAATTGATGCAAGTCTGGTTTCCTAGTAGGATGAGTAATTAGAACAAAAAAATTTAAATCATCCCATGAATAATTCTCATATGGAAAAGGGAAGTTAAAAAGTAAAAATAAAAGAGAACGGGATCTAGGGGAGAGACGCTAGTTGTTGTGTGCCCTCCCTTCCATGTCATCAAATACCATGCAGTGGTTCACGTGGACCATACGACAGGTCTCCTACATGGAATGTGAGGTGTCCACTGCGTTTTGGCATTTCCCCCCATCATTTTCGAGGTTGTTTAGGGTTTGTTACCACTCATTTTATGGAGGCTGTAAAATGCCCTCGCCTATGTTGCTTGGTCCCGATGTGTGGGCGTTTTTCTGCCCCAAATCTTGTTATAGCAGACTTCTACTCTTGCGCTAATGGCCTCAGATGGTTTCCATGTTCTTCGTGTGTATTTGTTCCGATGAGATTATGGGGGGTTTACCATCTATGAGGATGTTGCGCACCATTTATACCTTGGGGGATTGTTCCAAGTTTCTCGTACAGCACCAAATCGTGGTAATTTTTTCCTTGCATAGACTTGAAGGAGATTTGATTCGATTGAATGGTCGATATGGAGGTTTTCTTTCCTGGCCATTATAAATGATGCATAAGGGTTTTCCTGACCTTGACGGGTTTTGGGTTTTACATGAAATGGAGGGTTTCATTTCTAAATTCCTTTAGAAGGGTTTCAACACATGTATTCATAGTTATTTCTTCTCATATCTTCAACTTTGTTTCTTATTTGTGATCCTGGAATTTCCACCTACATTACGGTTTTAAATGACTACTCTTACTAGTTTTCTTAACCTTATTTTGTGCATGTTTCTCCATATCTAAGCCTAATGCGGGCCTGTTTGCAGGTCACTGTTTGATTTTCATTTGGTCTATGATGAGCGTCTCGGGTTCCTCTCGCGCGCTGGGGTGTTTGGAGCATATGGGGTTCTTGTGGCGCACTGGCATGGAGGAAGCTAAGGAGAGCTGGAAGGCAAGACTCTGTCCTACCAACCCATCTTTTGCATGTATTCTTAAACACATTTACCTTGATGGATTACTGTTCCTTTGTTGAGCTTGTGCCCCTGTATTTTTAAACAATTTTAGCTAATGGGTTTTGTGTAAATTTGATTGTTTTTGTCTTTGGGCTTGCTTGTTAGCTTTTTTCTCTTGGGTTGTCTAGAAATTACAAAATATGAATATGTTTGTTTAGAGTGTGGGTTATTATGTGTTAATTTTTGGCGTAATTGTTGATTGAAGGCATAATGCTAGGGTTTCGACTTCGGGCTTGCTTGTTATATTGTTTTTCTTGGCCTGTCTGGAAATTACAGATTTATAGAATACGAATAGGGGTTTTATTTGCATTAATTATGGGCTTAATTTTTAATTTTTAGATTGATGCTAGGGTTTATAAAACACAACTACAACTTAGGATGGTGGAATCTTAATGACTATTTGGTGGCAGGCACTGTTGGGAACCCTAGGTCTATTGTGAGACCAAGTATTTTTTATTTATCATAATTGGCTGACAATGTTGAATTTGAGGTTTGTATGAATAGATTCATAAGACATGATATTATATACAATAAAATTTAAGATTTCTATTTTGATCCCAATTTTTTGTGTTATTACCTACTAGTCTCCTACATAAAGCAGGGCACTTTGAGCTTCTATTGCATACAAGTCTAGGTTACAAAGAAAATTTAATCCAACACCAATAACGTATGCTAATAGAGTTTGGCTTCAGTGTAAAGCGTACTTTCTTAAAGATAGAACCAACACCCTTTTGGATGCTTTCAATATCTTGTATCATGCCACTATATCAAATTAAACTTGCAAGCCTCTATACCCCATATGCAATTTTTTCTGTTTTGTTGTTCCATTACAACCTTTCTGATGATTGAGCGTACCAAGTCTATCATATGGGTACTTTAAAGGCACATTTTCCAGCAATATGTTCTTGTTTTATTCTCTCAATTTATAAGTCTCTTTTCCAACATGTTTGTCAACTTTTCTTACCCATCTGTTCAATGCCAACACTTAGAGTTTATATGTAAGAAGCATAGTGAACTTCAATCCATATCACTAGTTGCTTTATGATCAACCCATTCTTGTATATAGTAGAGGATATTTTCTATAAGTTTTTTCCTATATAATAGCAAAATAAATATCTCATATTCTAATTTGTATGTTGCTTTCAACAAAAAAATGGAGGAAAATTTTTTTGTATTCTTTTTCACATTTCCTTGAAAATTGTACTTTCCATCAAAGAAGATTGAAAAACATAATCCAAGGAATATTTGGCTGGCAAGAACTAATATATATATGTCTCATCATTAGAAGACCCCCTTCATCTATCTCACTCTTCAAAGAGAAGGAAAGTAATAATATTAGCTTATTTTGTTTTAATGCTGTCATTGATGATTGGAATGAGGCCTTTGCAAGTAAGGAAATTAGAAATGGGTTACATTGTAAATTTGTCAACTCCCAAGGAATATAAGATATATTTTTGTAGCAATTAGAAACTATTTGATACATACTAATTAAAAATTATGATATACTGGTTGTGGCAAGTGTTGTGTTATTTTAAATAAGCAATTATAACTTCAAAAGAATAACAAAGTGGTGGCCATCACATTCATATTTGGATCATGTTTTGGAAATAAGGACAAGAAAATTTGTGTTTCAAAAAGTTTGTTAACTCCTAAGGAATATAAGATATATTTTTGTAGAAATTACAAATTTTTTTATACATATTAATTAAAAATTATGATATATTGGTTGTAGCAAGTATTGTGTTCTTTTAAATAAGAAATTATAACTTAAAAAAAATAACGAAGCGGTGGTCGTCACATTCATATTGGGATGATGTTTTGGATGTAAGGACAAGAAAAATATATGTTTCAGAAAATGTGTTAACTACCAAGGAATATAAGATATATTTTTGTAGCAATTAGAAATTGTTTGATACATACTAATTTCGTGAGGAAACCCAAAAGGATGCTTCCCAACATCCATGGATGCTATCTTTAGCAAACCTATTGCATCCTTACCAAAATCACATTGCGATGTGGTTATAAAAATTAAATCATGCCACCCCTATGGTTGATGGCTTCCATTTCCCGCATTACCCAAAATTGTTGAGTTGACTACCTGACCAAAGTATGGTGGAATACCCAAGATTGGTTGATTAGGATGTGCCTAAATGTTTCCATATGATTGACTCCAATTTAATACTTGTAGCCATGGTGGGACTAAGTATCCCAAGTGTCCACTTGTGTTACTAACCCCATCATTGAGTGCAGGTGTCATATAGACATAGTTAGGATTTAAACCTATCCTAGTAGGGGTATAAGAGGTGGGCATAACCCCTAGCTGATAGCGGAGGAATTGGATGTTAATCAGATCTTGGTATGATAGTGTGTGCTCTGCAATGTGGTCCAACGTGTTGGACATCATCCTATTTTACTAAAACTGGTTTGGACCATGATATTTCCTTCTTGGCACTCCTCCTCCTTTTTCCAACACTTGTTGAACCTTTCTTGCCTCTCTTTCTTGCCTTGTCAATTTCTTTTGATGTTCCTCATATTCCCTTGATTTTTGTCTTTCCAACCGTTCCTTTGCTCGAAATTCTATTACTGCAATGCTTGCAACTCTCTTTTCCTTGGCTAACTCCTTCTTTCTCTTTTTAGATTCCTGAATTTCATTCATTTTATGTTCATGCTTAAACATTAAATTCTATAATCTTCGGATGTGAGGAATTGTGAACTCCTCCCAAATGAAGGAAATATGATGTTGAGTTCTTTGATGAGGCCTTCACTCTCTCTACTAGTAGCTTTAGGAATGCATCAAGTACTCTCTTCTTTATTGTCCCATGCTCCTCTAAACCTGGCACTTGGCTTTCAACCTTCGAGACAACTGATTGGCCCCTCATTGTTGTCTTCTTCAGGTACTTCATGTTGAATAAGCTCCTCTTCGAGTGATCCATTGTCCACAAAATAATGACAAAGTTTGACGTTCAACTTTGATGGTTGTGAAGCCATGTCCATGCCTTCCTCATTGGTGGTAGACACAAGATTTCCAGTGATATTCATCACAGCTTCTGCTAAGAATGATGGTGAGCTTACTTGGGTTGGCATGCTTAATTTCTCATTGTTTAATTTTCATTCCCTTGATCAACTATCTCATATGGAATATCACATGCATAATTGGCAGGTGGTTTAGTGGGTGTGGAAGCCTCAATGATATTGATAGTTGGTTCATGACTGAACTGTGTCTCACTGACATGTTAATCATCATCACCATACAAGTGTCCTTTAGAAAGGGACATTATACCTTCAAGAGTAGCTACATATTCTTGGGCACTGACATGGTCTTATAATTTCTCTTCTTCTTGACCTTCCACGTAAAATTCTTGGCTACAAACAGTATCATGCATAAGAGCATCAACATTAAGTGGCCATATAACAGTCCTCCTAAATCCAACCTTGATATTAGAAGGTGCGAGATCCATTTTAAATGCTTTACTTGCAAGCTCAACTAGCTCAAACCTCTTTAACTCCATCCCTGGATTCTTTGCCATAAATGAAGCTTGCTCGACCCTAAAATAGTTCTTGAAAGGCACAAACCTGTCGACATCAAGGGTTTTCTATATGTGAGTGGTATGAGTTGACAATGTTAACAGGTAAATGCCCAAATTGTTGGCCTCGTCAATTGTATGCACAACCACGTGGCTTCCATGGCCATATAAAATTAGTAGGTGTTTGTTTTCAGGAAAGACAACACCTGGTACAGATGCAAAAAAATGACAAAGCCAATTCAGGAATAGTTCCTTTGTAATCCATGCATGTGGATGTGTAACAATACATGCACCTGGTTCATAATTTTGTATATAGCTTTTTAGTTGAGTTTTACATTTAAATAGATAAAATCCAGGTATTGATGAGCCAATTGCATATACACAACAAATAATAGTGATCCACTCCCTGATCTTGGGAAATATCTTAGACACATTTCTACTCCCTCTCTTGGTAATCACCCACATACCACAATTCCTTCCTGCTTGTCAGCTTGTTTCATCACAGTTCCATATATGGTATGGGGTATATGAGGGTTACTCATATGTAATAAAAAGAGTGTTATTGAACTTGGACACAATTGTAGGGCATAGATTTAAAGCCCTGTCTCTGTCAAGGCCCTTAGATGTATGTAACACAAGGTCTAGATGCCTCTTTCTAAACCCACTCCACCATGGTTTACCAGGAAAACCACCTTTGAAGGGGTTTGGTCTCCCTTGACAGATTTGATCTACTGTGGATTTAAGTTGTATGAGCTCTAACCCATGTCCCAATTGGGCCATCTCCTTACACCACTCGACCACCTCTTCCTCCTCCTCTTTAGTCATAACTGTAATAGGCCCTCTACGCTTTGTATTAGTCAACTCATTTATCCAATAATGTATGTTAGAAGCAGCAATACCATGTTTTTTTGCAGATGCATGGATTGAATATCCCTTAAAATTTATTTCATCAATTGCAACGAGCATGTCTTGATTTTTCCAACCTTTGATGGCATTAAGTTTCTTTGTTTAACTTGCACCTTTCATGGTGGTTGAAGGTGGCTCTATGGTTGATGGTGGGATAGCATGATCTGCTACCACAGAGTCCTTTTCAATGACATTGCTGAGATCATTTGGACCATTTAAATCACCCCCTGTCCTAAACTAATAAGCATCTCCACAACTGGGCCCCCCTCGTCCCTTGCCTCCTCCTGTTCCTTGCTCTATTTGCAATAGAAACTCTTGACATGGATGCAACAACCTACATATTTACCACGAAATTTTTATTTTAAAAGAAATGTTGATTTTTCTAAGTAGTTCACCAATCATTCATGCACTGGAATTACATGTACATAACTCTTGAAAATAAGTATATAATTAATAATACCATTTCAAAATTGTATTATAGTACAACATGAGTAAGAAATTTGATAAGTATTACAATAAAATTGTATTTATGTAGGATTTCTAATACTGGCAAGAGAAAGATAAGTAATACCTATTAACTGTTAACAACATGGCATCTTCTGTTTTTTTGTTGTGAACTCTTGAATTTGTGCAGAAAACTTGGTATTTTTCTCAACATAGTTTAGGTTGCATCTGAGCGAATATTGTGTTATCAGAAAGGATATTATCTTAATGCTAAAACTAAACCTAGTACTCCATTCATATAAATGAATAATTTTGTGAATTAATTGATACTGCACTGGAACATACATGGTTTACCTGAACAGTTGAATTTGGATTACATTGTTACTATTGAATTATTGAATGATTTTCACTATACTGTATGATTGGTCGCATTGTTGAAAGAGAAGGATTTTTTATTTAAGGTTACATGTATGTTGGAGTAGTCATTTCAATTTTGAACAGAAAGAAATTATGTTGGAAACCCTATTGGACTAAAAAAAACCTAGGGCAAAAATTTCCCTAGAACCTTACAGATTAGTTCTCTTTTCATTGGGCAACCTAATCTTCAAATTCTGTAAGAGACAAGTGTAACCATCATCTGATTTGTGATTGGAATTTGACATGTGTGAGGATTAAATATGTTGAAGCCTTGATTTAATTTGCTAAAAAATAAATTAGAAGTTGACTTCTTGTGTTGTAAATGAATTTCTAATGGTGTTTGCATGAGCCCTATTTATTTCATGGTAGGTAAACCCCTATTTTAAACTTGTTGGCACATTTTTAGAGAGTTTTAAAGAGAGGTTGAGCCATGTGTGTGGTTGTGGGAACAATGGAAAATTGCAAGGTCAGTTTACTAGCTATATGTTCACTCAGATGACAGTAGTTAAGAAGGTGGTGTAGTAGTTTGTAACCAACCTAAAAAGGATTGTTACCAAAAAATAGTTAATTGTGATTTAAAGCGCTGATGATTGATGGGTGCAGGGTGATAGTGTGTTGTTTTATGGCAGTTATCAGCAGTTGTATCTTCATTTAGTTATATGCTAGATATTCTTGCACAAAAATTTTCTTAGAAACATGTCTTGGAATAATATGGGATTATGATGAAACAAATTTAGAGTGTTTCGTTCCATAAGTATAACATTGGGCTTCCCTAGAATAGTCACATGATAGAAGGGTGGTGATTATATTTCAGAATCTTTATGTGCGTGATACAAATGTCTTGCATATGATGTATATATTTTTTGTGAAAGGTTCCATAAGAGAAGAGGGAATAGGATAGAATCTTAGAGTTTTTTAATTGAGAAGATGCCATATTTCTTATTTTTCCATCCATCCTTTTTTTCATTGTTGCTTCCACTTTGCACAATGCCTATTATGCAACCAATTTTGTATTTGTCTTCATCATGAAATAAAATTTTTACTGATACATTAATAAGTTTTGATAATGCAGTGTTGTTACAACTCTTTGAATTCAATGGTTCAATAATCTTTCTTTTTTTGCAGCGGTGTTGGTGACTTAAGTGCATTTACTTTGACTTTATTTACTTAAAGTTCATGCCCATATTATTTTAATTTTTCATATTTTAGTTGTTGTGAAGTGGAATCTGTCATATTATTAAATTTTAAATCTTTCATGTGTCCTTGGTTTCTTGTATGCATATCAAGGAAAACTACTTCATATGCAGATCACTTGTACTAACCCCACAGATTATGTAAGTGTGGACATTGTAGAAACATTAGGGGCACCCACTGTGACTAGATAAACATCAGTTTGAATGGAGGAGTAATTAGCAATGACCTTGGTTAATTACATAGTTATTTTTTAGGTCTTTACATAACATATTTAAGTGATAACAAGAGTCCAATTCCATGCTTCCTCATTGCTGGACGAGTGCAGTTTGTTTCATCTATATATCTATTTGTGGAATTATGATCTCTGCCTTCGCTGTCAACACTTCAAATTTGTACACAATTTATAGCTTTCTCTTGCATGGGTGTGGGATTTAATTGATTTATTTGTCTAGGATCTGAGGATAGAAGCCATAGGAAACTTTAGGAAAGGAGGCACTGGCCATAGAGAGGTTTCAAACTTCTAAAAATACTTGAAAAAACCTTAAAGTACGAGAATATAATCAAGTTCATACCTAATACATGATTGTCTATTACATCTAATTTTTCTAATTCCCTGTAGTTATGCTCTTGCAATATTGTGGTTATCTCGTCTTAATTTGATAACCTAATAATTAAAAGACAAATTCTAATAAGAATATACAAGTGATAAATAGACATAGACATTGGTATCATTATTCATTTAAAAATGGATTTAATTTACCCTTGTTTCTCAACTAAAATAATGATAAAGTAATAAATATAATAAATTTATTCAACAATAACCTGTATGTATCGAGTAGTTAATGAAGAGAATGAATGTAATAATGTTCACACACTCTGTTTGTATGTCTCCAACATCTAATGAATATAATGAATGTAACATTTTGTGAAAACTTTTATTGTACGTCTGCGACAACTAATGAGTAGAATGAATGTTTCAAATGAAAAACAGTAAGGCTTGACTTTTTATAGTTTTATGATCTAGAATTTAATTGGTAGGGAATATTGGCATGGATTTCCATCTCCCAAATTCAAATTTCTATTATGGATTGATTTGTACATGATGCAATAGCTGATAAGATTTCGTGGTTGATCCTTGTGCTTTATTGTGTTTAATTCTTAAATTGAAAGCGATGTTGTATTTAATACTTGAATTCAAAGTGTTGGTGTCATTTATTTGATCATCTGAACTAATTCATGAATTGAATGGTTTCAGTTATTGTCTTCAATAGCTTGAATGGTTAAAAACACATGTAGATATGGCTGACACATATTTCACCTATTATTGTGCAGGTATTACCTAGCAATGGGATGTGTTGCTCCAATGGAAATAAGTGGGTGATTTTTTTATGTGATAGATGTACTTTTTCATTTTTACTTATTTGGTAATTTAGAGCTAGAAGTAGTTGAGGTAATATGTCTTTTCAACTTGTGATGTTAAGGCTTGGTGTTTGACAATTGTTGGTCGGATCAATATATGGCCCATTTTGGACATATTTAAATAACTTATATAACTTAATATAAACTATTTATGTGCATCTTTTTTATAGTTTATGATGTTTTTTTTATGGATGTGTGTGTGGGACCAATACAATAACTAGTATTGATCCTTGCACAACAATAGAAGTCTCTCCCCTAGTTTCATTTTGATGATGTTCATATATTTTGTGGCATTAACCACTACCATAAGGGAGTAAAAAAAGAAGATATTGCTTTCTCCTTTGGTCATAATGCCTTTAAGGATAGGAAGGAAGCCTAAAAAAAATCTCACAAACCAATAAGAAAAAAGAAAAAAACATGTGAAATTCTAGACCATTTTGTTTGTATCCCTCCTTAGTTGTAAATAGAAAATAATTATTTAGCATGCCATATCCCTTGGAATATTATGAAACTAGATAGTTGCTCATATATATATATTAAAATTAAATTAAAATATTTTATATTTTAAAATATTATTTAAAAAAATAAAAATAAGGTAAGTTTCTCCAAACCAAAAAAATCCAAGTTCATTGACCTTATCCAACCTTCAAAAACATAATATGATTCCCTATCCAAACTAACTTAAAATTTAAAAAATTGAAAAGCCTTCAACCTTCTCAAAGGTATTCCAATTTCCTACCATAGCAACCAAACTATATATGTGATTAAATAAGAAAGGATATAAGACAACAATAAACATATCATACTTACACATCCTCAAATTTTTACACTTACACATCATTCTTACACATCATCAAAGTCATCAAAATCACTCAGGGATCACACTCGACCTAGGCCACACCATCCCTTAACACGACTGGATTTTTTCCCACAAAATTTCGAACTTGTTATCTTCACATCATGTAGTGATGTATTAGTACACCCCATCAACATATATTCTATGCCTTGTAAGCAATTTTATTTTTATTTTAATATATATAATTATTTAAATTTTATTTAAGGTGGACATTGATTTTCTTTTTTCAAGTCCAATAAAATATTTCATTTATAACTAGTATTGAAATAATGTTTTCATATTAATATCTTTTTGAAATATCATGTGTCAACCCCATATTGAACATGGAAGGAATTATATATTTTCTTCATATTGGATTTTAAAAAGCACCTTATCAACACAATTAGATAATTGTTCAAAGATTTAAAAGAAAAAGAGAGAAAAAATGAGAAAAAAAATATTGTCGAAATTTGTATATATATATATATATATTAGAAAACAACACTAACCAAAACATTCGTAAACATCCACTCCTAAATAATACCAATGCAACAGAGTTCACAATGTTTCCTTCCTCCAGTTCGAGCTCCCAATCTTACGAGTCAAAATGACCACAATCCATTGAAAACCTTCCTTCTTATTTATTATTTTTCAAACCATGGCTCTCAAGATGTGTTTGTACGAAAATTTCTTGACATTTTCCTTTATTACGAGAAGAAAAAATGCTTTCATACTCAAGGCTAATAGAATTGATTCTATTAATAAACCACAATGTGTAGTTACATCACACAACCTTGTTATTTCTAATAATTTAATAATAATCTAAAAAAAATTAGAAAATTAGAAAAAAAAACATGTATTCACTAATACCAAATACTTTTGATTCTTTAACTATTACTATTTTTCCACACATTCAAAGAAAACAAACACTTCATCCTACTTACCTTTATAATAAATATTATTTTTTTGTTTTACCACTCTCTTTTTTTATTTTATTTCATTTATATATTGTTGTTCCCTTTATTTATGAGTTTATTTTAATTTTGAACTATGTTATAATCTTAATCCAAAGTGTCCCAATCAAGTGCATAAATCTAGGTAGGAAGGGTTGTACACAACCGTCAACTCCAAGAATCACAACAACAACATTGTCTTTCGTTTATAACAATATTTTAACTTTCGCCATATATCCCCACCTTGCACTTGGGTAATTTGTTTTCATTTCCCCAAAAACATTAGTTCATTTACCCCTATCACAAAATAAGGGTATGTCCCTTAGCCTTGGAAAAACTTCTTCATTTACCTAATATTGTTATCCTTGACCTAACCGGAGTTTAGTTTATTAAATGTAACATTGGGCTTGGGATTTCGTTTTTTTTTAAAACTTGCTTATCATGGACACCCTAACAACACTAGGATTTCTCGATCAAGGGACATCAAATCCCTTTTGTTTCTTTTATATGATGTAGTATGCTAATAAGAAACACTGGAATTAAAGAGAAAAACTATTAATAATTGTATTTAATTATGTTAATATATATTTTTTATTATTGTTTTTTCTTTTCTATATATCTAGTTTTGAACTCTAACGTGATTATCTTATAAAATTGTGACATTCAATAATCAAAGGTTGTATAACTTGAGGATGTTTACCATTTTAAATTTTAGAGAGCTCATTTGCTATTAAATGTGTTGTGGTTTTTATAGATGCTCTACAACTTAGTATATGAGAGGTTTAGATACAGTAAAGATGTATAAGTGTAATGTAAGTATGTGAACATTTGTACATGTCTGTTAAATTAAATAATAATAAAAGTTAAAAGTACAAAAGAGTGAAGGGAAATGTTGTGGTGTCTATAAAAAGATAAACATAATAAAAATAATAAAGTTCAATTTGTTGTATTATAATTTTATTATTATTAAAATTGTTAGTAATTTTTTAGATAAAAAAAATCATATATACATATCACATTAAATATATAACATGTTAGGGTCCTATGATTCATAGGATAAATTTTTGATTATCTGTAAAGTTATGTTATATAGAATGTTGTAAATAATATTCCATCCTGTAAATTATTTCCAATTAAAAGAAAAAGAAAATACAAAGGGGATACAAAAATAGAAGAAAAATGTCAAAAAAATAAAATCAAATGTAAAAACTTCAAAAAAATATGAGAAAAATGAAAAATAAAAAGGACAAAAATACCCCAAAAGAAAAATCAGTGTGCAAGTCTAAATGCCACTTAAAAAATTAGTTTCAGTAATACTTTAGAAAATTTTGAAATAATGTGTTGCTAGTTAAAATGCCACATTGCAATTTGATAGATAGCATTAGAAGTTTAATCAAATCGCTTAAGCGTGAATAAGATTGATTGATTATAATCAGTATAGATAAGTAACTTTTTTAATCACACAGTGTAATCATGACTACAATTAGAATAGTTAATATTAAATAAATTAAATCATACTATTTAAAAAAAGTTTAATTAGATTAAAGATTTGAATTAGATTAATGTATAAAGGCATTTTGTAAAGTATAAGCGACAATTTTTATGTACTAAGGTGGACCCGAAAAGATTTGAAGTCTTACTATAAAGCACACGCAACATCCGATGGCCATCTACTTTAGACCCCCCAGCCCCTCCGACCATTAACCGTGAGGGGGTGGGGGTGGAGTTCCAAAAAGTATTTTATCACTTTGTGACATCGCGAACACTCATACGATTCACACCCTCCCCCCCCTGCCATAAAAAATCCCTACCACCCAACCCACAATGTGAAAACCATGCTTATCACTCCCAATTATCAAAATATTCGTTAACCCTCACTGCCACATCTCTCCCATGCATCCAATCCCCTACTGCCACCTCTCCCTCACGTCCACTCCCCTACTACCATGTCTCTCCCTTGCATCCACTCCCTTATTTCCACGTCTCCCCTTCACATCCGATCCCCATTTCCTCCACCATTCCCATCCCACCATCTGTCCAACTCGTTCTAAAGACCGTTAAAATACTTGTTCACCATGTGAACATTGTTCCTCTAAACTAATATTTCTTTATAATCGTTTCAATCCAACAACAAACTATATAACCTCTGTAACCCTAAATGGTGGCCCTCTTCTACACTCTGATTCCAGGACATAGTAAAGGCAACTCATCATCAGATTCAAGTCGTTGTTGCATCCAGTGAGTTGAACAATAGGTCCTGTTGCATCCAGTTAAGAAAATTACCTGCCATAACCATAGAGCAACTACCAAACTCCAATTTTTCCCGAGTAACTTAGTACTTCCGTTCCTTTCTCTAAATAATCATGGCCCCTAAAGGAAAAGCAAATAAAGGAGAAGAAAACCCCATGCTACGTCCCAATGTTGACTTAGATCACCTGCCCCCGATTGATGAACAATATAAGATCCCTGAAACTTCTTCTAAATTTGACTTACATGAACTACATAATTGGCTAAAACAAAACCATATAGATCAAATTGATGAATTAGGGTTGTGGGACTCCTTCCTGCCCTAATTCATGTTTCCCCAATTCCAGTATTTTCTAAATTTTGTCATATGGTTCCATTCCAGGTACATTCTGAGACAGAAAGCCATTATATCCCATAATGGTGATGTTTTGTTCACCATTACTACTCAATAAATTAATCAAATGTTGAAAATACCCCATAATGAAGCCCTTAATCCATTATCAGAAGAAGCCCTCATGGATTTCTATAAAAACCTTCCTTTCCCCACTAGATCTAAAATATTTGAAAATTTCCTACCATAAGATGCCCAATTACCTAAAAAGAATCCTCCATACCCATCCTCCATGTTTCCTAAGATGAGAAAACAAATCATCTCCATATTTTCCTCTCTCTTAGGTTACCAATTAGATCAATGAGTAAATGAAGTGATTCTGGGTTTCTTGTCGATCTTCTCCAAGGACGAAAAGCCTTCCATTTTATTTAAATACAATGAATTTCTAGCTAATACTATCAATGATCAACTATTTAAATTTTCTACAGAAGGAAGTTTAAAATATGCCTCAGTGTTGGTTTATTTATTCATGTTTTACCAAGTAGACATATTTAAATTTGCATTACATAAGTTAGATGAGCAGGGAGAAGCAAAATCAGTGATTCATTGGACCTCCCTAGCGAGGTAACATACTACTGAGTTTACCTACAGTGATTTTATTGACCAATTTCTATATATACTTGCTTGCTTGTTAAACCGTGATATTCAACCAAGGATAGGGCCAGAGATAAAAATACATATGCACCTTACTGAGAAAACCAAGACAGGGGACTGGTAGTTGTACCCGAACTACATGGAAATCAAGGTGTATAGCTCTGAATTGCTTCCATACAGGCTGCCAAAATTTGTCCCTCTCAGGTTATTTTCATTAGAGTATATAAGAAAGGTGATCAATATGGATGATCTCCATTTTGTGGCAGAAAAAGAAGAAGTCGTCTCAATTCAAAATGAAAACACAAATTAGACCATTCATTTACAATACCAAGGCAATAGACAAGGACACTGACTTACTCCTAAAATAAAAAAATTCTATTTGAAAGTTAATAGAAAAATGATTGAGAGTTAATAGTCCCTTGAAAACTAGAACATGTATATTCCTTATATAAAATATAAAAGTAACATGTATATTCCTTATATAAAATATAAAATTATTTTTAGTTAAAAAAAATATTTTGATGACTTATAAAAATATAAATAACTTCATAGATCCTAATTCTTTTGTATTTTGGTTGAAAAGACTGTTATATTTTTTTTTGTATTTTAGTTGAAATAACTCATATTTTATTTTATTTTTAAATAATGTAACATGTATATTCATTACTAGTGAATATAATATATTTTCAAATTATATACAAATATAGATATTAATTTTCAATGGTATGGCTTCCCTGTCTGGTGTTAGTGAACGTAGATTTATTCTTACATCATTGTGTATTTAAGTGATTGTATCTTTATATTTTATTTTAGCTTATTCATAGATGTATTTATGAATATTCCACATTCCTTTCTATTAGTTATCAAAGTTTTTATCAGCGTGGTCCGAGATCGAGAAAGAATTATTTGGAACTTTCTAAAATATTGTCAAACATTCAAGGTTTTTCTCATTGGAGAGTCGTTTAAACCCATTGAAGTGCAGTTTGATATTCTAACTATGCTATCATATTTGTAGTTACTATGATTTTTATGACCAATTTGAATTTTTTACTATAATTGATCATGAAAATATAGAATTTCTAATTATATTTCCTCCTAGATATAACGGAAGGTGCATTTTAAATATCAAATTTTATAGTTAGAGTATTGTGGACATGAATAACTGGGATATATTATTAAATATACGATCTTTTACAATAAATAATTATTAAAATTAATTAATTTAAGTATGTTCAAATATACATGAATATCGTATATAAATTTAGTGAGCATTAGATCTTACTCTTATCATTTTGCAGACTTGTGGATAATGTACAAATTACAATATGTGTTACTTTCTTCATTTTGTAATCTTGTACATATTATACAAGGTTAACTTAGGCCTTCTCTTTGGTTCATCAAAGAAATGCAAATTTTGTTATAGTAAATGATTATTATGCATACTTTAGAAGATTTATGTGTTATATCACATAAACTTTATAACTAGTACAATCATATTGATAAATATGGTTAATATATATTGATAGACATATATCAATCACATATACAATCACATTAGTAAATGTGGTTGAAAAACGTTGATAAAATCTAATATTATAGTTCTAATATCAATCATAACATTAATATTAATATTCATATTGATAAATATATAATAATAAAAATAATAGCAATTTTACAAAAATAATTATTATAATAAAAATATTATTATTATTATTAGAATTAATAATAATTAATATATTAAAAATTAATAATAATAATAAATAATATTTATTTATTATTTAATTAATAATAATAATAATTAATCAATAATTACTAATTCTTAGGAATATGATTGATCATCTTTGATCATGATCGACCAAGATTGACCATGATTGATTTTCATATTGAGACAACTCTATGATAAACCCTAAGATGAATACAAGGTATATAAACCCTATGATAAATATTATAAATGGTAAAATAAACATGGTTGACTGCAGATGACCATGGTTGATTTTCATATTGATACAATATTTGTCATAATATGATGTTGGACTATGGTTGATGATGATTGATTTTCATATTAAGACAATAAGAGGGATTAATATTACAAACCCAAGGTGTATAAATCGTAAGATAATATTATAAACCCTAAAATAAGCATGATTGACCATTATTTACCATGGTTGATTTTCATATTGAGACAATATTCGTCAAAATGTGATGTTGGACTATGGTTGACCATTGTTGAGCATGGTTGATTTCCATATTCAAAAAATCTTTGTCACAATCCGATGTTGGTCCATGGTTGACCATGATGATTTTCTTGTCGAGACAATCTTTGTCACAATGTGATGTTAGACCATGGTTGATTTTCATATTGAGACAATCTTTGTCGCAATGTGACATTGGACCATGGTTGATTTTCACATCAAGAAAATCTTTGTCACAATGAAATGTTGGACCATGGTTGATTTTCACATCAAGAAAATCCTTGTCACAATGAAATGTTGGACCATGGTTGATTTTCATATTGAGAAAATCTTTGTCACAATTTGATGTTGAACCATGGTTGATGATGATTATAAACCCAAAGGATTTATATGAAACCCAAGAATTAATATTATAAACCCTATGAATAATATTATACCTTAGGAATATGAACCCTTATATTAATAAACCCAAGGGATTGATATTATAAACCAAAGGGAATAATCAACCCAAGAGATTAAAAACCCAAGGAAATACTATTAAATCCAAGGGATTGATATTATAAACCCAAGGAAATACTATTAAATCCAAGGGATTGATATTATAAACCCAAGGTATATAAACACTAAGACAATTAATTATAAACCCTAAAATAAACATGCTTGACCATGGCTTACCATGGTTGATTTTCATATTAAAACAATATTTGTCACAATGTGACGTTAGACCATGGTTCACCATGGTTGATTTCCATATTAAGACAATATTTGTCACAATGTAACATTGAACCATGGTTGACCATGATTACAAATTCAAGAGAATTATATTAAACCATAGAATTAATATTAGTAGCACAACCACATTAGAAATATTAATGTGGTTGATATAACTAAAGACTTCATTTGTATCTATCATTAATAAATATTTAACAATAGAAATAATAATAATAATATAATAATAATAATAATAATAATAATAAAATTCCCCACGGGTGTAGAGCAAGCCATGATGGGGTGCATCAAAGTTAAGGCACTCCGTCCGCAAGGTCACCGTTCGAAACCCATGGGTGATTAGGATTAGTCTAAACTAGAAAAAAAATAAAATAAAATAATAATAATAATAATAAAACTATTACGATAAAAATATTATTATTAGAATTATAATTATTAATAATTTTTTTTTTTTCTAAATAAGACTAATTCTATTAAGTGTAAAGAGTACTAGTACAAGACTGCCTCAGCGTTTGCTGTGAGAGCCAGACAGCTGGGCTTGATTAGCATGCTGTTCATAAAAAGTCTGGATCGCCCATAATGGGAAACCGATCCTATTGACATCATAGTCTTGGCCGCCCATGGTAGGGAAACCGGCCTTGAGTTTATACAAACCATAGAGACATAAATATATAAACTGAAAACATCTATCAGCCATTCCAGCTGTGCTCTGAAACAAAAAAGAAAAAAAGCTCCAACAATGATTGAACAAAGTAACCTAGAGGGAATGAAGACTGTGCACATCGGCTCACCCTTCCTGTGCTGGAGACATCGGCTCCTCAACGATCCTGCAAGCATATTCGTAGTCATTATTGTTGTCAGCCATGCTAGCTTGGCTGCCATCCTTCAGGTTCGGGTCCTCAGCATCATTACTCAGCACAGCTTGAGAAGGGAGAGAAGAGGAGTCCGGGAGGATTTCTCTACCAGTGGAGCGAGGGGCGTGAGGAGGCGAAGGAGAAGCTGGGCGGGCAGGGGCTTGATAAGGAATTTACTCGCGGAGGGAGACAGTAATGAAGGCATTGATGATGGATTGAACAGAGGTGCAATGAAAACGAAGCTCTGCGTGCTGAGAGGTTTGCCTAATGGAGGACCCCGAATGCACTCTGCCAGGAGGAGGAGAATTCGAAAGAGGAACAAAAGGGCCATCGTGACCGGAATCTTGAATGCGTCCACAACCTCTAACTCTGCCTCTGCGCGAAGCCGGAGGATGGACAGGCTCATCGCTAGCAGATGAGGAACCAGCGTCAGAGGAGGGCGTGGGTTGATGAAAGGAGGCTTGGCCCCGGCTGGCTCCACGCCGACATCTCATCCGCGGGCGGAGATGAGGCATGGAGAAGGGAGCAAGGGGACGACGATAGATGAGAGCCAATTGATCACCAGCAGGAATGTCTGAACCTTCAATGAGCTCTGCAGAGATGCTTGGAGAAGAAGTAACACTGCAGAAGGAGCTATTGGAGAAGTGAAGCCCAGGGAGAGTCTCTAAGCAGGCCAGAAGACTACATCGATGCCCTGTGTGAGTTTTGATGCTGGAGTCGGCAAAGCCAGGAGGGAAATTGCCTCGAAGGGGAGTCAGAGCTCTCCCACAGCTGCTGCTATCATGCTCGCAATCCATAATGAGAACAGGGATCAGAAGAACCGCCATATACATTGGCATCGCGGGGTAATTAAACGACGGATTGACAGCCCGAGGTGGCATATTAATAGCGTCATTAAGGCTTGTATAGGGGGCCATATGGGCTTCCCATGCGAGCTCCTTTGGGAGCTGCGCAGGGGCCGCAGGGGCCCTAGTCCCATCAAACTGCCACCACATCCGCATCCGGAGATAATTATTAATAATTATTAATTTATATGGATTATTATATATTATTCTTTAATTTTAAATGATCTCATATAAATTATTTATATAATATTATTATTAATTAATTAATTAAATTAAATAACCATTAATATTATTAATTAAATAGAAATAAATATTAAATAATTTAATAATTTAATTAAATATCAATTATAATTAATGAATAATAGTTTATTTATTTATTTATATTAAATAAATAAATCACATGCACAACCACATTAGTAAAAATGGTTGATATACGCCGAAGGTGTATAGTTATTATTATGATTTACTATGGTTGATTTTCATATTGAGACAATCCTTGTCACAATGCGACATTGGTTGGTTTTCATATTGAGAAACTTTCTCACAATATGACGTTGGACCATGGTTGACCATGATTATAAACCCAATGGATTTATATTAAACCCAAAAATTAATATTATAAATCCTATGAATAATATTATACTCTAGGAATATGAACCCTTGGATTAATAAACCCAAGGGAATAATAAACCCAATGGATTAATACTAAAACCCCAAGATAATAATATTAACTGAAGTGCCCCGAATGTGGGTTTTTTTTAGAAAACATGGGGCGGCCATGTGGACGGACACACGACGCACCCACGTGATCCTCCCTTGGGATCACCACAACGTTTATTTCTGGCATGAGACAACCATTAAGGCCCCCTCCGCCACCCCAGAATCGACGTACCCAGGCGCCCTTGCATTTACTCTTGCTATGATGTTTAAGCTCGCCACCCTAGCTTCTTCCTCCACATTGCTAGCTGTGCTCTTCACCATTTTTGCTACCCTGTTTCTGGAGCTTCGCCTTGGCTCCTTTGTTCCTGAGAGAAACAACTCCCCCCGGGATTCTGCCTCCTCCCCTCCTCTATCAAGAGCTTCTCCCTTTTGCCCCACTATGCACCATCGTCACAGGATGAGGTGTCAGAGATTTGGGGGATGCGACCTTCCATCTTGACCGCGAATTGAACTACCCTCCTCCACCTAGAACGCGCTTGAAAACCTCCCTCCTACTGTCCTAAATGCGCAACTCTCCCTGCAGCTTCTAGCCTCTTCCCTCCTCCCCTCCACTTCCCGCAGCAGGAAACGAGCTTGCAAATCGACTATCTCCTAGGAGCCATCTTTCATCTCGCGAAAGATGAAAGCACTTCCTGTGCATCCCGCCTCCAGCAGTAGTGACGACCCCAGCGACTCCAGTGAAGTAAACTCAGACCCGGATTTTGAAGACATCCTGGAGCAGAAAGGTGCAGGTAGTCTAAACCGTCTCTAGGTGCATGAAGCCTCTCCATGGGGCGACTTGCAGCTAGACACCCCAATGGAGCGTCTTGGTCTCCTAACCTTGCCACGCTTTCCTCCACCCGCAAACGTATCAAGCACAAATGCTATGGATTATGGCCATGTCTGCATAATTCTGGAAGAAGAACCTTCCCCCAACAACAAACATGAAGGTCCTCCTTAGAATCGCCTATTCAACTCTTTTCAGCATACTCTAGTTTAAGATAGCTTTACTTTGCTTTTTATGCTCTTTTTTTAATACTCTCTTTGCTGGTTTCCCGTCTCGTGCAGCATTTACTCTGTGGTCTCTAAGGACTGGTTTCCCCTCTTGGGGCAGTCCAGCTCTTGGCAGTAAACTCTCGGATTATCCCTCTAGAACGGACTTGTCCATAACACAAGATGTGCCTTGTAAATTTTTGTTCCATATGATATAATAGAGATAACTTTACTTAGAAAAAAAAATATATATTAACCGAAGTGATTAATATTATAAGCCCTAGGTATATAAACCTAAGATAAACAGTAAAAACCCATGGGATTATAAACACAAGGGATTAAAATTAACCTAAGGGAATAATATTAACCCAAGGGATTAATATTATAAACCCTAGGTATATAAAACCTAAGATAAGTAGTAAAACCCTTAAATAAGCATGGTTGACCATGGTCAATTTTCATATTGAGACAATCTTTATTAGAATGTGACATTGGATCATGGTTGTGCATGGTTGACCATGATTATAAAAAAAGGGATTTATATTAGATTTAATATTATAAACGTTATTAATAATATTATACCCTAGGAATATGAACCCTTAGATTGATAAATTGAAGAGATTGATATTCTAAACCCATATGGTTAATTCTAAAACCCCAAGTTATTACAATCCCTAGGGAATAATATTTTTTTTTTGTAAATAAAGTAAAGCTATTCACATTCATTTAAAACAATGGATTACATAGTTTCCATTGTCAGGCAGATATGCAGCCCAATGTCTTGTGGTGGTAATTACAATCATCCTTTCGGACCTATATTTCACCCTCTGGGATGGGAGATACAGGGAGAGAAGCAGGAGGAATTGAGATGATATCAAAATACAAAGATAAACATGGATATCGAGATGATAAAAAACTCTTTGAAACCTAGCCAAGGAAGAAAAAACAAATCTTTGCTGGATTATTGTCATAAAAATATGGAAGACTAGTGCTCTGGAGAGTGCGCCTGGTCTGCATCATCAGTTAAGAAATCATCGACATTTATTGGCTGCTTAGGGGTGCCTTCGTCAGAGTTGAAAATTTGCCTTCTTCTTAAGGAGGGACCTGCGCCGGGGCAAACCTACATTGGAGAGAAGAAAGGGGTAGTTGGGTCAACATCTTCCTCTTTGGGGATTGGATGAGGGTGGTGAGTCGCTGACCGACGTTTTAGAAGAGAATAATGAGGAGAGCCATGGTTGATGAACCTTTGGTGATGGAATTCGCTGACGTACATCACGAATTTCTCCGTGAGGGAGTCGATCTTGCGTTCCAGGATGCGGTTATGGTCCTGCTAATCTTGGAGAGAAATGGCGAGCATAGTTTTTGTTTGTGAGTAAAGGTTGATTGCCAAATGTACAAGTTTTCCCTCGCTTTGGTGAGGCTAGGGTCAGGAACCCAACTGAAAGCAATTTCCACCACTTCTATTGGCGTATTTCTGTGGATGGTTTGGACTTTGCCTTCAATTTCTGCAAGTTGCTCTTGCACTTCCGGACTAGCGGTGGGTGCAAATATTCTGGTAGAGTTTTTGGCTGCTGTCTTCGCGCGAGTGACTGGGGGTCGAGACAGGTTGGCCGAGCGGGCACCACGGCCTCGACTACCTCTAGTAGGGAGAGAAGTATTGGTTTTGCGTGGGGCCATGAGAGAAGGGCTGAGCAGAGAGGGGCGGGCAAAAGCAACAGGCTACAAGGGGAGGCATGGGTAGCCAGGCCTCAGGAGAGGCAGGGAGGAGATGAGGAGCAGAGAAGACTGATACAAGGTTGATGAAGCTAGAATATGGAATGAGGAGCAGTCGGTTTGTGTGAGGTAGATATAGGCTGGAGGGAGGAGCTGATGGTAGGGGATATCGTAGGAGAACGTGCCACATGTTCTGGAGATACAATGTGGGAAATAAATGTTGTAGATGGGATTGTCCTTCTGATGGATGGTGATGACAGAGTCGTGGGCTTGATTATATGTAGGGAGGGAGGTGAGAGTTAGTGTCATGATTGCAGAGGGGGGGAGTGAATATGCCGAGGTGGTGGCCTATCTAACATCCGGCGTAATTAGTTCCCTCATACGAGTACATTCATCTCTGACATTTGGATGAGTGCAGGTGTCCCATGACACGGAGGTGAAATGGTTGTTGTTGTTAACACCATTGTTTGCAAGGAGATTGACCAACTGATTGGCCTTGCGTCTGACGGCATGAAAGGTGATTCCTTTTGCATTGTCGATGCAGAGTTTTATTTTCTGAAGAGTTTTTTTAATTCTCCAGCTGTCCGAGACTTGGTGGACGCTTCTTCCCTGCTGAATCTTTTTGCAGTCTTGGGTAGCGAAAACCCTAGGGAATAATATTAAACCTAAGGGATTAATATTATAAACCAAAGGTATATAAACCCTAAGATAAATGTTATAAACCCAAGGGATTAATACTAAAAACCTAAGGGATTATAAACCCAAGGTATATAAATGCTAAGGTAAATATTATAAACCCTAAAAAAAACATGGTTGACCATAGTTGATTTTCATATTGACAAAATATTTGTCACAATGCGACGTTGGAATATAATTGACCATGATTGACTTTCATATTGAGACAACCTTTCTTACAATGTGATGTTGGGAAGTGGTTGACTATGGTTGACCATGTTTGATTTTCATATTGAGAAAATCTTTGTCACAATTTAACGTTGGACCATGGTTGACCATGGATGACCATGTTGTCACAATGTGACATTGGACCAAGAGACGATATTTTTCATAATGCAACCATGGTTATTGACCATGGTTGACCATGATCGATTGTGGTTGACCTTGTTTTATCTTCATATTGACACAATATTTCTCATAATGCGACGTTGGAATAAGGTTGACCATGGATGACCATGGTTGTTACAATGTGATGTTGGACCAAGAGACAATCTTTGTCACAATGTGACCATGGTTATAGACCATGGTTGGCCATAGTTGATTTTCATATCAAGACAATATTTGTCACAATGCTACATTGGAACATGGTTGACCATGTATGACCATGTTTGTCACAATTTGACGTTAGACCAAGAGATAATATTTGTCACAATATGACCATGGTTATTGACAATGGTTGACCATGGCTGAATTTAATATTGAGACAATATTTGTCACAATGCGACATTCAAACATGGTTGATTTTCATATTGAGACCATTCTTGTCACAATGCGACATTGGACCATGGTTTACCGTGGTTAACCATGATTGATTTTAATGTCGAGATAATATTTATCACAATGTGGCATTGGACCATGGTTGAACATGGTTGATTTTCATATTGAGGAAATATTTCTCACAATGCGACATTGGGCTTTCTCACAATGTGACATTGGGCCATGGTTGACCATGATTGATTTTCATATTCAGAAAATCCAATGATAAACCCTAGGATAAATATTATAAACCAACAGTTAAAAAAAACATGATTGACCATGTATGACCATGGTTGATTTTCATATTGATACAATATTTGTCACAAAGCAACGTTGGACTATGGTTGACCATGATTGATTTTCATATTGAGACAATATTTGACATAATGCAACATTGGACCATGGTTGACTATGGTTGATTTTCATATTAAGACAATATTTTTCACAATGTGAAAATGGAACATGGTTGACCATGATTAAACCCTATGAATAATGTTAAAGCCTACGAATATGTACCCTTAGATTAATAAACCTAAGCGATTGATATTATAAACCCAAGGGATTAATTCTAAAACCTCGAGGGATTGTAAACCCAATGGAATAATATTAAACCCAAGAGATTGATATTTTAAACCCAAGGTATATAAACCCTAAGATAAATATTATAAACCCTAAAATAAACATTATTGACCATTGTTGATTTTTATATCGAGACAATCTTTGCCACAATGTGATGTTCAACCAAGGTTGACCATGAATGATTTTCATATCGAGACAGTCTTTGCCATAGTGTGGCGTTGGACCAGGGTTGATTTCCATATTGAGAAAATGTTTGTCACAATGTGACGTTGGACCATGGTTGACCACGATTAAAACCCAAGGGATTTATATTATAAACCCTATGAATAATATTATACCCTAGGAATATGAACTGTTAGATTAATAAACCCAAGGGATTGATATTATAAAACCAAGGGATTAATACAAAAAACCAAAGGCATTATAAACCCAAGAGGATAATATTAAACCGGGGGATTAATACTATAAAATCAAGGCATATAAACCCTAAAATAAACATGGTTTACCATGGTTTATTTTCATATTGAGATAATCTTTATCACAATGTGACATTGGACCATGGTGGATAACGGTTGACCATGGTTTCCAATGGACCAAGATTGACCATATTGAGCCAATCTTTGTCACAATGTGACATTAGACCATGGTTGACCATGATTGACCATGGTTGATGATGGTTGACCATGTTTAAAAATGGTTGATGATGGTTGAAAATGGTTGACAATGGTTGATTTTCATATTAATAACTTGAAATACTTTCACCCCCCTATGAATTCATAGATGTTAGTCACTTCATTTTGATTATGAAGATCCACACCATTTCTAATGTCCAAAACCTCCACCAAATGGTGATGTTCCTTAACAACTTGGAAACAACTGTATTTGTAGTTATTTTTCTTTTAAAACTTTCCACCATGTAGGGTTTTTTGTATCCATAACAAAATCATCACAAATGTTTCAAATAAAAAGTTGACAAATTCCCATAGGAAAACATAATAGAGCATATTCTATTTATTACTCCCATACTAAATTAGTCATTTTGAATTTGACTTCTTTACGGAAAGCATTTGCAAAGTCAACTTCAACACACAACCCAATATATATTGGGTTATGTCTTTTAAGAATTTTGTGAGAATATCAATCAAACTCCCTAATGTATTTAAAATGGAGGCTAGATATTCAAGTGCCTAAAACAATAATAAATGTGAATTGAAAAGCTTAAACAACATTTCTCTTAAATTTAAAGTGTTTTTAAAAAGTTCAATATTTCAATATTATATATATATATAATTGATTAATTAATTATTCAAATAAAATAGATGAATATGTATATACACTTCATGAATAATAATCCATCTTCTTTACAAAAGCATATAATCTCATTTTTATATAACATTTTGAAATTAATATATACATAATAAATTATATAATATTAATAATTTCTTTTTAGTTATAATATATATATATATATATATATATATATATATATATATACCACAAGGGCACGTTTTTCTATATGAGTTTGTTACGTCTTTTGGACCCACGTTTATGAACCACATCATATTATCTATATATTTAAAACATTATCACAATTGTGTTTTTTTCAAATATATTACATGGGGAATGTCACGATATGGATTGCGACCATATATCAATCGCTCCAAATTTGATTGGGCATATGCACCATAAAAAACTAAGAATTTGCCTTCAGTCCTTAAGCCTGAGAACTTTGCTTAATATTTCTGGGCTTGCGGTCTTTACCATTTCTCATATATATAATGCTTGTTGACAATTAAAAATTGTCAATCTCGTTGGGGGCGAGAAGTATTTGATAAATAAAACAAAAGACGCTTACCAAAACTATGTAACATAACAAACATTACGTAAAAATAATACGACGAAGGGTCAGCTAAAACCCCAAATAAAGAAATACAATGCTTCAACAATTTCTTTTGGATTGTTACTTAATAAGATTTTCCGCGCCATAAAAAAAGTTATAAAATAAAATTCGAACCCATTTTAAAATTTCACAGCATCAACGTATGTTTTGGGCTTTTAAATCAAACTAATAATAAAACGTGGACCCGGCTTTACCATCCACAAATAAACCAATTATGGTTTTGAGGAATAAATGATTCACAACGGTTTTTGGAAAGTACAACGGTTTTTGGAAATGGTGACAGCTCGATCTCTTTGATGGTTGATCTTTTTCTGAGGTATTACCATTAACTCTGTGTTCCATTAATTTTGTGTTTTCATTTATTTTTTAATGGCAGTTGATCATTGTTTTTTGTTTTTTTTCTTCTTCTGGTTACATGGTTACTCTATAGATACTATAGAGGAGCGAGATTGTTAGGGTTGTTATTTGTATAGTAGCCTAAATCTTGGTGTATAGTTTTAAATTTTGTGAATGAAAGAATAATACGTTAAGGGTCGAAAATATAGAAAATATAAATAATCATGAATGGTAATTAATTAACTGCAAATATATGTGAAATTGCTTTTGAACGAAAGAATAATATGTCAAGGAAGAGAAAACTGAAAATAAAAATAACCTTGAATGGAAATTAATTAACTGCAAATACCTTTGGAATCACCTTCAAATCCCTTTCACTCCTTGCTAGCAAAGGGATGCCTGCATTTTCTTAGAATACCAAGAACCCTTTCTTGTTTTTTTGGAATCAGTGGGGTGGTTATTACACAACGCTAACCAACTGAATCTTCATGCTTATGTAGGCTACCTAATGGAATCTTGATGCTTACATAAAATGCTTGTTCTCCATTGTAGATGAGATGTTAAGACAAAGTATATTCTCTAAACAATGAATTGTGGCCATTGGTTTAAAATTCAACAAACCTCCTTTCACCTAAAGTTCACATATATACACCTATTGGCGAAATATAAATATCAAATGATTTTGAAATCTCAAAATAAGTAAATACACACCCATAAAAACACAAAAAGGAAGGAGAAAATAAAGAAGAAGAGTAAAATTAGGATTACGCAAAAAAAAAAAAATTAGAAACCAAAAGACTCATACAAAAATCCACTTATGACGAGTAAGTTAAAGAACCCACATATTCATTCTTCAAGTCCATTTTATTTATTGTAAGAAACTCCATCCCAACACCAATACTTGACAAGGTATCCTAAACTACACAACTGATGCAAGTCCAATTTCCCAGTAGGATGAGTAATTAGAACAAAAAAATTTAAATCATCCCATGAATAATTCTCATATGGAAAAGGGAAGTTAAAAAATAAAAACAAAAGAGAATGGGATCTAGGGGAGGGACGCTAGTTGTTGTGTGCCCTCCCTTCCATGTCATCAAATACCATGTAGTGGTTCACGTGGACCATACGACAGGTCTCCTACATGGAATGTGAGGTGTCGACTGTCTTTTGGCATTTCCCGCCGTCATTTTCGAGGTTGTTTAGGGTTTTTTATCGCTCATTTTATGGAGGCTGTATTATGCCCTCGCCTATGTTGCTTGGTCCCAATGTGTGGGAATTTTGCTACCCCAAATCTTGTTATAGCAGACTTCTACTCTTGCGATAATGGCCTCAGATGGTTTTCATGTTCTTCGTGTGTATTTGTTCCTATGAGATTATGGGGGTTTTACCATTTACGAGGATGTTGCGCACCATTTACACCTTGGGGGATTGTTCCAAGTTTCTTGTAGCACACTAGATCATGGTAAATTTGTCCCTGCACAGACTTGAAGGAGATTTTATTCGATTGAATGGTCGATATGGAGGTTTTCTTTCCTGGCTATTATAAATGATGCATAAGGGTTTTCCTGACCTTGACAGGTTTTGGATTTTCCATGAAATGGAGGGTTTCATTTATGAATTCCTTTAGAAGGGTTTCAACACATGTATTCATAGTTATTTCTTCTCATATCTTCAACTTTGTTTTTTATTTGTGATCCTGGAATTTCCACCTACATTAAGGTTTTAAACGACTACTCTTACTAGTTTTTTTAACCTTATTTTGTGCATGTTTCTCCATATCTAAGCCTAAAGCGGGCCTGTTTGCAGGTCACTGTGTGATTTTCATTTGGTCTATGATGAGCGTCTCGGGTTCCTCTGGTGCACTGGGGTGTTTGGAGCATATGGGGTTCTTGTGGCGCACTGGCATGGAGGAAGCTAAGGAGAGATGGAAGGCAAGACTCTGTCCTACCAACCCATCTTCTGCATGTGTTCTTAAACATATTTACCTTCATGGATTACTGTTCCTTTGTTGAGCTTGCGTGCCTATGTTTTTAAACAATTTCAGCGAATGGGTTTTGTGTAAATTTGATTGTTTTTGTCTTTAGGCTTGCTTGTTAGCTTTTTTCTCTTGGTTTGTCTGCAAATTACAAAATATGAATATGTTTGTTTAGAGTGTGGGTTATTATGTGTTAAATTTTTGCATAATTGTTAATTGAAGGCATAATGTTAGGGTTTCGACTTCGGGCTTGCTTGTTATATTGTTTTTCTTGGCCTGTCTGGAAATTGCAGATTTATAGAATACGAATAGGGGTTTTATTTGCATTAATTATGGGCTTAATTTTTAATTTTTAGATTGATGCTAGGGTTTATAAAACACAACTACAACTTAGGATGGTGGAATCTTAATGACTATTTGGTGGCAGGCACTGTTGGGAACCCTAGGTCTATTGTGAGACCAAGCATTTTTTATTTATCATAATTGGCTAACAATGTTGAATTTGAGGTTTGTATGAATAGATTCATAAGACATGATATTATATACGATAAAATTTAAGATTTCTATTTTGATTCCAATTTTGTGTGTTATTACCTACTAGTCACCTAGATAAAGCAGAGCACTTTGAGCTTCTATTGCATACAAGTCTAGGTTACAAAGAAAATTTAATCCAACACCAATAACGTCTGCTAATAGAGTTGGGCTTCAGTGTAAAGCATACTTTCTCAAAGATAGAACCAACACCCTTTTGGATGCTTTCAATATCTCGTATCATGCCACTATATCAAATTAAACTTGCAATCCTCTATACCCCATATGTAATTTTTTTTGTTTTGTTGTTCCATTGAAACCTTTTTGATGATTGAGTGTACCAAGTCTATCAAATGGCTACTTTAAAGGCACATTTTCCAGTAGTATGTTCTTGTTTTATTCTCTCAATTTATAAGTCTCTTTTCCAACATGTTTGTCAACTTTTCTTACCCATCTGTTCAATGCCAACACTTAGAGTTTATATGTAAGAAGCATAGTGAGCTTCAATCCATATCAGTAGTTGCTTTATGATCAACCCATTCTTGTATATAGTAGAGGATATTTTCTATAATTTTTTTCCTATATAATAGAAAAATAAATATCTCATATTCTAATTTGTATGTTGCTTTCAACAAAAAAATGGAGGAAAAAAATTTTGTATTCTTTTTTTACATTTCCTTGAAAATTGTACTTTCCATCAAAGAAGATTGAAAAACATAATCCAAGGAATATTTGGCTAGCAAGAACTAATATATCTATGGCTCATCATCAAAAGACCCCCTTCATCTATCTCACTCTTCAAAGAGAAGGAAAGTAATAATATTAGCTTATTTTGTTTTAATGCTGCCATTGATGATTGGAATGAGGCCTTTGCAAGTGAGGAAATTAGAAATGGGTTACATTGTAAATTTGTCAACTCCCAAGGAATATAAAATATATTTTTGTAGCAATTAGAAACTATTTGATACATACTAATTAAAAATTATGATATACTGGTTGTGGCAAGTGTTGTGTTATTTTAAATAAGCAATTATAACTTCAAAATAATAACAAAGTGGTGGCCATCACCTTCGTATTTGGATCATGTTTTGGAAATAAGGACAAGAAAATTTTGTGTTTCAATTTTTTTTTGACTTCTAAGGAATATAAGATATATTTTTGTAGAAATTACAAATTGTGTTATACATATTAATTAAAAATTATGATATATTGGTTGTAGCAAGTATTGTGTTCTTTTAAATAAGAAATTATAACTTAAAAAAAATAATGATGCGGTGGTCGCCACATTCATATTGGGATGATGTTTTGGATGTAAGGACAAGAAAAATATATGTTTTAGAAAATGTGTTAACTACCAAGGAATATAAGATATATTTTTGTAGCAATTAGAAATTATTTGATACATACTAATTTCGTGAGGAAACCCAAAAGGATGCTTCCCAACATCCATGGATGCTATCTTTAGCAAACCTATTGCATCCTTACCAAAATAACATTGGGATGTGGTTACAAAAATTAAGTCATGCCACCCCTATGGTTGATGGATTCCATTTCCCACATTACCCAAAATTGTCGAGTTGACTGCCTGACCAAAGTATTGTGGAATACCCAAGATTGGTTGATTAGGATGTGCCGAAATGTTTCCATATGATTGAATCCAATTTAATACTTGTAGCCATGGAGGGACTAAGTATCCCAAGTGTCCACTTGTGTTACTAACCCCATCATTGAGTGCAGGTGTCATATAGACATAGTTAGGATTTAAACCTATCCTAGTAGGGGTATAAGAGGTGGGCATAACCCCTAGCTAATAGTGGGGGAATTGGATGTTAATCAGATCTTGGTATGATATCGTGTGCTCTGCAATGTGGTCCAACGTGTTGGACATCATCCTATTTTTCTCAAACTGGTTTGGACCATGATATTTCTTGCTTGGCACTCCTCCTCCTTTTTCCAACACCTGTTGAGCCTTTCTTGCCTCTCTTTCTTGCCTTGTCAATTTCTTTTGTTGTTCCTTATATTCCCTTGAGTTTTGTCTTTCCAACCTTTCCTTTGCTCGAAAGTGTATTACTGCAATTCTTGCAACTCTCTTTTCCTTGGCTAACTCCTTATTTCTATTTTTATATTCCTGAATTTCATTCATTTTATGTTCATACTCAAACATTAAATTCTATAATCTTTGGATGTGAGGAATTGTGAACTCCTCCCCAAATGAAGGAAATATGATGCTGAGTTCTTTGATGAGGCCTTCACTCTCTCTACTAGTAGCTTTAGGAATGCATCAAGTACTCTCTTCTTTGTTGTCCCATGCTCCTCTAAACCTGACACTTGGATTTCAACCTTCGAGACAACTGATTGGCCCCTCATTGTTGTCTTCTTCAGGTATTTCATGTTGAATAAGCTCCTCTTCGAGTGATCCATTGTCAAAAAAATAATGACAAAGTTTGACGTTCAACTCTGATGGTTGTGAAGGCATGTCCATGCCTTCCTCATTGGTGGTAGACACAATATCTCTAGTGATATTCATCACCGCTTCTGCCAAGAATGATGGTGAGCTTACTTGGGTTGGCATGCTTAATTTCTCATTGTTTAATTTTCATTCCCTTGATCAACTATCTCATATGCAATATCACATGCATAATTGGAAGGTGGTTTAGTGGGTGTGGAAGCCTCAATGATATTGATAGTTGGTTCATGACTGAACTATGTCTCACTGACATGTTAATCATCATCACCATACAAGTGTCCTTTAGAAAGGGACATTATACCTTCAAGAGTGGCTACATATTCTTGGGCACTGGCATGGTCTTATAAGTTCTCTTCTTCTTGACCTTCCACATAAAATTCTTGGCTACAAATAGTATCATGCATAAGAGCATCAACATTAAGTGGCCATATACCAGTCCTCCTAAATCCAACCTTGATATTAGAAGGTGTGAGATCCATTTTAATTGCTTTACTTACAAGATCAAATAGCTCAAACCTCTTTAATTCATTCCCTGTATTCTTTGCCATCCACGAAGCTTTCTCAACCCTGAAATACTCCTTGAAAGGCATAAACCCGCCGACATCAAGGGTTTTCTATATGTGAGTGGTATGAGCTGACAATGTTAACAGGTAAATGCCCAAATTGTTGGCCTCGTCAATTGTAAGCACAACCATGTGGCTTCCATGGCCATATAAAATCAGTAGGTGTTTGTTTTTAGGCGAGACACCACCTGGTACAGATGCAACAAAGTGACAAAGCCAATTCAGGAATAATTCCTTTGTAATCCATGCATGTGGATGTGCAACAATACATGCACCTGGTTCATAATTTTGTATATAGTTTTTTAGTTGAGTTTTACATTTAAATAGATAAAATCCAGGTATTGATGAGCCAATTGCATATACACAACAAAGAATAGTGATGCACTCCCTGATCTTGGGAAATATCTTAGACACATTTCTACTCCCTCTCTTGGCAATCACCCACATACCACAATTCCTTCCTGCTTGTCAGCGTGTTTCATAATAGTTCCATATATGGTATGGGGTATACGAGGGCTACTCATATGTAGCAAAAAGAGTGTTATAGAACTTGGACACAATTGTAGGGCATAGATTTAAAGACCTGTCTTTGTCAAGGCCCTTAGATGTATGTAACACAAGGTCTAGATGTCTCTTTCTAAACCCACTCCACCATGGATTACCAGGAAAACCACCTTTGAAGCGGTTTGGTCTCCCTTGACAGATTTGATCTATTGTGGATTTAAGTTGTATGAGCTCTAACCCATGTCCCAATTGGGCCATCTCCTTACACCACTCGACCACCTCTTCCTCCTCCTCTTTATTCATAACTGTAATAGGCCCTCTACGCTTTGTATTAGTCAACCCATTTATCCAATAATGTATGTTAGATGCAGCAATACCATGTTTTTTTGCAGATGCATGGATTGAATATCCCTTAAACTTGATTTCATCAATTGCAACGAGCATGTCTTGATTTTTCCAACCTTTGATGGCACTAATTTTCTTTGTTAAGCTTACACCTTTCATGGTGGTTGAAGGTGGCTCTATGGTTGATGGTGGGATAGCATGATATGCTACCACACAGTCCTTTTCAATGACATTGCTGAGATCATTTGGACCATTTACATCACCCACTATCCTAAACTAATAAACATCTCCACAACTGGCCCCCCCTTGTCCCTCGCCTCCTCCTGTTCCTTGTTCTATCTACAATAGAAACTCTTGACATGGATGCAACAACCTACATATTTACCACGAAATTTTGATTTTAAAAGAAATGTTGATTTTTCTAAGTAGTTCACCAATCATTCATGCACTGGAATTACATGTACATAACTCTTGAAAATAAGTATATAATTAATAATACCATGTCAAAATTGTATTATAGTACAACATGAGTAAGAAATTTGATAAGTATTACAATAAAATTGTATTTATGTAGTATTTCTAATATTGGCAAGAGAAAGATAAGTAATACCTATTAACTGTTAACAACATGGCATCTTCTGTTTTTTTGTTGTGAACTCTTGAATTTGTGCAGAAAACTTGGTATTTTTCTCAACATAGTTTAGGTTGCATCTGAGCGAATATTGTGTTATCAGAAAAGATATTATCTTAATGCTAAAACTAAACCTAGTACTCCATTCATATAAATGAATAATTTTGTGAATTAATTGATATTGCACAAAAACATACATGGTTTACCTGAACAACTGAATTTGGATTACATTGTTACTATTGAATTATTGAATGATTTTCACTATACTGTATGATTGGTCGCATTGTTGAAAGAGAAGGATTGTTTATTGAAGGCTACATGTATGTTGGAGTAGTCATTTAAATTTTGAACAGAAAGAAATTATGTTGGAAACCCTATTGGACTAACAAAAACCTAGGGCAAAAATTTCCCTAGAACCTTACAGATTAGTTCTCTTTTCATTGGGCAACCTAATCTTCAAATTCTGTAAGAGACAAGTGTAACCATCATCTGATTTGTGATTGGAATTTGACATGTGTGAGGATTAAATATGTTGAAGCCTTGATTTAATTTGCTAAAAAATAAATTAGAAGTTGACTTCTTGTGTTGTAAATGAATTTCTAATGGTGTTTGCATGAGCCCTATTTATTTCATGGTAGGTAAACCCCTATTTTAAACTTGTTGGCACATTTTTAGAGAGTTTTAAAGAGAGGTTGAGCCATGTGTGTGGTTGTGGGAACAATGGAAAATTGCAAGGTCAGTTTACTAGCTATATGTTCACTCAGATGACAGTAGTTAAGAAGGTGGTGTAGTAGTTTGTAACCAACCTAAAAAGGATTGTTACCAAAAAATAGTTAATTGTGATTTAAAGCGCTGATGATTGATGGGTGCAGGGTGATAGTGTGTTGTTTTATGGCAGTTATCAGTAGTTGTATCTTCATTTAGTTATATGCTAGATATTCTTGCACAAAAATTTTCTTAGAAACATGTCTTGGAATAATATGGGATTATGATGAAGCAAATTTAGAGTGTTTCGTTCCATAAGTATAACATTGGGCTTCTCTAGAATAGTCACATGATAGAAGGGTGGTGATTATATTTCAGAATCTTTATGTGCGTGATACAAATGTCTTGCATATGATGTATATATTTTTTGCGTAAGGTTCCATAAGAGAAGAGGGAATAGGATAGAATCTTAGAGTTTTTTAATTGAGAAGATGCCATATTTCTTATTTTTCCATCCATCCTTTTTTTCATTGTTGCTTCCACTTTGCACAATGCCTATTATGCAACCAATTTTGTATTTGTCTTCATCATGAAATAAAATTTTTACTGATACATTAATAAGTTTTGATAATGCAGTGTTGTTACAACTCTTTGAATTCAATGGTTCAATAATCTTTCTTTTTTTGCAGCGGTGTTGGTGACTTAAGTGCATTTACTTTGACTTTATTTACTTAAATTTCATGCCCATATTCTTTTAATTTTTCATATTTTATTTGTTGTGAAGTGGAATCTATCATATTATTAAATTTTAAATCTTTCATGTGTCCTTGGTTTCTTGTATGCATATCAAGGACAACTACTTCATATGCAGATCACTTGTACTAACCCCACAGATTATGTAAGTGTGGAGATTGCAGAAACACTAGGGGCACCCACTGTGACTAGATAAACATAAGTCTGAATGGAGGAGTAATTAGCAATGACCTTGGTTAATTACATAGTTATTTTTTAGGTCTTTACAAAACATATTTAAGTGATAACAAGATTCCAATTCCATGCTTCCTCATTGTTGGATGAGTGCAGTTTGTTTCATCTATCTATCTATTTGTGGAATTATGATCTCTGCCTTCGCTGTCAACACTTCAACTTTGTACACAATTTATAGCTTTCTCTTGCATGGGTGTGGGATTTAATTGATTTATTTGTCTAGGATGTGAGGATAGAAGCCATAGGAAACTTTAGGAAAGGAGGCACTGGCCATAGAGAGGTTTCAAACTTCTAAAAATACTTGAAAAAACTTGAAAGTACGAGAATATAATCAAGTTCATATCTAATACATGATTTTCTATTGCATCTAATTTTTCTAATTCCTTGTAGTTATGCTCTTGCAATATTGTGGTTATCTCGTTTTAATTTGATAACCTAATAATTAAAAGACAATTTCTAATAAGCATATACAAGTGATAAATAGACATAGACATTGGTATCATTATTCATTTAAAAATGGATTTAATTTACCCTTGTTTCTCAACTAAAATAATGATAAAGTAATCAATATAATAACTTTATTCAATAATAACCAGTATGTATCCAGTAGTTAATGAAGAGAATGAATGTAACAATGTTCACACACTCTGTTTATATGTCTCCAACATCTAATGAATAGAATGAATGTAACATTTTGTGAACACTTTTATTGTACATCTGCGACAACTAATGAGTAGAATGAATGTTTCAAATGAAAAACAGTAAGGGTTGACTTTTTATAGTTTTATGATCTAGAATTTAATTGGTAGGGAATATTGGCATGGATTTCCATCTCCCAAATTCAAATTTCTGTTATGGATTGATTTGTACATGATGTAACAGCTGATAAGATTTCGTGGTTGATCCTTGTGCTTTATTGTGTTTAATTCTTAAATTGAAAGGGATGTTGTATTTAATACTTGAATTCAAAGGGTTGGTGTCATTTATTTGATCATCTGAACTAATTCATGAATTGAATGGTGTCAGTTATTGTCTTCAATAACTTTAATGGTTAAAAACACATGTGGATATGGCTGACACACATTTCACCTATTACTGTGCAGGTATTACCTAGCAATGGGATGTGTTGCTCCAATGGAAATAAGTGGGTGATTTTTTGATGTGATAGATGTACTTTTTCATTTTTACTTATTTGGTAATTTAGAGCTAGAACTAGTTGAGGCAATATGTCTTGTCAACTTGTGATGTTAAGGCTTGGTGTTTGACAATTGTTGGTCGGATCAATATATGGCCCATTTTGGACATATTTAAATAACTTATATAATTTAATGTAAACTATTTATGTGCATCTTTTTTATAGTTTATGATGTTTTTTTTATGGATGTGTGGGACCAATACTATAACTAGTATTGATCCTTGCACAACAATAGAAGTCTCTCCCCTAGTTTCATTTTGATGATGTTCATATATTTTGTGGCATTAACCACTACCATAAGGGAGTATAACAAGAAGATATTGCTTTCTCCTTTGGTCATAATGCCTTTAAGGAGAGGAAGGAAGCCTACAAAGAATCTCACAAACCAATAAGAAAAAAGAAAAAAACATGTGAAATTCTAGACCATTTTGTTTGTATCCCTCCTTAGTTGTAAATAGAAAATAATTATTTAGCATGCCATATCCCTTGGAATATTATGAAACTAGATAGTTGCTCACACACACACACACACACACACACACACACACACACACACACACACATATATATATTAAAATTAAATTAAAATATTTTATATTTTAAAATATTATTTAAAAAAATAAAAATAAGGTAAGTTTCTCCAAACCAAAAAAATCCAAGTTCATTGACCTTATCCAACCTTCAAAAACATAATATGATTCCCTATCCAAAGTAACTTAAAATTTAAAAAATTGAAAAGCCTTCAACCTTCTCAAAGGTATTCCAATTGCCTACCATAGCAACCAAACTATATATGTGATTAAATAAGAAAGGATATAAGACAACAATAAATATATCATACTTACACATCCTCAAAGTTTTACACTTACACATCATTCTTACACATCATCAAAGTCATCAAAATCACTCAGGGATCGCACCCGACCTAGGCCACACCATCCCTTAACACGACTGGATTTTTTCCCACAAAATTTCGAACTTGTTATCTTCACATCATGTAGTGACTTATTAGTACACCCCATCAACATATATTCTATGCCTTGTAAGCAATTTTATTTTTATTTTAATATATACAATTATTTAAATTTTATTTAAGGTGGACATTGATTTTCTTTTTTCAAGTCCAATAAAATATTTCATTTATAACTAGTATTGAAATAATGTTTTCATATTAATATCTTTCTGAAATATCATGTGACAACTCCATATTGAACATGGAAGGAATTATACATTTTCCATCATATTGGATTTTAAAAAGCACCTTATCAACACAATTAGATAATTGTTCAAAGATTTAAAAGAAAAAGAAAGAAAAAATGAGAAAAAAAATATTGTCGAAATTTGTTCTCTTGTCATTAATAATAATCCATACCCTTTCTATTTTGAAATATTATTTTTAATATATATATATATATTTCTCCAACCCAAAACCTATTTAAAATACTTCAAACTTCTAAAAAATAATCTCATTCTTTGTCATCTTCAACCAAACTATATATGATAGCCATAAGAAAGGTAGAAAACAACACTAACCAAAACATTCGTAAACATCCACTCCTAAATAATACCAATGCAATAGAGTTCACAATGTTTCCTTCCTCCAGTTCGACCTCCCAATCTTCCAAGTCAAAATGACCACAATCCATTGAAAAACTTCCTTCTTATTTATTATTTTTCAAACCATGGCTCTCAAGATGTGTTTGTACAAAAAATTCTTGACATTTTCCTTTATTACGAGGAGAAAAAATGCTTTCATACTCAAAGCTAATAGAATTTATTCTATTAATAACCACAACCACAATGTGTAGTTACATCACACAACCTTGTTATTTCTAATAATTTAATAATAATCTAAAAAAAATTAGAAAAAAAAACATGTATTCACTAATACCAAATACTTTTGATTCTTTAACTATTACTATTTTTCCACACATTAAAAAAAAACAAACACTTCATCCTACTTACCTTTATAATAATATTATTTTTTGTTTTACCACTCTCTTTTAACTTATGCTCATATTTTTATTTTATTTCATTTATATATTGTTGTTCCCTTTATTTATGAGTTTATTTTAATTTTGAACTATGTTATAATCTTAATCCAAAGTGTCCCAATCAAGTGCATAAATCTGGGTAGGAAGGGTTGTTGACCAAGTCATTAACAATAAGGCGGTACACAACCGTCAACTCCAAGAATCACAACAACAGCATTGTCTTTCGTTTATAACAATATTTTACCTTTCGCCATATATCCCCACCTTGGACTTGGGTAATTTGTTTTCATTTCCCCAAAAAACATTAGTTCATTTACCCCTATCACAAAATAAGGGTATGTCCCTTAGCCTTGGAAAAACTTCTTCATTTACCTAATATTGTTATCCTTGACCTAACCGGAGTTTAGTTTATTAAATGTAACATTGGGCTTGGGATTTCGTTTAATTTTAAAACTTGGTTATCATGGACTCCCTAACAACAATAGGATTTCTCGATCAAGGGACATCAAAATCCCTTTTGTTTCTTTTACATCAAATCCCTTTTGTTTCTTTTATATGATGTAGTATGCTAATAAGAAATAGTGGAATAAGAAAGTTTCATTAAAGAGAAAAATTATTAATAATTGTATTTAACTATGTCAATATATTTTGTTATTATTGTTTTTTATTTTCTATATATCTAGTTTTGAACTCTAACGTGATTATCTTATAAAATTGTGACATTCAATAATCAAAGGTAGGTTGTATAACTGGAAGGTGTGTAGCTTTATGGTAATGTTATTGTTTACCATTTTAAATTTTAGAGAGCTCATTTGGTTTTTATAGACGCTCTACAACTTAGTATATGAGATATAGTAAAGATGTATAAGTGTAATGTAAGTATGTGAACATTTGTACATATTTGTTAAATTAAATAATAATAAAAAGTTAAAAATACCAAAGAGCTGAGGGAAATGTTGTAGTGTCTATAAAAAGCTAAAAGTAATAAAAATAATAAAATTCAATTTGTTGTATTGTAATTTTTTTATTATTAAAATTACTAATAATTTTTTAGATAAAATAAAATCATAATATACATATCACATTAAAATATATAATATGTTAGGGTCCTGTGATTCATAGGATAAATTTCTGATTATCTGTAAAGTTATGTTATATAGAATGTTGTAAATAATATTCCTACTTGTAAATTATTTCCAAATAAAAGAAAAATAAAATACAAAGGGGATACAAAAATAGAAGAAAAATGTCAAAAAAATAAATTCAAATTTAAAAAAATCAAAAAAATATAAGAAAAATGAAAAATAAAAAGAATGAAAATACCCCAAAAGAAAAATCAGTGTGCAAGTCTAAATGCCACTTAAAAAATTAGTTTCAGTAATACTTTAGAAAATTTTGAAATTATGTGTTGCTAGTTAAAATGCCACATTGCAGTTTAATAGATATTATTAGAAGCTTAATTACACCGCTTAAGCATGATTAATATTGATTGATTATAATTACTATAGATAAGTAAATTTTATAATCACACAATGTAATCGTGATTACAAATAGAATAGTTAATATTGAATAAATTAAACCATACTATTTAAACAAAGTTTAATTAGATTAAAGATTTGAATTAGATTAATGTATAAAGGCAATTTTTAAATTATAAGTGCAAATGTTTATGTACTAAGGTGGATCCGAAAATATTTTTCATTTTACTATAAAGCATGTGCAACATCCGATGGCCATCTACTTCAGACCCCCGAGCCCCTCTAACCATTAACCGTGAGGGGGGGGGGGGGGTGGTGGGGTTGGGGTTCCAAAAAGTAGTTTACCACTCTGTGATGTGGCGAACACTCATACGGTTCACACCCTCCCCCCTGCCATAAAAAATGCCTACCACCCTACCCACCATGCGAAAACCACCCTTATCACTCCCAATTATCAAAAGATTCATTAACCGTCACTGCCACATCTCTCCCATATATCCACTCCCCTACTTCCATGTCTCTCCCTCACGTCCACTCCCCTATTGCCATGTCTCTCCCTCGCATTCACTCCCTTATTTCCACGTCTCCCCTTCGCATCTGGTCCCCAATTCCTCCACCATTCCCATCCCGCCATCTGTCCAAATCGCTCTAAAGACCATTAAAATACATCTTCACCATGTGAATGTTGTTCCTGTAAACTAATATTTCTCTGTAATTGTTGAAATCCAACAAAAAACTATATAAACTATGCAACCCTGACTGGTGGCCCTCTTCTGCACTCTGATTCCAGGACATAGTAAAGGCAACTCGTCATAAAATTCAAGCCCTTGTTACATCCAGTGAGTCGAACGATAGGTCCTGTTGCGTCTAGTTAGCTAAATTACCCGCCATAACCATAGAACAACTACCAAACTCCAATTTTTCCCAGGTAACTCAGTACTTCCATTCCTTTCTCTAAATTATCATGGCCCCTAAAGGAAAATCAAATAAAGGAGAAGAAAACCTCATGCTACCTCCCAATGTTGACCTAGATCACCTAGCCCCGATTGATGAACAATATAGGATCCTCGAAACTTCTTCTGAATTTGATTTACATGAACTACATAATTGGTTAAAACACAACCATATAGATCAAACTGATGAATTAGGGATGTGGGACTCCTTCCTGCCCCAATTCCTGTTTCCCCATTTCCACTATTTTCCAGAGTTTGTCATATGGTTCCATTCCAGGTACATTCCGAGCCAGAAATCCATTATAGCCTGTAATGGTGATGTTTTTTTCACCATTACTACTCAGTAAATTAATCAAATATTGCAATTACCCAATAATGAAGCCCTTAATCCATTATCAGATTAAGCCCTCATGGATTTCTATAAAAACCTTACTTTCCCCACTATATCTAAAATATTTGAAAATTTCCTACTAGAAGATGCCCAAGTACCTAAAATAAATCCTCCATACCCATCCTCCATGTTTCCTGAGATGAAAAAACAAATCATCTCCATAGTTTCATGTATCTTAGGTTACCAATCACATCAATGGGTAAATGAAGTGATTCTGGGTTTCTTGTCGATCTTCTCCAAGGATGAAAACCCTTCCATTTTATTTAATTACAATGAATTTCTAGCTAATACTATCAATGATAAACTATTTAAATTTTATATATAAGGAAGTTTAAAATATGCATTAGTGTTGGTTTATTTATTTATGTTTTACCAAGTAGACATATTTAAATTTGGATTACATAAGTTAGATGAGCAGGTAGAAGCAAAATATGTGATTCATTGGACCTCCCTAGTGAGGTAACATACTACTGAGTTTACCTACAGTGATTTTATTGACCAATTTCTATATGTATTTGCTTGCTTGTTAAACCATGATAGTCAACCAAGGATAGGGCCAGAGATAAAAATATATATGCACCTTACTGAGAAAACCAAGACAAGGGAGTGGTAGTTGTACCCGAATGACACAGAATCAAGGTGTATGGCTCTGAATTTCCTCCATGCACGCTGGAAAATTTTGTCCCTCTCAAGATATTTTCATTAGAGTATATAAGAAATATGATGAATATGGATGATCTCAATTTTGTGGCAACAAAGAAGAAGAATTCCCAATTCAAAATGAAAACAGAAATTGGACCATTCATTTGCAATACTAGGGCAACATATAAGGAAGTTCACTTACTCCTAAAATAGAATAATTTTAAGTTTAGTTTTACTTGGTCCTATGACGCTTTTGGTATCATTTCCAAGCTCAGAGTATAGCAGAAAACTACTCCATATACCCACACTACAAGACCAAAAATAGAGAATTTCATGAATCAAGAGCAGTGGGAAGAAAACACTCTGTAGGAGGTAGAAGAACAAGTGATATCCACAACAACTTCATAGACTCTAGTGCCCCAAGAGAAACAGGGAAAAATATCAAGAGAGGATCCTTCTCCTTTAGTTATAGATATCGGGTCAAAGGAATTTCATTTCTACAAGAAGGATCTATTAACAAATTTTCTACGGGAAGGATATCAATAGTCCACTATAGTCTTGACATGTACTAGTGCTACTAGTTTCCCAAGCACTGGAGATATTTTCACAGGATCCCCATCCTCCTTAGCCTCTCAAGATCCTTTGATCATATCTAAAACATCAGAATTTGTTCATGATCAAGATGAGCCAAATATTTTCCCTAAATACAAGGAGATTAAGAAAAGAAATGAAATTCTTAAAGCTTACACTTATGCACAATTTTGGAAGCAAACAAAAAATTCTCAACATATGCATCTCTCATCCTTTGACAAAGAAAAAGGTCAGATGCAGATTTCCTTTCTTCAAGAAGTAGTCCATTTTCCTAAAAGAACAGATTATTATAAGAAATATGCCTTCACCTTTAATGTTGATAAAATTCACCCTATTGATCATATGGATATGCACAAGAAAACAGGAGATGTGTTATATTGAACATTAAAAAATACTACATCAAATTTTTAGATTTCAATTAATAATATAAAATCCTAGCTCAAGCTTGAAAATATCTCCTCCTTGGCTAAAGACACAAACATCAAATCCCTGGAGGATTTAGTAATAAAGCTGGGATATGATCACAAAGATGTAAAGGAATTTGAAGAGATTATAAAAATAAAGAATGCAGACATTTCAACACTCCAAAAGAAATTGAATCTTCCAAAAATAGAAGATGCTCAAGTGAAGGAATTTGGGCACTCAAAACAAGAGAAAAAAGACATGTTCAAAATAATTATTGAGAAAAATTCTCAGATCAGATAGATGGAAGTTGAGATAGAAAAAATATTAAAGGAAAAAGAACAATATTCTCAAGTAGTTGTTGTTCCATTAACATCATTTCCTATTGCAGGAACAATTCCAATTATATGTACAATAAAGGCATCTACTTAAGCATTAATTACAACATGTACATAATATAAAGATGCATGAAAAGATTTGGTCAAAGCCATGGATGACCTGTCCCAACTCAAAACTTTTCCAGAACAAAAATTAAGAGTAGATAATTCATATATAGCAAAATTGCAAAAATCTCACAGGTTAAAACAGAGAATTTATTAGTTGGAGGATAAGTCTAGAATGGCTCAAACATTAGCACAGGCCAAGGAAAATATATGGGTTGAAATCAATGAAGCTATTACATAAATTTTGCCTTCAATAGATGTACTTTTTGAACAAGAAAAACTAGTACATAGGTCAAAAGAATTAGTTGAGAAAGTCAAAAATAGTTTAGGACAGATGCCAGGAGAGTTAAATATATCAATAAAGGTCCTAAATTCAAAGACTAAGGATGAGTTGCAAGAATTTGAAATCAAGGACATGACTATAACTATTCCTGAGGTTCGAAGGGTAACCACAAAGAAAAATTTGATGTTCTCAACTATAAATAAGTGCCATAACATGGAGGTCAGTATTCATAAATTCCATAAAAAAATTAATGTTTTACATTTAAAGGGACTGCCAAGGATGAAAGTAATGGAAGATAAATTAGTAGAGTTGGCAGATTATCAGCATAAGTTTTACACAATAGCCAAAGATAAATCAATTTTTTTTGTTATCAAAGGTACAATTACAAGGAAATATCTCTTGGAGGCTTTGGAATCTGACATGCACATCAGATTTGAAATCAAACATATGTTTTTGGTTAAGCTAACTTCTGAAAAATATACTAATGTAGATGAAACCTATAGAAAGTTGGTCTAACTTCCCATCCCAAGTGAAGATCATTGGGATAAATTATGTTAGGCTCTGGAGTAAAAAACATTTTTGAGTCAGCAACAAAGAAGCACATTCTTAGGCCGAGTCATCAACAACAACCCTGAAAATAGTGCTAGCAGCTTTAGCAATTTTGGAATTCCAATGTTTTGATCTATTTTTGTAAAAACAAAAAATTAGATATTTGTAATAAATCTTGATATTTTAAATCAAGATATTTTTCTTAGAATTAGTATAAATATTTCATAATTCGATGTAATAGAGGTTGGGACTTGTATGAAGAAATAGACTTCTGAGATAAATTTGTTCACCAAGCCAAAGGTGATCGTTTTTAGTAAATGCATAAATTTGTTCCAGGATTCATGTATGAGATAAATTGGTGTTGTTTTTCTTGATGTCAAATTATTGTTTCACTGTTATTTCATGTCATTTTCTTATTTCTGTTGTTTAAAGAAAATTATGTGCTAAACTTGTTTAATTACACCCATCTCTAGCTTATAAACAATGTTTATGTTTTCAACTGAAATTAAATATAGAATTCATGTAAAAATGCTCTATGTTTAATGGAAATCTAAATCTTTTTTTCTAATTCACTCCACAAACACTTTAAATGATCCAATTTTCTTCTTACCTTGCCCTGCTACACTTCATCTTTTTTTTTTGCAATTGATTTTCTTAAGATTTTGGACTCCATTTCCAAATGGTCTTATATTTAGAGTTTCAACCAAAAAAATTAAAAGTCAACCTCTGAACTTAATAACTAGCATAATAGCTTAGACAAAAAATATAAATCTAAAAGAGAGACCCCTCTCTAAAGCCGGAAGGGCTAGATCCCAGCTTCCAAAGTGGTTTTGTGGTTACCTCTGGGTTTTTTCCACAACCTTAAGAAATTAAAAAGTGATAACATAGCGGTGACCATACTGGGGAACGAACAAATTTTTCATTTATATTCTAATTTTCTTGGTAAACATTTATGTTTCAATGCTTAAAGCTATTTCTAGGTTTTTGGCTGAGAAATAGATCTGATTTAAGGTTTTTTTTCACTTATAAATTTCACATATTCTACATCTTTAAATATAAAATAAGTAGATGTGACGCCTAAAATCATTCACACTAGAGCACGTCCAGATCCAAACCCTTCGGAAATTGTAGATAATCCAGAAAAAATAATATGAAAGAAGAGTGTAAATGAGAGTGAATCAAGCAAAATTCCTCTGCCTAGTGTTAATTCCCTTCCAGAAGTTTTGTCACTTTAAAAGCTATAGAGTCTAATTTGGCTTTTCAAGATACTCTTTTTAGAACTAAATATGACAGTTTTGTGCCTAAAATAATTCTTGATGAAAGCCTTCTAAAACCTTATAAGTCAGATCAGATTGTTCCTAAATCCCTTTTCCATCAATCACCCAAGTTTTCATCTTCTTCTTCTGTTTCTTCATCTCCATCCCCACTAATACTTTCACCTAATTTTTCTACTCCACTAGAGAATTCTACTATCTCTACCTCTTTAGGAATATATTCTATTTTTACTGCTCCTTTAATAAATCTCCCCATTACCACTACATCCAATTAATATTCTACCCCTACAACCTATACTTCAACACAAAAAAGTGGAATCATACCCCCTTTGATACCTACACCGATTGTAGTTTCATACACTAATCATATACTAGTCATGGCAGGAAAATATGTTGCTTTAGAATTACAAGCCCCATTACATGATATGCCCCAAAACTAAGCACAAAGAATACCACAATTTTATGGTACAGGTCCTATAACAACTCAACAACACATTGAAAGGATGAATGAATTATCTGATCTAGAAGAAGTAGATTATGATGATGTGAAAATGAGGCTTCTTGCACAAAGTTTAACAGGAGAAGTGTGAAGTGGTATAAGACATTACCAACTAGAGGTATTGCAGATTTACAATAGTTCCATCATATTTTTCTCACTAGATGGGAAATTAAAAAGAACCACCTCGAAATTCTTACTGAATATGAAAATTTAAAGAGGAATCTGAATGAAATTGTCCAATATTATTACACTAGGTTTAACGATGTTTATAACTCTATCCCAATTGCAATAAAACCCCCACCTGGATTAGCCTTAATCCACTTTCTAGAAGGATTTGATGCTCATATGGCCTATCAGTTGAGGGAAAGAAATCCAACCTCACTTGAAGAGATGAAAAGTAACGTTTTTAGTGTAGAGGCTAATTTATTGGCCAAAATAGCCGAGATAAGAACTGGAATAAGGGTCACCATTAAAGAGGAACCCTCTTCTTCATCAGACTTAAAACTAGATAACCTAGTTAGAACAATGGAAAGAATGATGGAGAGGATGACTGTAGCAGATATAGCACCTCTTAGAGAGCCTCAAGGGGGACCTAAATTTAGAAATCCTAACTTTAGAAGACCACAACCTTAGATCAAACAAAGAGAACAAAGAGGTCTAGCTGATCAACAAAAAATTGTGCCTCCTTTCCAAGAAAAAATTTCCGAAGAAGAATCATAAATCACACAAGAACTATAAGAATATCAAAAAAAATTGTTTGGATAAAACAGACCTTTTTTTTGTAATTGAAGAAGAACGAGACCTGTTCCAATCTTCATTACCAGAGGACATGCCTACTAAATTACCATAACATCAACAAGGGTATCAAAACATTATAATGGAAGTACACAAACAATATAATCCAAGAAGCAAGAAGATAGCAGCAAACCCTCCCAAAAATTCATCCACTGATACACATTATAATAGTCAAACAAAGGAACTCACTTAGAAAGAAACCTCATGGAAAGAAACACCTCAGAAACAAACCCCTCAGAAACAAACTCCTAAAAAGCAAGAGATAATTATTAAGTAAGTAGAAAGGTATCAAACTTATTTTAACATTGAAAATGAGATTTCAAAGGTCAAAATCCCAGTTCCATTGCTTGAATTTGTAAGAAAATATGTCTAAATAAGTAAATTCATAAAGGCACTACAAATTGAGGAAGGAACAGACAGTTTTATTGTAACTGATGATCAAACTAAGTTACTATTCAAACCTGAAGTGGATGGTAATCCTTAAGATGACAATGTTCCTCCAATTTATGTTAGTCTAAACATCCATGATTTTATTGTACATACTGCAATGTTAGATTCAGGTTCTTCACACAATATTATGAAAAAATCAATTAGGGAAAATCTAGGTTTAGACATAACAAGACCTTGTAAAGGCCTCTATTGCTTTGAATCAAATAGAGTAAAATTCTTGGGATTGATCAAATATTTATGTGTTACTCTAACTCAAATCCTAGCTAAAAGTTTAGCCATGGATATTGTTGTCATTGATATTCCCCCTAAGTATGGCATGATTTTTTCAAGATCATGGGGGGGCAGGGGGGGGGGGGGGAGATTATAGGGTACATTACAACTAAACATGACATATGCAATGATTCTTGTTTTTGGCCGAAAAATAAAATTGTATAGGGAAACCTTAATGAAATATATTGTCAGTAGCCAAGACAAAACCAACAATTATATTGTTTACTTTGTGCATTCGGATATGGATTCTTTCATCTTACATACTGCCATTTGTTTGGAAACAGAGTATCAGGTTTTAGAAATCAAACCATAAGAGAAAAATACTAAAGGAGAAGAACATGTAAAACCAGATGGGTTATGGAACATGGATTTTAATGGGACAGTGAGTAAATAAGGAGCTAGTATTGGAGTATGGATCTCTAATACACAATCAGGTACAAAAAATAAATACTCTTATAAAATTAATTTTGATTTCACAAATAATGTAGCTGAGTATGAAGTTTTGTTGTTAGGACTAAAAAAACAAAAACAATTGGGAGAAAAGAAAATTTCAATTCATGGAGATTCTAAATTAATCATAAAATAAATCATAGGTGAATATTGAGCTAAACATTTTAGAATGAGAGTCTATAGAAATGTTGTTTTGTATTTTTTTTAGTGTTTTCTAGAATACGAGCTATCATTGATTCTAGGAGATCAAAATGTTTTTGCTGATGCATTAGCTACTTCTGCAAGTACTTGCAAAATTCCCTTTATAGCAAGAAAAAAACTAGAAATTGATGTTAAACCCAAACCTTCTATCCATGATAATATCAGATATTGGTAAGTTTTTGATAATGACAAACATCTAGATAATTTTGTGCAACTAAAAGGGGAATTTGAATATCTAAATATTGACATAGGTCAAGATAATGAAGAAAAGGAAGAAGAGAGCTTTTTTAATCAAACTGGTCAAATATTTGCAGAATCTAAAATATTACAGTTTAAGAATAATACAATCCCATGTGTTCTTGTATCACTTGAGGAATTTTTTGATTTAAACGATGTAACAAAAAATCCTTCAAAACAACCAACTGGATCAAGTAGAAGATTGCAACATAGGAACTCAAGAAAATCCCAAAATTGTCAAAATCTCCAAATAATTACCCCCTGAAGAAAAACAAAAATACATACATTTTTTCAAACAATATACAGATGTCTTTGCATGGGGATATCAAGATTTAAAAGTGTATGGCAAGGACATAATTAAACACACTATACCCATCAAGTAAGATCAAAAAATTTTTAAACATAAATTAAGGAGAGTTAATCCAATTTTACTTCATTTAATAGAAAAAGAAGTTAAAAAATTGTATGATGCAAAGATTATAGTACCACATAGATTCTATAAATGGGTCTCAAACTTGGTAGCAGTAAGGAAAAGGTTTGGAGAAATAAGGTTATGTGTGGATTTTCGAAACCTAAACAAATTTTCTCTAAAATAGAACCATCCTTTACCTAAAATGGACCGTATACTTCAAAAAGTAGTTGGATCAAGTAGGATTTCATTGTTGGATGGATTCTCTGGTTACAATAAAATTTTGGTACATCTTGATGATCAAGATAAAATGAGTTTTACAACTCATTGGGGAACTTTTATGTATATCAAGATTCCTTTTGGATTGATGAATGAAGGGGCCACATTTCAGAGAGAAATGGATATATATTTTTCAAATGAAAAGGAAAAATTCATTGTTATATATTTAGATGACATTACTATTTTATCCCAAGTTGATGAAGATCATTTACAACGTCTGAAAATTGATTTTGAGATATGTAGAAAATATGGCATATCCTTAAATCCAAATAAATCTTTGTTTTCCTTAGAAGAAGGAAAATTGTTAGGCCATATCATTTCAAGAGATGGTATTAAAATTGATACCAGTAGGATTGAAGAAATTTTGAAAATTGAACCTCCAAGAAACAAAAAAGAGAAATAATATCATTGGAAGGAGAAATTTTCTAAGAAGATTTATGCCTAATTTGGTTGAACTGATAAGATCTATAACTAATATGCTGAAAAGAGACATTGAAGTAAGATGGAACTTAGATGAAAAACTATCATTTGATCAAGTATAACAAGAATTAGCACGAGATCTTGTGTTGATTAGTCCTGATTTTACAAAATATTTCATGATTTTCTCTTTTGCATCCAAGCATACAATTGCAATAGTTTTTTTGTAGAAAAAACATGAAGGAGAAGAACAAACTATAGATTTCTTCATCAAAGATTTGAGAGACGCCTCATTAAATTACAACATCATGGAGAAAATTATTTTTCTTTAGTAAAATAAATTAAATATTTCAGGGTCTATATTCTACATTCTCATATCATAGCTTTTGTCCCAACTTTTTTGGTAAAGGATATTCTTACAAAAACTGACCCTGATGGAAAAAGAGGAAAATGGATTGCAATGATTCTAGAATATGACATTGAGATAAAGACCGCTAAGCTCATAAAAGGACAAGAATTGGAAAAATTAATGTTTGAATCCAATTTTCATGCTTTAGATATAAATTTTGTAGTTAGACTTGATGAACAGGAAGAGTAGGCGACTCCACAGGTATCACAATCCTTTGTTATCTGCCTCTGGTACGCGGATATTAGTTTTGCGTTACAGAATTTACAAGCTCCTCCTAGTTTAACTAAAATAAAATATAGATTTCTCAAGTGTAAAGCTATGAATTTTTTCATTTTAGATCAACATTTGTATTGGAAAGATACTGGAGGAATCTTACTAAATTGTTTACTGAAAGATGAAGAAGATTAAATGATGCAGGAATTTCATCAAGGAGATTGTGGAGGACATGTGTATTGGAAAACTAAAACCAACAAAATTTTAAGGGACAGTTTTTACTGGCCCTCTCTGTTTGCAGATGCCCATAAAAAGGTTACACCATGTCAACAATGCCAAATCTTTTAAGGAAAGAGAAAACTTTTACCCTTGCCATTAAAACCAATTTCAGTTGAGACTCCTTTTCAACAATGAGGTCTAGATTTTATTGGGGAAATCCATCCAAGATCTTCAGGCCAACATAAGTAGATTTTAATAGCCATTTACTACTTTACCAAGTGGATTGAACCCATCCCAACTAGACAAGCCACAAATATTGTCATTGTCCAGTTTTTAGACGATAACATTATGTCTAGATTTGGGCTTCCCAATAAGATCATTAATGACAACATTGTTTCTTTTAAATCAAAGAAAATGATAGACTTTTATCACCACCATAACATAAAGTTAGGACACTCTACTGCTTATTATCCCCATGGATATGGGCTAGCTGAGTCTTCTAATAAAAATTTAGTCAACATCATAAAGAAATTATTGCAAGAAAATAAAAATTCCTGGCACAAAATATTTATTAATGCTCTATGGGCTGACAGAATTTGCACTAAGAAGTCCATTGGAATTTCTCCTTTCTAATTGGTATATAGAATGGATATAGTTTTTCCTACCTCCCTAGCAATTAATGTGCTAAAATTGTTACAAGAGGCACAAGTGGAGGAAAATGACTTACAAAGAACGATAAACCAAACCATACACTTGCAACTATCCAGGGAAGAGGTTTATAACAAAACCCAAGTGATTCAATACAAAATAAAAAATACCTATGATAGAAGGACTAAAGCAGATGATTTCAAATTGAATGGTTTATTCCTAAAGTGGGATGCAAGGAATTCAGACAAATTAAAGCATGGTAAATTCAACAGTGTATGGAAAGGTCCCTATAAGATAGAAGCCTACCGAGGTCACAATGAATTATTTTTGAGAATTTTGACTGGAGAAGAAAGCTTAGGTGGTCTTGTCAATGGTAGACTACTCAAGCACTATTTTGAATAATATATAGGGTTCCATTCAATTCATTTTAAATAACATTTATTCTTCTACTACAAGAGTGGCCCGAAGTGAAGGCCATAAGCTTATGATGAATTTGTTTCCAATAATTACAAAGAATCAAAAAGGCTGCAGAAAAGGACAAAAAGGACCAATAGATTAGGCTACTAGTCTAGGGTGTTATTGATATCTCATAGGGAGGATGTCATCCCCATTGGAGCCTATGTTGGGGTCCTATGATTCATAGGATATTTTTTTGATTATCTATAAATTTTTGCTATATAGAATGTTGTAAATAATATTCCATCTTGTAAATTATTTCCAAAGAAAAGAAAAATAAAATACAAAGGGGATACAAAAATAGAAGAAACATATCAAAAAACAAAATCAAATGTAAAAATAATTAAAAAAATATGATAAAATGAGAAAAAATGGATGAAAATATGCCAAAAGAAAAATCATTGTGCAAGTCTAAATGCCACTTAAAAAAATAGTTTCAGTAATACTTTAGAAAAAAATGAAATAATGTGTTGCTAGTTAAAATGTGACATTGCAGTTTGATAGATAGGATTAGAAGCTTAATCACACCTCTTAAGAATGATTAAGCTTGATTGATTATAATTAATATAGATAAATAGATTTTTTAATCACACGGTGTAATCGTGATTAAAAATAGAATAGTTAAGATTGAATAAATTAAACCATATCGTTTAAACGTGGTTTAATTAGATTAAAGATTTGAATTATATTGATGTATAAAGGAAAATTTTAAAGTATAAGCACCAAATTTTATGTAATAAGGTGGACCCGACAAGCTTTGCTTTTTTATGATAAAGCACGCGTAAAATCCGATGACCAGGATCCAGCCTGCCCAGATCAATAGTGGGCCATTCACTTTGGATCCCCTAGCCCCTATTCCCATTAACCACGGAGGGTGGGGGGGCATTTGAAAATAATTTTATCACTCAGCGACATGGAAATCACTCATAATGTTCGCACACAAACCCCCCCGCCCCCCCCTCTAAAAACCACCCTTATCACTCCCATCTATCAAAAGAGTCATTGACCCTCGTTGCCATGCCTCTCCCTCGCGTCCACTTCCCTACTGTCATGTCTCTCACTCACATCCAATCCCCTATTGTCATGTCTCCCCTTCGTGTCTGCTCCCCAATTCCTCCACCATTCCCACCCCACCATCTGTCCAACCCGCTCCAAATACCATTAAAATACTCACTCACCATGTGAATGTTTTCCCTGTAAATGTGTCTTTCTCTATAGCTGTTTCAATTCAATAACGAACTATACAAACTTTGTAAATCCGACTAGTTTCCACCTTCTTCACTCTTGTTCAAGGTCATATTAAAGGCAAATAGTTATCAAATTCAAGCCATTGTTGCATCCAGACAGTTGAACCAGAGGTCATGTTGCATCTAGTCATCCAAATTACCTGCCATAATCATAGAACAGCTACCAAGCTTCCATTTTTTTGGGTAACTCAGTAATTCCCTTCCTTTCTATAAATTATCATGGCCCCTAAAGGAAAATCAAAGAAAGGAGAAGAAAACCTCATGCTACCTCCCAATGTTGACCTAGATCACTTGCCCCTTGTTGATGAATAGTATACCATCCTTGAAAATTCTTCTAAATTTGATTTACATGAACTGCATAATTGATTAAAAAAAAACCATATAGATCATAGTGATGAATTAGGGCTGTAGGACTCCTTCCTGCCCCAATTCATGTTTCCCCAATTCCACTATTTTCTAGAGTTTTTCATATGGTTCCATTCTAGGTATATTCCCACCCAAAAGCCATTATAGCCCAAAATGGTGATGTTATGTTCACCCTTACTACTTAATTAATTAATAAAATGCTACAAATACCCAATAATGAAGCCCTTAAGCCATTATCAGAAGAAACCCTCATATATTTGTATAAGAACCTTACCTTCCCCACTAGATCTAAAATATTTGAAATTTTCCTACCAGAAGATGCCCAATTACCTAAAAATAATCCTCCATACCCATCCTCCATGTTTCCGGAGATGACAAAAAAACTCACCTCCATAGTTTCTTATCTCTTAGCTTACTAATCAGATCAATGGGTAAATGAAGTGATTCTGGGTTTCTTGTCAATCTTCTTCAAGGATGAAAAGCCTTCCATTTTATTAAATTACAATGAATTTCTCGCTAATATTATCAATGATCAACTATTGAAATTTTCTACAGAAGGCGGTTTCAAATATGCCTCAGTGTTGGTTTATTTATTCATGTTTTACCAAGTAGACATATTTAAATTTGTATTACATAAGTTAGATGAGCAGGGAGAAGCACAATAGATGATTCATTGGACCTCCCTAGTGAGGTAACATACTACTAAGTTTATCTACAATGATTTTATTGACCAATTTCTATATACAATTTCTTTCTTTTAAAACAGTGATATTCAACCAAGGATAGGGCCAAAGATAAAAAGATATCTACATCTTACTAAGAAAACCAAGATAATGGATTGGTAGTTGTACCAGAACTACATGGAAATCATGGTGTATGGCTTTGAATTAGCTCCATACATGTTGCCGAAAATTTTCCCTGTCAAGATATTTTCATTAGAGTATATAAGATAGATGATCAATATGGATGACCTCCATTTTGTGGCTGCAAAGAAGAAGTCCTAGTTAAAAATGAAAACACAAATTAGAGCATTTATTTGCAATACCAGGGCAACATGCACAGAAGATGACTTTCTCCTAAAACAGATGAATTTTAAGTTCAGTTTTACTTGGTCCGATGACCCTTTTGGTATCATTTCCAAGCTCAAAGTAGACCAAAAAACTACTCCATATACCCACACTATAAGACCAGAAATAGAGAAGTTCACAAATCAAGAGAAGTGGGAAGAGAACACTCTCGAGGAGGCAGAAGAACATGTGTTACCCACAACAACTTCACAGACTCAAGTGCCCCAAGAGAAATAGGAAAATAGAACAAGAGATTATCTCTCTCCTTCAGTTACAAATATTTGGGAAAAGGAATTTCATGTCTATAAGAAAATTCAGAAAACTAATCTATTAATAGATTTTCTAAGGGAAGGAGATCAACAATCCATTATAGTCTTGACAGGTTCTTATGCTACGAGTTTCTGGGCACTGAGGATATTTTCACAGGATCCCCATCCTCCTCAACCTCTCAAAAGACTTTGATCACATATCAAACATCATAATTGGTTCATGATTAAGTTGAGCCAAACATTTTTTCTAAATACAAGGAGATCAAGAAAATAAATGAAATGCTTAAAGCTTATACTTATGCACAATTTTGGAAGAAAGCAACAACTTCTCAACATAGGATTCTCTCAACCCTTGACATCGAAAAAGGGAAGATGAAGATTTCATTTCTTCAATTAGCAGTCCATTTTCCTAAAACAAAAGATGATTATAATAAATTTTTCTTCACCTTTGATGTTGATCAAATTCACCCTATTGATCAGATGGATATGCACAAGAAAAAAGGAGAGATGTTATATTCACTATTAAAAAATACTTGCATGAAAACTTCAAACTTATAGATTTCAGTTAATAATATACAATCCCAGCTCAAGCTTTAAAATATCTCCTCCTTGGCCAAAGACACAAAGAACAAATATCTAGAGGATTTAGTAATAAAGATGGGATATGATCCCAAAGATGTAAAGGTAGTTGAAGAGATTATAAAAAGAAAAAATGCATACATTCCAACACTTCGAAAGTAATTTAAGCTTCCAACAATAGAATATCCTCAAGCGAAGGAAGTTGGGCACTCAGAACAAGAGAAAGAATACATGTTCAAAATATTTATTGAACAAAATGCTCAAATCATACATATGGAATTTGAGATAGAAAAAGTATTATAGGAAAAGGAACAATCTTCTCAAGTGGTTGTTGTTCCATTAACAACAATTCCTATTGTAGGAAAATTTCCAATTACAGGTATAACAAAGGCATCTACTTCAACAAAAATTACTACAAGGACATAGTCTTAAGATATATCAAAATATTTGGTCAAATCCATGGATGAACTGTCCATGAGAGGATAGGAAATTGAGAAATTAAAGGCCCAACTCAAAACTTTTCAGGAACATAAATTAAGAGTAGATAATTCATATATAGCATAACTAAAAAAATCTCACAGTCTAACACAGAGAATTGATCAGCTAGAGGATATGTCTATAATGGATAAAACATTAGCACAGACCAAGGAAAAAATATGGGTTGAAATCAATGAAGCTATTACAAAAATTTGGCCTTCAATAGAAATAATTTTTGAACAAGAAGAACTAGAACAGAGGTCAAAAGAATTAGTTGAGCAAGTCAAAAAGGGTTTAGGATAGATGTCATGAGAGGTAAATAAATTATTTAAGGCCTTAAATTCAAAAACTAAGGATGAGTTGCAAAAATTTGAAATCATATACATGACCAAAACTATTCTTAAGGTTAGGAGGGTAACCACAAAGAAAAATTTGATGTTTTCAGCTAGAAAATAAGTTCCATAACATGGAGGTCACTATTTAAAATTCCATAAAAAAAATTAATGTTTTACATTTAAATTGAATACCAGGGTTGAAAGGAATAGAAGATAAATTAGTATAGTTTACAGATTATCAACAGAAGTTGTACACAATAGCCAAAGATAAATCAAAATTTTCTGCTATCAAAGGTACAATTATAGGAAAATTTGTCTTGGAGGCTTTGGAATTTCACCTACACATCAAATATGAAATAAAACATCTATTTTTGGTCAAGCCAAATTTTGAAAAATATATCGATGTAGATGAAACCTATAGAAATTTGGTCAACCTTTCCATCCCAAGTGAATATCGGTGGGATAAATTCTGGCAGGTTCTAGAGTAAAAACACTACAAGGAAAGGAACCTCTAGCAGATGTTTTTGAGGAACCCATTATAAAAATACCCCATACATCCGTTTCTAGCGGAGGTTACTAGAGGAGGTTGGTGGGCGGAGGGTTTTGCAAATGTTTTCCACTCGGTGCGCTTATCATCGAAAATTGCACCAATGCGCTCTACAAGAGAAAGCACCGGTGCACACAAAACATTGGTACACTAGACACCATGCGCTCCGTACACACCCGCCCGATGCATCGTATTACTGTGAAGCATCGGTGCTTCACAACTCTTCCACACCGGTGCATCATAAAACACCATGCTAAAACAAAAACTGCCCAGTGAGGTATTAAGAAACTGCACTGGTGCATCATAAAAAACCGTGCCAAAACAGAAACCGATTGGTGCGTTCGTAAGAAACAACATTGGTGCACCTCTAAAAACCCATGCATCGGAACAGGGTTAAACAAAAAAATAATTACGGCCAAAAAACCACATTTTTCACTTTTCTTAGTGCTCTAGAGCTCTCAAGCACTGGTGCAATTTATCCTTCTCTGAGCCGCCTTGACATCGGTGCTCCCATTGCACCCATTGCATGCACTGCTGTTGTGCATTGCCCACCAATCTCCAGCTTGCATTTTAAAAAACGGTGGGAAATTTTTATTTTTCAAATTTTGCAGCTAATATTCCTCCTCGACGACGAAATGTACAGGTATTTTTCTTGTTTTTCCATAATTAAGATTTTTAGCGGTTAGAATTTCAAATAACCTTAAAATTAACAATTTAAAAGAAAGAAAAATATTTGTCGCACGGTCCGCACAAGTCGTTCGGCTTGCACCGGTAAGCGATGTTGCCTGTAAAATTTATAGGCCACACCGCAACTGGTGCTAACAGTATCTGCACTATTTCTGGGGCGGTACCAAAAGGCGCAGCACATTATTTTAAAATTAAAACAAATTGCGGTGATGTCATTTAGCCTGCTACACCATTGACCATATGAAATAGTGGCAACATGGTGCGTTGATGGAAATATCTGCACTGATGTCTCTCAACACACCACATTCGAAATTCCAACAGGGTCAACTGTGTGGCCTGACAAAATACCGCATCGTTGACTATGTAATTAGTCAAGAAGTCGGTGCGTTGACACAACTATACGCGTTGGGGCGTATATTTTCATCAGCTCACTGCTCTTCTGACACCATACATAGTCAATTTTGTTTTAAAAAATTGTAGGTGCACCGCATACGATGCATTGAATGTCATCTGGAGCACCACCCCCAGTGCGTGACAAATAAACAATGCACCAGAACCGGTGCATGACTGTTTTTTTGTGGCGCACCGACTGGTCTGTTTTTTTTCCAAAACAAATTATATATGTATATTCCTAGATACATGTCTCATTTAATAAAAAAATTATTTAATATGTCAATGATTCAAAGAGAAGAGGGGGAACAACAGCAACAACAGGTAGAGCAGTATGACATGGTTCACCTATGGGAGGCACGAGACAGGGAGAGAGATGTGTACCCTCGCCCTATTACAACTGCTACATAGGGGCTCCTAAGGCAGGTAGGCCTCCTCAAGTTATATGAGGAGGCTACTTCCTTAAAGGCCCATGGTGTGTTTTTGAGACATCTTATCCACAGGTGGAATGCCCACCGACAAGCTTTCCAAGTTGGTCCTAACCAATGGTACACACCCACTAAGGAGGATATATATTTCATTATAGGGCTATTGAGGAGAGGGGTGGATTTTCCCTCGTTCCAAAAGGTTCCAGCAGGTTGTGTAGTAAGGAGTTAGTTAGTTTACTCCCAGAGATACATTGGAGCATCAGTACTGTCTCCTGTAGATTTTCAGGTTGCTGGAGGTCAGTTACGTATTGGTGCATTTAGTAGTGAGGAGGTGCAGTGCCTCTCACTTCTCATTTTGACCATTTCACACAACACCAGTGACGAGAAATGCATTAGTTGCTTGCTTCTATATTATGTTGATTCTTCTGTACAGGAGCCACGACTTGTCAAGTGGTCTACCATTGTTTTGCGATAGTTCTATATAGCCTTAGATAGATGTCGTGCTCATGCACAAAGGAGGGTCAACTTTGCTTTTGATTTAGATCTTTTATTTTTATTTTTTGAGAGGTTTCCAGATATGAGGCTTTCTTTTGTTCGGCAGCCTCGTAGGCCGATGATCGAGGCACAAATGCACATGTGGGGGAAGATGATGCCCAAGAGGGGCGAGACTATGTTTCCAGCCAGGATATCGCATGATGCACTGGAGTTTGTAGCCAACATTGATGAGCTGCATCCCTTCATTATGGTCCCCTATCCTTATGCTGGATTGGATTGGCGAGGGTGTGCTAACATCCTCTTCATAGATGATGAGCTGCCAGATGATAGAGGTAATATTACTGTTTTATTTAAATTTATTCTAACATGTTCTTTAACTTGTTTTTATTAAATTGTGTAATGAAATTATCTAATTATTGTTGTGTACTTGTATATATTTTGCATACATTGGCTCTTTTGATGGTGAGGACATACCGGCACAACCACATGTTCCAGGTGTGGATCCTGGTGATGATCAGGGCATGCTAGATGTCGAGGATCATTAGGAGGAAAGTGTAGAGAGACATGCTCCTGCTGGTGCGCTGGTATTTCCTTTTTATAGGCATGGTCAACTTGATATTAGATACAGAATGGAGTTGGGTGACAAAATCAGTGCATTGATTGTTCAGGCGAGCATCAGGCCCGCTCATTACAAAGACATACATGCTGATGATAGGCTATTGTAGATGTGGAGAGGCATGCCAAGTGACATGTACAGCCTAATGCGACATGTCCTAGGAGCTACAACCTTAGTTACCGGACTGAGGAGGATTGTTGCATGTTATAGGCGTGGTCGAGACACAACACATGATGGACAGTCCATGAGCAACAACTCATCATCTCATGATCTTTCACCTTGCACTGTGCCAGATGAGCATGAGCCTCCACTAGCATATAGCAGCAGTCATCATGGAGATGAGGCTAGACCATCGACTGTCAAGGCTGCACCATTGACTAAGCAAGCCTCGACTAGTACTATTATTGATGTTGTACCACCATCTAATCCATGACATTTATATTACAGTTGTATATTTTTAACATTATTCAGTTGTGTGTGTGTGTGTGTGTGTGTGTGTGTGTGTATATATATATGATCCATGTATTTTATGTTCATGTTGCAGCTGTACTTAATTTAGATGTTGGTGATCATCATGATGTGTATATTGTTAGGTCATGTTAGATATGTTCATTTAATGTGCATCTTGCAGTTAGATCTGTATGTGATAGCATGATTTATTTGGCATGAGATGTATATTTGATGTTTGTGTTGTGATGATATTATACAATGCTAATTGTGTTTTGTTAGATGATCATGATCACGATGATGTTAGCGAATTTGAATGTGTTTTTTAGTCGAATATGATGTTTGTACAATGGTTATCATGATCGTGATGTTTATTAATTAATTTAATATTAAATGACCATGATATTTATTAAACATTATGTTGTGATTGTAATTGAAATTGAAATTTTAATTGTATGTAAAATTATTCGTGTAATTGTATTTGTAATTGTAATTGTATGTAAAATATTTGTAAAATTGTAATTGTAATTGTAAATGTCATTCTAATTCTATTTCTAATTCTAATTGTATGTAAAATATTTGTAAAATTTCAATTGTATTACTGTGAAACGATTGTAATTGTAAAATTTTAATTGTAAATGTAATTTTATGTAAAATTAAAATTGTAATTGTAATTCTAATGGTAATTGTATGTGAAATTGTAAAATTGTAATTGTAATTGTATGTAAAAGATTTGTAAAATTTTAATTGTATTAATGTGAAATGATTTTATTAAAATATTTAAATTTGTAAATTTGTAAATACTTGTAAATTAATAAATCTAGAATAATATGAATTTTTGTAACATAATAAAGTTTAGAAAATAATGCAAATAAATTCATAAAATTTAGAATTATCATTATTTTATTATGATCTTACATACCAAAAAAAAAGAACTTTATATAGTACATTGTTTCTAGCAAAGATTCCTAGTTTTTTGTCTGGTGCGCTTATCATCCTAACACGCACTGGTGCGTCTTAGTACTAAGACGCACCGGTGCTTCAAAAATCTTCGCCTTTGGTGGGTGAAAAATGTGAAGTTGGAAACATTTTTTACCTTTTTTGGCGTTGAAAATTGTAATTTTATATGTTTTTCAACTTCAACTCCACTAAACTCATATTTTTATTGCAAATTATTCTTTGACATAAAAACAAGAATTGTAGAGAATTGTCTTACCTCCATACCCATATTTAAAAAAAAAAAAAAATATTGACATATAGAGAGGTAAATTTCTTGTTTACTAACTGCATATACTTGAAATTTTCAGGCAAACATAAATAGTCACTTTATGATCCTTAACTTTTTTTAGGGAAGGTTATTCATTTTTTGGAAAAAAACCATAGCATCATAATCTGCATATATTGCACTAGTGCATAGACTATTTTTTGGTAATTTTCGGATTAAATTACTATTTTTTATTATTTTTTGAAATGGACGAAGACAAAAAAACAGTGATGTTTCAGTAAATTTTATGATCCTTTTATTTTCTTTTCAATGTGATCGTCAATAAGAAAAATGAGAGTACCATTTTGAAGTAGACAGGGAGAGGAAATGCAATATGATTTTTTTGAATTTTTTGGTGTCTTCATTTGAAAGTTATTGAATTTTCATTCAGTGCAATTTTTCGAACAATGAAATTCCACAGTGACACAGTTTAGTAAAAAATTAATAAAAAATTGAATTTTTTAATGAAACTCCATAAATCTCACATCATCAAAAACTAGATTTAGATATGAATCTAATGGTACTTGGTCCGACATATAACATTTTGTTTTTGTAGGTGTTCTGTCCCTCCAAATTTGCAGGTTCCTGAAAACTGCAGAATTTTCTGAGTTTTTCGTTGACCAGAAACTCTCGGCCGAGATAATGTCTCGGACGAGAAATTTCTAAAACTCTCGACCGAGAAATTTAAAATAATTTAAAACTCTCGACCGAGAGTTTAACCCGCCTAAAGTTACATTTAACCGCGCGGGAAAACTCTCGGCTGAAAGTTTAAAAAACTCTCGGTCGAGAGTTTGCGCCCGAGAGTTTGCCCAATAAAACTCTCGGCCGAGAGTTTTATTGAATGTTACAAATTTGTATTGCGATCACACTGGAGGAGATGTTTTCCAGCGTAAATAGGAACTTTGAGAAAACAGTGAAATGACAGGTGAAGTGGCCTCTTATAAAATAGTTCCAAAATTTATTTTGTAATATTTGTGTGCCTACCATTTTTATGTCTAACTTTTTTTATCCAAGATTTTGATGATTACAATTCTTAATACGTTGGAACTGGATTTCTCATATATGAATTTCAAGCAAGCAAGAAAATAGTTCTACAAGATCTCCCCACACCACAAAACGCGAAAGACTTGATGCAAATAAATTATATTATCACTCTTTTTATAAAATAATTGCCATGTTGAGAAGTCTAAAATGAGAAATTTCCGCAGTCTAGCAGAGTAGTCAAATCGCGACGCCCTATTTGAATTTTAGCAAACTTCGTTTTTATCTAAAACACGTTGAGTTGATTGAACTTTGGCCGAATAATAAACACACATTAAATGCCAAAATTGAGCAGCCATAGTATCAGTAGGATAGCATTCATCTTCATTTTTCTTATAATAAGCACCCGGTTATGTCCGGTGTAACAAATTTTCCCCCAAATTGACTTCAAAACGAACTCTGACGCACAACAATGTAATCTCAAGTTTCGTATAAAATTCCCCAATAGCATCATCGACTCTATCGTGGCTATTCTTGGGGAATGCCTCTCAGCTCTCTCTCTGTATGTTGTCTCAAAATCCATGTATATATGGAAAAAATTTGCCATCCAAGAACATAGATACTGCACGTGGTAAGCCCTAGTAGCACGTTACCTTTTAACGTATTTGTTGATTAAATGTACTTTGGACATACCACAACCACACAAAATATTCAATATTTAATACCTAATATAGAATGCTAGGCAGCGTTAGCAAGCATTATCAACGTGCACAATGAGAGTAGGAACGCCTTATCATTTCATGAATAATGAGGCCCGTACGAACTCCTTATTAACGTGCATATTGAGGGTTTCAATTATTTCATGCTTTTAACCAATTATAATTCAACGCATATTTTAAATAATAAAAAATATTTCAAACATGTACAATATCATATCTATATCATCTACACTCTCAACCAAGTCTCATTACTTAATTACAAAAATGAAAGCACGGGATATATATGTTCTTTGTACGAGTTTAACTTCCTTTTTCGGCAACAACAAAAATGAAAGCACGGGATATATATGTTCTTTGTACGAGTTTAACTTCCTTTTTTTTGGCAACGGCAAACAACTTTGACATCCGAGGCCTGGAGTCAAACTCCTGTGTTACTAAATTTATTTTGACACAAAATATTTTCTTCATTAGGTTTTGACACGAAGCCACTAATAAAATGTTACGTAAGAACAAGTGGAAAAACTCTCGGACGAGAGTTGAAAAACTTTCGGACGAGAGTTTTTCTAACTCTCATCTGAAACGTTTGCTCAAGAATTTTTGTGACCAAAACTCTCGGATGAGAAAATGCATAACTCTCGTCCGAGAGAATTTTAACTCATGTTAAACCACACCAAACTCTCATCCGAAATATTTAAAATTTCTCGGATGAGAGTTTTGAAAACTCTCGGCCGAGAAATTTAGTTGACTTTTTTCTCGGCCGAGAAATTAACAATTTCTCCAGAATTCTAACCATCCGCCAAAAAGTGTTTCCCAACGCCATGGTTTACCACAGTGCGTCATAAAACACTGTGCCAAAACATAAACCTCGATCTTATGAAACCACACTAGTGTGCCTATAAAACCTCGCGCACCGGAACAAGGTTATTCTATAAAGTGCAATATTGGAGCAACGAATGGTTTGAATCATGGGCAATAATTTTTCTAAGGAGACGAGGGTTTGAAAAGACGAGAGTTAGAAATTCGGCTGAGAAGTTTATAGAGGAGAAAATGAGTGATTCAAATAGAAAGATGGAAAAAGACACTTACAGGGATGCAGACGGCTATAGGGCTTAACAGAGTACAAAAGGAGAAAAGGAGTACAGGTTGAGACCGGAAGATAGCATTTGGTTGAGGTCGGTGATAGGGTTAAGAGGTACCATGATGGAGAAAGGGAAAGCAGATTTGATGGAAGCGTCGAAATACCTGTCGATGCTTTGGCGACTAGCAAGGTGAATTGGTCCTTTGAAAGCAAGGAGTCATATTCTCTAAGGGATGTCCTTCAAAAGCAAGGTGAAACGATTCTCATTCTTACAAGGATGGCAGGGAAATATTGGACAATAGAGAAAGATCAATCGAGGTAGTCAATAAAGCAAAGAGGAACCATGAAGGGAAGGATTCTCATTCCCTTAAGGACAAAAGAGAAAGATCAATTGACGTTGGTGATTGGGTTGGTAGTTCCCATGAAGGGAAATATTCTCCAGAATGCATTTAGAATCAGCTAGGAGTATTATCTGAGCTTCAGTTTTCTTACATAAAATTTTACCGGCAAAGTTGACGTCGCATAAAATCACATCTTCGGCTTTCAATTGAACCTGAATGGCATCTCTAACTTGTCTTAGTTATGGTCCTATGGATGAAACCAATAAAAATTCTTCTTATATTATAAATGGAAATCCAGTGACCATTTATATGGGAAGAAAATCATAGATACCTGAAGCTCCCATATTTCCACCTGCAAATCAGTTTCCCATTGGAAAATCTAATGTAATAGCCCATTTTGCAATATCTTTCCTATGCTCAACCCTATACTCATTTTCTAAAGGAAACCATTGCCACCACATGTAATAACTGCATCGTCTAGTAAAAAATCGGTCTTCTTCTGCTAACAAATGTAGAATGAAGGACTTGTTGTCATTGTTCCCAGAACATTCAAGGTCAGTTTCTTGTAAAACAGAGATTGTATAAATTTTGTTAATATAAAGATAGAAAGAACAAAGGAAAAAAAGGAAATTGGATGCAAAGATGGAGGAGGAACTTACAAATGAGCAAGCAGATCATGGGTCAGCAAGAAGATCATGGGGCACATTTGCTTGTTGCAAGTTATGGCAAGGTTCAAGTTTCTTTTTCTGAAAGAAGAAGAGGTGTATTTTTGAAAATAAATGGCCCAAATATTTTCACGGAAAAATGTACATTTCCAACATGTCTAAAAACTAAAATATCTCCAACTTCAATAAACTTCTCAGAAACAAAACTTTTTGAACCATTTGTGAAAACTACCCACATATTAGCATAGCACAGGTTCACATGCCACAATTTCCCACTTGGGCCCTATAGTATTTCATCTTCACACGCACCACATTGCATTCTCTCCACATAATCAATGGGGACCTCTTGCAATAAGCAAAATGCATTGGAAGAATAGTTATTTCCATCAATAAATTATCCAATTATAATTCTCAATTCCAATTCTAATTCTGATTCTCAAGGATAAACAAAATTCTAATTCTCAATTTCTATGGTTGGAGTTCACTAAATTTTGGTGTACACACCTAAAATTAATTTTAGTGCCTTAACCGCAAATCAGTGCTACTGTACATATAACCGCACTGGTGTGTTTTAGTTACTGCGCGCTGGTGCGATGCTATTAAGTGATGCACCGGTGACGAATAAATGCAAATAAAAAAAGAGCAACTCTATTTTATTTAAGTGAGAAAAGCGGTAAATTAAAAAATAGGCGGCAAAATATTTTCGAAAATCTAATTTCATAAAATAATTCTTTAAAGACTAAAGACTTTTCATTGTTTCACTATTTTTGCTAAAATTTTCAGCCAGAGATTTGCAGGAGACATACCTAGAGCAAGAGAGCACGAGAGCACTGTGGAGCAGCGAAATAATTTTGAACAGAACTATTCAGACAATCAAAAACCAAAACTCTGGTGATTAAAACCCTATATCATAGAATTTCAAACCATATCGTGATTAATTTTGATTATTTTTTTTACTTTTTCTGCAGTTTTTTTACTTTTTTTGCAGTTTTATCCATTTTTACCCTAAACCCTTCATTTTTTTTTTGTTTCTGCCCTTTTTTCTCCCTATGTTTCTGTGATTTAAGAATTAGGGCTTTTCATTTTAGATTGACATCCAACCCACGGGACGACTTGCATAGTCGTATCCAAATCCATTCGGCCCTTGCATGAATTTTTGAAAAAAAATGGATTTTTTTAATCGATGCTCCCTGCATAACTAAGCGCGTCGGTGCGATGTATTATACAACGCACTGCACAAGTACTGTGCAATAAAAAAATTAAAAACATTTTTTTTAAAATCAGTGTGCCATATCTAAAATAGGGCATTGGTGCTCTATGTTACTAGGATAGCACCATACAGTCTATTACACTGTTTGACCGATGCATTTATAATACCCCCACACACCGTACAGTATATTATATTGTTTGTGCAGTGCATTTATAATACCCCCATGCACCGACGTCAGTGCGTATATCATGAAAGGCGCACTGGTTTCTTGAGATTTATTTTTTACCTGAAAAGTTGATAATTTATTTATAGATATATTAATGAATAATATGGTACAAGTTTCATATTGATAAAGAAATGTCTCACAAGGAATCAAGTAACAAAAATACTGATAACAGATCAAGAAAAGCAAAAAAGGCAAGTTCTTTGTAAATTCTTTACAAAAAATATTATTTTTAAACTACATGTAAGTTTAACTAATATGTATTGTTTACTGTGCATCATGCAGAGCCGCAAAATGACGAAGCTCAATAAGATTATTTCTCATCTAGGACAAAAAGAGCATAAAAGTTTGATGGAAAAATTGCAAAAGAATGAATCAGGTGAATGAAAAAATACTATCGATCCAAGATGATTTTCTTTTTTTAATTTTCATTAATAATATACTTAAAATTATTAGATAACATATGTCAAAAATTCTATTAATTCATATCTATTTAATGTTCTACAGGGACCAAAAACTCATAAAATGAATGTTGTTCTAAGAAAAGAAAAAAAATAGAACATGTAATTGAAAATAAATTTCTCCTTAGCTCATCTAGAGTGGTGTTGCAGGTTAACGAAAGGGGGAAAAACTTTACAGAAGTTTGAGGGATCTAGTGGAACAAATTTATAGACGTTCTTTCCATTTACAATAAAAAAACCAATCCAATGATTCCAAGAACCAAATTTTATCTAAACTACAAGAAGAGTTTCGAGAGAATTGGTCAATGAGACATGTCATACTTTTAATAGCAAAAACGTTAAAAAAAAAAAGGAATGAAAAAGTAATATTCCTTTAAATGTTTGTCTAGAATTATTTATAAATATCACTTTTGTTATATTTAATTTTCATATATCAATATAAAAATTAAATAGTTTATTGTTATGTTACATTTTCAGGAAGATCATGAAAATCTCAGAAGATGAACGAGTTGATATCAAATATATTCCATTAGGAATGTCCAAAAATGTGTACAAGGAGATGGTCAAATAAATGGACAAAATTGCATTGCAGGAGGAGCCATCTCAACAGAAACATGCTTCAAATGTAATATGTAATCATTGAATTTTTCGATCATTAGGTACAATAAATAAACAATTTAGCATTAAATATTAATTTTCAAGAATTTTCTTGCAGAAAAGAAAAGAAAATGGAACTCATTCAACAAATAAAACAGGACGACAATGAAGAAAAGGGTTGATATCTAAGTTTGTGAGTAATTGTTACTTCCTTATAACAGCTTAACTAGATTTCATTTTTTTATTTTTGAAGTTGCTTTACAAAGAGCATCATTGAATGTCTTCAAATAGGTGCTAACATACAAAGGAGAACCATCAAACGAATTGATCGAAATTGGGTTAAATATGAGTTGTGAGTATATGTTGGCATATCATAAATTAATTGTGGAATTTGTAAGCATCTATCGATCTTGTTTTACTTAGCTCCGTCTATAATTAATAGAACAAAAAAATATTTTATATTAAATATATCATTTGTTATGGGGTATAAAACTTGCAGGAAAAAAAGCATGGAACTGCGCCAACAGATGAAATTTTGAAAGATGGCATGGTACATGGTTTTGAAATATTTGATTAGTTTGCTATAATGCGTAATTTTTATTTTCAATTCACATTGATGTATATTATTTAATCTTTATAATTTCATTATTCTCACCAATGTATATACACTCATTTTAGTTTATTTTATGTTTGTAGATGGAAGGTGAAGAAGAAAACAATCAACGTTGTGAATAAAACGTATGTCAAAAGTATCTTATAAATGTGTGTGTGTGTGTGTTTTAATTTATTCTACTATGTTCTCCATTGTCGCTATTGCATTCTCCATTGTCATTGTCAAATGCACTAATAAAAATTTAATTCATGTGAATATTTTTATAAGATATATATGTGTAGACTTTTGATGAATAATGAATTTAAAAAAACCACAATAATTATGATATGATATAACAAATTAATCCAAACATCACATTAAAATGCATTAATAAAAAATTAATTAAAATGAATATTGTTATAAGATGTGTCGACTTTTGATGAATAATAAATTTAGAAAAATCACAATAATTGCACTATCGCAGGTCAATGTTTCTAAAAAATACAAAATAAACACTGCTGCATGTCAGTTACTATACACTGGGGCTTTTGTATGCTACAACGCATTGGTGTGTTTCTACGACCTATGGGCACCGCACAAATACCAAAACTAATTAAAAATCTCGGTGCATTTGTGCGATAATACACACCGGTGCTTTTATGTGAGACTACGCACTGATGAATTTGTACGATGTATGGGCACCACAAAAATAGCAATACCAATTATAAATATCGGTGAGTTTTTCTGATAGAGCCCACCGGTGCATTTCTATATGTCTATGTACCAGACCGTTACGATGACCTATGGGCAACGCACAAATCCCAAGACCAATTGGTACGGCCCCATGCGTTGTATCACTAACACTGCACCCAGTGCGGTTTTATACCTTGAGGGCCTGGTGTAGGAACCTTTGACCGCCCCAGGGCCACCGTCTAGATGACACGCACTAGTGCGTTGAAACCTTAGTAGCGCATCGATGAAAAAAACATCCGTAATAACCTCCGGCCGCCTAGTTTTTTTAGTTGTGTTGAATTTCCATTAAAAGATCCGCTAAAACCTCTATAACCATAAACATATATTGTAGAAAATGTTTTTTTGACAATTTTGGCCAATTTTATAACACTAAAAATCTCCTTTATAACCTTCGCTAGAGGTTCGTTTCCTTGTAGTTAAAAATAATTTTGAGTTAGCAACAAAGCAACATCTTCTCAGGTCAAGTCATCAATAGCAACCCTGAAAAATAGTGCCAACAGTTTCAGCAATTTTGGACTTCCTACATTTTTTATCTATTTTTGTAAAAAACATTTTTTAGATATTTGTAATAAATCTTGATATTTCAAATCAAGACATTTTTCTTAAAATTAGTATAAATACTTCATAATTCGAAGTAATTGAGGTTGGGACTTGTATGAAGAAATAGACTTATAAGGTAAAGTTGTTCCCCAAGCCAAAGGTGATCATTTTCAGTAAATGCAAAAAGTTGTTCCATGATTCATGTGTCAGATAAATCAGTGATGTTTTTCTTGATGTCAAATTATCGTTTCACTATTATTTCATGTATTTTTCTTATATGCGTTGTTTAAAGAAAATTATGTGTTGAACTTGTTTAATTACACTAATATCTGGCTTATAAACAACATTTATGTTTTCATCTGAAGTTAAATATATAATTCATGTAAAAATTCTCTCTTTTTAATTGAAATATAAATCTTTTCTTCTAATCCACTCCACAAACACTTTAAAAGATCCAATTTTCTGCCTACCTTGGCATGTTACACTTTATTTGTTTTGTATGAAATTGACATGCTTAAGATTTTGTACTCCATTGTCCAATGGTCTTATATTCAGAGTTTCAAACAAACAATTCAAAAATCAACCTCTAAACTTAATAGCTAGCCCAATACTTTATACAAACAAATATAAATCTGAAAGAGAGATCCCTCTCTGAAGCTGGAAGTGCTATATCTCAACTTTCAAAGTGATTTTGTGGTTACCCCTGGGTTTCTTTCACAACCTTAAGAAAATACAGAGTTATAACATAATATACAAGTAGTAGGTATAAGTTAAGATCCATTTTACCGTATAAATTAAAATAAAATTTATGTAACCATATTTAAATTTAATTAATAATCACATAAAAAAATTAATACTTACAATAAACCTACAATATAACAATATTTTTAAAATATTTTAGACCATGGGTATCCATGCCCATGTTACCATAAATATTATTAAGTTGTAAACAAACTTTGTTACAATACCATGGCTCATCAATACCACATGCCCCATCAAAATATTTTATAAATATTTAATCTTAATTTAATTTTATAATATTTTTAAATTAAATTTAAAAGAAAAATATATAACTACTTTTGAGAGATATATAATTCCTCTATCACATTAAAATATATAATATATAAATAGTAACTATAAATTAAGATCCATTTTACTATACAAATTTAAACTATAATTTTCTAGCAATATTTAAATTTGATTAATAAACACATAAAAACTTAATACTTACAATAGAACAAGATGTTTAACCATGGATATTCATCCTCACTTTACCATGGATATTATTAAATTGTAAAAAAACTGTCTCTCATTTCACAATCAAAATATTTTATAAATATTTTTTTTAATTTAACTTTATTACATTTTTTGCTTGGAAAGAAACTCTCCAAGCCAATATCAAAGTGACGCCATAATGTCTTATATGTTATGTTATCTAAACATTTTGACTTGATAACATTACTTTAATATATATATATATATATATATATATATATATATATATATATATATATATATATATATTATTTATTTTTTTTTGACTAAAATTACATAAAAAAAAATTAAATAAAAAAAATTGAGAATTATAATTATTAGTTATTAATAAGTAAACCAACCTAGATCCATCTTAACTCTAGACCTATCAAGCTTCAAGAGGGATCAAAGCTCTCAAGGTGAAAACCTTTCCCCAAGTTTTGCACTAAAAAAATAAGTTTGCAGCTTGAGAGATTTGATCCCTCTCGATCCCTAATAGATCCAGAGTTAAGATGGATCTAGGCTGGTTGATATATGCATTATATCTCAGCTAGTACCATTTTCTCTATCCAATCATAGGTGAGTTCCCTCTTCTATCCATGTACAAACTTATAAAATTATATTAAAATGATCACTGTAATTAGAATTTGTAAGGACATTGTATATATACATTCCTCACCTTCTTCTTCACTATCCACCCTTACTTTCATCATATGAAATGCATATATTCAATCACACTTCCACCCTTTTTATGGTAGGGTGGGGGTGCAAGTTGGCCTCACATGGGTGAAGGTGCACATTTGTTTCTTTGATAAAAATTGTCCAAACTCAAGTTTGGATGGGCCACATATTTCTCAATCTTTGTAGAATTCCAACTCAAAACACTATCACTTTGCTCATTACTGATTTAGCCTATTACTAGTTCAAAACTATAAACATAATTTTACGGAGGGGGTTCATGTTCATCAACAACATATCTTATTTATTGGTAAGCAACTACATACATACTTCTGGATAAGATAATATGTCATGAATGAGTGACGAAAGAAGGAGAGCCCTTTTGCAATTATTCCTCTCCTTGGGCTCCATACATGGGAGTTTTCAATGTTAATTAAGTGCTAAAATTATAGATATAATGGGTTATTGAATACATTATTTATTATGAAACATATGTTCTCATCTACATATAGAATGGGTTGTGGCCTTTCATTGTGGTTCTTCATGATTTTCTTATGACAAAAAGGTCCATAAATTTTAACCCTTTTCTATGTTTTAAAGTTTTTTTAATTATGAATTTCCATGTCCCTATGTCATATTTCATTACAAGAGGGGTTGTGGTTTATGGGAAAACTGGGTATCTTCATCACACCTAGGTTCTCATAATCCAATCCAACAACCATGGCTATAACTACCATTGTTGTGTGAGTGCATTTATCTAATTTACCCCTTTAGTTATGGAATCCACATGTGATTATGAATTGAGTTTTATTTGATGAAAAATTTTAAATATAATGTCCATTGTACACTAAAAAGCGTATGTCCAATTATGATTTCCTTTGTGTAAAGCTAAATTGGAAAAACACTTTTTTTGGAAAAAAAACATTCCAAAATGAAATTTCTCCCATTAGATTAAAAAATTCAATTATGAAAATAATTTTTGTTGTTGTCATGCATAACATCTTATAAGTCATTTAAAGGACACATGTCCCAATATTCCCATATTTTTATAGGAAAAAGGGGAAATCTAGTAAAATCCAAGAGTGGAATATAAGACAATTGATCCAACCACCACCATAAGGGAGTGGAAAGAGATTGGAGTCACCACCATGTTCTTGAATGAAACCAAAAACTAAAAGGAGGAATAGTGAGGAAAGAAGGAAATAGCTTAATATACTTATGAGATATTGTTTAATGTTTCCTTATAATTGGTTACTTTTATGACTACTTCACTTAGCTCTCAAGGTTTTTTTATAGGTAAAAATTCTAATGAAAAAATGGAAGTATAACTACGAAAAAAGAAACACAAATTGAAATACAAAAGGAAAGAGATGATGGATGGAAAGAAGCTACCTAGATAAAGGAAGAACATGCACCACTATTTAAGATCTAGCAAGACTTGAGGCTCTCACAACACTCCAAAGTTCCAAGGACTTACTTGTGAAATACCTCAAAAAAACATCTTCGAATTAATACAAACTATATTTACAATAAAACAAGATTTGGTGTGGATCTATAAAGTAGTATAGAGGAGTATTACAAAACAATGGTAGATAAAATTTTATACTTTGGTTTGTGAGATAATTATCGATATTATCCCATTGATAACACTCCTTTAAGAGAGACTGAAGAATATTCGAAGATACCTTAACTTAAACCCAAAATTAAAGCAACCCAAGCTAAGAAAAGGAAGGGACTAATCCAATAGATAGAGAGGGAGATAAACAATGATGTAATTTTTTTTCTATAAGATGAAGTTGGAGATAACATTTTTATGTAGCATTAGTGCTTTAAAGAAAAGAAATAGAGAATTGATACCAAATTTTCCAAAGTATTAACAAATTTTAGAGAAAGAAACTAGACTCTTAAAATAGTACAAGTTGGGGGTTACTTGTAGTTATGAAAACCACATAGGTAGATCTAGGATATGAAAATGAATTTATAAGGAAAATATAGACCATTCAATTATTTATATACAAATATGACTAATTCATATACTTGTCTCAATTATGGGCGAGAAAAAATTCCCAAAAAACCTCCAAAACATAGAATAATTATACTACAATTATATGGAAGTCATTTAGTATGAAACAAGGTATGTTTCTACTTACAATATGTAAGCCATTTTTCCACTTACAATATGTTAGTATGTTGTATAAAAACTATCCTCTATTCACCAATGTAATCAAATATTTTTTACAAAAACCAATTCCATTTTCATTATATTTAATACACCAGACTAGATCCATCTTAACTTTGGATTTATCAACTGTATAAATCCCTTGAGGGGAAAACATCATTTTTGAGTGAAAAACTTAAGGAAAGGTTTGCACCTTGTGAGGGGAAAACTTCTTTTTTGAGTGAAAAACTTGAGGAATTCTTTTTTGAGTGCAAAACTTAAGGAAAGGTTTGCACCTTGTGAGGGGGAAAATTATTTTTTGAGTGAAAAAACCAGAGGAAAACTTTTTTGAGTCAAAAACTTGAGGAAAGGTTTGCACCTCCAGATATTTGATCCCTCTCAGAACTTGATAAATCTGGGGTTAAGATGAATCTAAGTTGGATTAATTATTAATAATTAATAACTATAATTCTTAACTTTACTTTTTTTAATTTAAATTTTATTTTTATATAATTTCACTTAGTCATTTTTTTAATGTAATTTGACCTAGTTTAGATAACATAACATATAATACATTACAACTCTTGGAGAGTGTCTCTCCACCAAAAAATGTAATAAAATAAAATTAAAAAGTATTTATAAAATATTTTGATTGTGAATGATGAGAGATAGTTTTTGGGCATGTGGTATTGATGAGCCATAGTATTGGTCATAATGTTGTATCAAAGTCTATTTACAAGTTAATAATATCCATGGTAAAGTGAGAATGAATATCCATGGTTAAAAATCTTGTTATATTGTAAGTATTAATTTTTAATGTGCTTATTATAGAAATTTAAATATTGCTACAAAATTGTTGTTTTAATTTATATGGTAAAATGGATCTTAATTTATAGTTACTATTTATATCTTATATATTTCAATGTGATAGAGGGTTTAGATATATCCCAAAATTATTTATAATATTTTTTTCTTTTAAATTTAATTAAAAAATATTATAAAATCAAATTTACATTGATTGTGAAGTGAGATAATTTTTGGACATGTGGTATTGATGAGCCATGGTATTGTAACAAATCCTATTTACATGTTAATAATATCTATGGCAATGTAGGCATGAATAACCATGGTTACAAATATTTAAAAATATTGTTATATTGTAGGTTTATTGTACATAATCATTTTTCTATGTAATTATTAATTAAATTAAAATATAGTTACAGAATTATTATTTTAATTTAAAAGGTAAAATGGATCTTAACTTATATTTGTATGTTATATATTTTAATGTGATATGTATATTATGATTTTCTTTTATCTAAAAAATTAATCATAATTTTATTGAGCCAAGATGCTCATTCTATCGCTGAACATGGGGGAGATGTGTAATTCCTTTAGTGCTCACTTTGGAGTTGACACATGTCCTTTTAAAGATAAATAAAATAAATAATATATATATATATATATATATATATATATATATATATATATATATATATATATATATATATCTTGTGATATAATAAAAAAAACAAATATGAATATAGGTGTTTGGTTTGTTTAATTTGATCGCTCTCTGCTTTGGCTAGATTAGTGGTTAAGATGGTTCTATACTAGTTAATTATATGTTTCGAAATATCATGGTTATAAATATGAATCATCATTGAAATTTATTTTAATCTCACTTTCAGTTGCCATACTAATGAGAAGTTGTAAAAATATTTCAGTCACTATCATAAATAAAATATTCCATGTCAATATAATAAAAAACAAAATATATATATATGTTTGGTTTGTTTAATTAAAATGATTCTAAAACATTAATAATCTCACTCTTAGTGGTCATATTAAGGATAAGTGGTAAAAATATTTCAAAATGATTTTTTTATGATTAAAACATTTAAAAAGGTTTCACTATATTAATGAATTCATTTTATACATATAAAAATACAACTTAATCAATAAAATTAATATGGAATTATATATATGTATGTGTGTATTCTAGAGTCATCAAAAATATAATTCAAATTTTGATTTTTTTAGCTAGATTTATAGTTAAGATGAATCTATACTCTTAATAAAAAAAATTACAATATAACAAATTGAAATTTATTATTTTTATTACATTTATATATTTATATTTTTACACACTACAACATCTCCCTCATAATCTACTCTATTCACTTTTAATCTTTTATTATTATTTAATTTAGTCTGCATACTTACATAATTTACAGCTCTCAATAAATAATAAGTAATCGTTCATTAATTAGAGTATTTATACATCAATCTTAACCGTACACGTCAACCCTTTTTGGGAAAAAAATTCTACCCACAGTCATAAATGCCAACCTTGTGATTAAAAAAATCTACCATCTAGCACTCCAATTGAGAGGCAGATTCAAGTACCTTTGTTGCATTAACTTTACTTAGGCATGATTAGAATAGTCTTTTTAGAAGATTTTTTAATTTATATAGTAAAAAAGCTAAGTTATTTGTAAAATTAGAATGTCAATCAATTTTGAGGATGTTAATTTATTTATATATAATAAAAATATCAATTAAAAAAAAAAAAAAAAAAAAAAAAAAAAAACAAATCTATTTCATTTATTAATTTAGATTAGACAAATAATAATTACAAAGAGGAGAATGAAAAGACACTGACAAAATTTAGTTGGAACGTCCTGCCCTGAAACTTATATCGATCTTACAGGAATAGAATGAAAATATGTCAAAAACCCATTTGAGATATGTTACTCATGAACGTAGCCATACCTTTCTTTCAACCAGAGATCGACTACAGAAACAAATTTTCCTTAGTAAAGTTTAACAGCTTCCAGGCCACATAGATTGGAGGATAATTGAACCATTCTACGAACTACAGAAGCATGCATTTAACCTTAACCAGTGGCAGTGTTCAGACCAGCTGTACCAGCAAAGACAGATACAGTGAGCCAAAGGACTCCGAGATACGATAAGAAATGGTAAAACTGAATAAACATGAGGTTTAACAATTTAACTTGTTTTGTTTATCAGATTTCAAAATATTTAAATTTAGATAAAATTTATGAGTATGTTTTGTTGAAAAAGTCTATATTTCTGAATAAATCTGAAAGACTAACATCAAGATAACAGAAAAAATTGTAAAATTAAATATATAAAAAATTAAATAATTCACTTTACACTTATTTTTATTTTATTAGTTAAATGCTAAAATAAAATATTCTTGAAATCTATAATAAATATAAGCCTGTGAATTAAAATGTTAAACCTCAGGGACACTTACAATCATATCATGGTTACAAGAATGCAAGGTGTGGGTAACCTGCATGAATAGGTTTGCAGAAACACATATAGATTTGATGTTGACATCATCTGTGTTTATCCTAGTAGTGTTGATCCGTTGTTGGCTCATTGTGCTAAAGTCAAAAACATTGGTAAGCGGATCCAAAAAGAAATTCCAGTGTACAATTTGATGTGAAATCCTCAACGCATTGGAACAAAAAAAACATCAAAATGAACCCATGCGAAATGACCTGATTAACCCACTTATGACAGAAGCACTCAACAACCATGGCATAATTAATAACCCCAGCTAAATTACGAAAGAAATTAACCACTGTATAGTTTTTTTCATTGGTAAGATTGAAAAATATTGATGATAAATCATGTCATAAGAAATTAACCATTTTGTCATATTTAACATGAATATTAAACAGTCTTCTTAATCCAGTAGTAATGGTTTTACAAAGTCTTTACATTGAAAAATATTGATGATAAATCATGTTATAAGAAATTAACCATTATGTGATATTTAACTTATTTAACATGAATATTAGACAATCTTTGAAATCTTGTGGTAATGGTTTTACAAAAGCTTTGTGAAAAGTAGAGATTTTTTTTTTTACAACTCAAATTAAATTGAATTAAATTATTACAACTTAATTTAATTGAATTGAACTATTACAATTCAAATTAAATTCAACCTAAGCTTCTAAAAAGTAAGAGACATTCTACATAGCTTAATTTAGGCCTTCAAATCGAATTAAATTTATCAAACTAAGTCTTTCTAACTTATTTAGCACATTCTTGTTATCTTATGATGTGGAATTACAATTTTTTCCTAATTTAATTTAAGAGCAAATTAAATCAAAACATTCTTGTTATTATTTTTCAACAGTTAGTATTCTCTCTTACAGTGTTTACTTCTTTAAATAAAGTATATACGTTTTCCAACTATAATATCATGTACATTACAAAAGAAAGTAATTGGTTATATATATATAAATAATTTTGAGCAAAGAAAAGAAAAGTTGTTATACTTTCGATTATAAATTTTGAATAATAGAAAGAAAATTAAAATGATTACTTTGTGCTCATAAATATGTACAAAGTATCCAAAAAAGAATGAAAATTATATAATGTTATGAAATGAAAGATGAATTATAGAATATATTGGTTTTATTTATTTTGTTAAGTATCTCTAATGAAATAGCGATGAATGTACCTGTATCACATTTAGTGTGTGTGTGTGTGTGTGTATGTATATATATATGTGTGTGTGTGTGTGTGTGTGTGTGTGTGTGTGTGTGTGTGTGTGTGTGTGTGTGTGGGGTAGACAAAGACATTCTCTGTCTATATAATAGAGTGGAATTTAAAAATAATAAAGTGCATGTATATTTATATATATATAAGTCTGTGTGAAAAGATTTACAAAGACATTCTCTGTCTATATAATAGAGTGGAATTTAAAAATAATAAAGTGCATGTATATTTATATATATATAAGTCTGTGTGAAAAGATTTATTATATACAAGTATTTTCCTTTAACGAGTGTAAATAAATAATATAATCATAGCAAAATTTTCTTCAGAACAACACTACTAGAATTTATCAATGTTTATAGAAGAATGTTGTGACAATATCTAACAAAAATAATTGACATTGATAATAAGGTAGAATGATTATACAAATATCTATAGAAATTAAAGATAAGGGAAAAGCAAGGTATATTTTATTTTATAAAACAAAAGATATTTGTTATAGGGTTGAAAGCATGGAGTTGGGTTACATTTTTTAGTGAGAGAGAGTGTGTTTGGGTGGAAAAAAATGATGAAGATCCTTGAGCGCTAAAAAAAGAACTCAATCAAACATTAAAACTAACTCTCGTTCAAGCTCCTATGTAACCCTAAGTTAGGAACTCACCCTAAAGCTCCATCGACCCTTAAATATGGAAATTTTAAACTTTATGTAAATATCGATAATGATATGAAAACTTTAAAATTGTAAGTATTTGATAGTTAAAAAAAAAAACAAATTTAATTACTAATTACATTTGAACATGTCATTAACAATGGTGTGGATTAATTTGAAAAAGGATTTTATCAAAATGTGAATTTGACGTTGCTAGAAATGTATAATTTATAAAATTCACTAAAAAGTTAATAAACATGATTCCCTTGGTCATAATCATATCTATTAAAATCAAACTTATATATAAATAGTAATAATTTCTACTTCTTCACCAAAAGAAATGAGCGTAGTAATATTTAAGATAGTTGTAATACTTGTAAGTTATAATTAAAATAGTTGTAATGGACGCAACTATATTTTCCTTTATAAATCTCTCTCAACCTATAAAATGTGATTGCACTCAATTATGTCCTAAGTTTGCACAAGTATATATAGAAATTTTTACTCTTTTCTTAGATTTGCAATGTATATTTTTAAAATAATAAAAATATAAGGGAATTATGACTTTTAAAACATTATTTGTGGCATTAACCACTATCATAAGGGAGTAAAACAATAATATATTTCTTTCTCCTTTGGTCGTAATGCCTTTAAGGAGAGCAAGGAAACCTACAAATAATCTCTCAAACAAAGAAGTCGAAAGAAAAAAACATTTGAACTTTTAAACCAATTTGTTTGTATCCCTCTTTAGTTTTAAATAGAAAATAATTATTTAACATGCCATATCCCTTATAATATTATGAAACTAGAGAGTCTCTCTCTCTCAAATTATTTTCTAATTATAAAATTAATTAAAATATTTAATATTTTAAAATATTATTTAAAAAAAATAAAAATAAGGTAAGTTTCTCCAAACCAAAAAAAATCCAAGTTCATTGACCTTATCAAATCTAATCTAAAATTTCTAAATTTAAAAATTTTCCAACCTTCGAATATATAATCTGATTCCCTATCCAAACTAACCTAGAATTTGAAAATTTAAAGGCCTTCAACCTTCTCAAAGTTATTCCAATTTCCTACCATATCAACCAACATATATATGTGATTAAATAAGAAATCATATAAGACAACAATACTATATCAACCAACCTATATATGTGATTAAATAAGAATCATATAAGACAACAATAACTATATCATGCTTACACATTCTCGAAGTTTTACACCTACACATCATACTTACACATTCTCAAAGTCATCAAAATCACTCAAGGATCGCACCTAGCCTAGGCCACACCATCTCTTAGCACGACTAGATTTTTGCCCACAAAGTTTTAAAATGGTGACCTTCACATCATGAATTGAATTATTCGTACACCCCATCAACGTCTATTCTATGTCTTGTGAGAAAATTTATTTATATTTTAATATATATAATTATTTAAATTTTATTTAAGCTAGACGTTGATTTTCTTTTTTCAAGGTTATTAAAATATTTTATTTATAGCTAGTATTGACATAATTTCTTCATATTAATATCTTTTTGAAATATCATGTGTCAACTCCATATTGAACATGGAAAAAATCACACATTTTCCTTCATATTGGATTTTAAAAAATACCTTTCAACACAATTAAATAATTGTTCAAACTTTCAATACAACTAGATAGTTGTTCAAAATATTAAGAGAAAAATAGAAAAAAAAAATATTCTCTTGTTATTAATAATAATCCATATCCTTTCTATTTTTAAATATTGCTTTTAATTTAAAAAAAAAATTATTAAAACTTATAAATTTCTCCAACCCAAAAATCTATTTAAAATCCTTCCAACCTCCTAAAAAATAATCTCATTCTTAATCATCTCAACCAAACTATATGTGATAGCCATAAGAAAGGTAAAAAACAACACTAACCTAAACATCCACTCCTAAATAATATCAATGCAACAATATAAGATTCACAGTTTCCTTGCTCCGATTCGAGCCCCGAATTTTACAAGTCAAATTACCACAATCCCTTGAAAACCTTCCTTCTTAATTATTATTTTTCAAACTATAGCTCTCAAAGTATATTTGTACAACCTTTCCTACCTCCTATTCAAGTCCCACAAATATTACAAGTCAAACTGACCAAAATCCATTGAAAACATTTGTATTTATTATTTTTCAAACAATAGCTCTCAATATGTGTTTCTTGACATTTTCCTTCATACTCAAGGTTAATAGACTTGATTCTATTAATACTATTTCTAAACCACAATGTGCAGTTACATCACAAAACCTTTGTTATTTATAATAATTTAATAATAATCTATAAATTTAAAAAAGAAAATTTGGAAAAAACATATATTTACTAATACCAAATACTTTTTCCTTACATTCGAAGAAAACAAACACTTCATCCTACTTACTTTTATAACCCTCTTTTAACTCATATTTTTATTTCATTTATATATTATTGTTCCCTTTATTTATAATTTTATTATATTTTGAACTATGTTATAATCTTAATACAAAGTGTCCCTTATTTATCATTTTATTATAATTTTGAACTATGTTATAATCTTAATCAAAGTGTCCCAATCAACTGCATAAATCTAGGTAGGAAGGGTTGTTGACCAAGTCATTAACAAATAAGGCCGTACACAACCGTCAACTCCAAGAATCACAACAACAAACATTGTCTTTCCTTTATAACAATATTTTACCCTTGGCAATATATCCCACCTTGGACTTGGTAATTTGTTTTCGTTTCCCCAAAAAATTAGTTCATTTTCGTTTATAACAATATTTTACGCTTGGCAATATATCCCACCTTGGACTTGGGTAATTTGTTTTCATTTCCCCAAAAAATTCGTTCATTTACGCTTGTCACGTAATCAGGGTATATCCTTAGCCTTGGCAAAACTCCTTCATTTACCTAATATTGTTATCCTTGACTTAACCGGAGTTTAGTTTATTGAACGTAACATTGGGATTTCAATTTTTTGTAATTTGTTTTCATTTCCCCAAAAAATTAGCTCATTTTCCCTTGTCACGTAATAAGGATATCACCCTTAGCCTTGGCAAAACTTCTCATTTACCTAATATTGTTATCCTTGACTTAACCGGAGTTTAGTTTATTGAATGTAACATTGGGATTTCAATTTTTTTTTTAAACTTGCTTATCAGGTGACACCCTAACACCAATAGGATTTCTCGATCAACCCTTTTGTTTCTTTTACATTAAATCCCTTTTGTTTATTTTATATGATGTAGTATGCTAATAAAAATCAGTGGAATAAGGAAGTTCCATTAAGGAAAGAAAAACATTAACGGTTGTATAATTATGTCAATCTATTTTGTTATTATTGTTTTTTATTTTCTATATATCTAGTTTTTATAATCTTATAAAAATTGTGACATTCCATAATTAAAGGTTGTATAATGGGAAGGTGTGTAACTTTATGGTAATGTTATTGTTTACTATTTTAAATCTTATAGAGTTCACTTGTTATTAGATTGTGTTGTGATTTTGAAAGACTCTTTATAACTAAGATATGAGAGATGTGTAGATATAGTAGAGATGTATAAGTGTAATGTAAGTATGTAAATATTTGTATATGTATATTAAATTAAATAATAATAAGAGGTTAAAAGTACCAACAAAACATAGAGAAATGTTGTAGTGTTTATGAAAAGCCAAATTTAATAAAAATAATAAAATTCAATTAATTTTTTTATAAATAAAATTAGTAATAACTTTTTAGATTAAAGAAAATCATGATATACATACACATTAAAATATATAATATACAAGTAATAACTATGAGTTAAGATCTATTTTACGGTATAAACTAAAATAATAATTATGTAACCATATTTACATTTAATTAATAATCACATAAAAAATTTAATACTTAAAATAAACTTACAATATAACAATATTTTTAATCATGGACATTCACACCCATGTTACCATATTATCATAAATATTATTAACTTGTAAAGACTTTATTACATTACCATATTACCATAAATATTATTAACTTGTAAAGAGACTTTGTTACATTACCATGGCTATACCACATGCCCTATCATAATATTTTATAAATATTTTATTTGAATGTAATTTTATAATATTTTTTAAATTAAATCTAAAAGAAAAAGATATAATTACTTTTCAGATATATATAAACTCTCTATCACATTAAAATATATGAGCTATAAATAGTAACTATACATTAAGATCTATTTTACCATATAAATTAAAACTATAATTTTGTAACAATATTTAAATTTAATTAATAATCACATAAAAACTTAATACTTATAATATAACAAGATTTTTAACCGTGGATATTCATGCTCACTTTACAATGGATATTATTAACTTGTAAATAAGCTATCTCTCATTTCACAATCAAATATTTTATAAATATTTTTTTAATTTAACTTGATTACATTTTTTTTTGCTTCAAGAGAAACTCTCCAAGCCAATATGGAAGAGATGTCATAATGTCTTATAAGTTATGTTATCTAAACATTTTGACTTGATAAAATTACATTCAATATATATAGTAATTATAATTAGTATTTAAAATAATTGGTTGAAATTACATAAAAAGAAAAATAAAATTAAGAATTATAAGTATCAGTTATTAATAATTAAACCAGCCTAGATCCATTTTAACTCTAGATATATCAAGTTTCAATAGGGATCAAATCCTTCAAGTTGCAAACCTTTCCTCAAATTTTGCACTAAAAAAGTAAGTTTATACTTCCAGAGATTTGATCTTTCTGGGCGCTTGATAGATCCAAACCTAAAATAGATCTAGGCTGATTGATATATGCATTAATCTCTCAACTCATACCATTTTCTCTATCGATTCACAAGTGAGTTTCCTTTTCTATCCATATACAAACTTATAAAATTATATTAAAATGTGTATTGTAATTAAAATTTGTAAAAACATTGTATATCTCCATTCCTCACCCTCTTCTTCATTATCCACCCTCACTATCATCATAATGAAATGCATATCTTCACTCGCACTTCTACCTTTTATGGGTTGGGTGAAAGTTGGCCTGACATGGGTGAAGGTGCACATTTGTAACTTTGATAAACAATGTCCAAACTCAAGTTTGGATGGGCCACATATTCTCAATCTTTGTAGAACGCCAACTCAAAACACTATCACGTTTCTCATTACTAATTTAGCCTAGTAATCACGTTTCTCAGTACTAATTTCTATTACTAGTTCAAAATTATAAATCTAATTTTAAAGAGGGGATTCATGTTCATCAACAACATCTCTTATTTATTGCTAATAAACTAGATACATACTTCTCTATAATATAATATGTCATGAATGAGTGAGGAAAGGAGAGCGCTTTTGAAAATAAATTAATCCCTTTTGGAATTCTTTCTCTCCTTCGACTCCATACATGGGAGTTTTCAATGTTAATTAAGTGCTTTCTCTCCTTCGACTCCATACATGGGAGTTTTCAATGTTAATTAAGTGCTAAAATTATAGATATAATGGGTTATTGAAAACATTCTTCATTATGAAACATATGTTTTCATCTACATATAAAATGGCTTGTGGCTTTTCATAGTAGTTCTTCATGATTGTCTTATGACAATTTGGTTCATAATTTTTAACTTTTTCTTTGTTTTAAAGGTTTTTTTTATTATGAATTTACATGGCCCTATGTCATATTTCCTTACAAGATGACCCATGGTTTATGGGAAAAGTGGGTATTTTCATCACACTTAAGTTTTCATAATCCAATCCAACAATCATGGTTATAACTATTATTTTTGTGTGAGTACATTTATCTAGTTTATCTTTTTATTTATGGAATCCACATGTACTTATGAATTGAGTTTGATTTATGAAAAAATTTAAATATAATGTCAACTACACCAAAAAGGGTATATCTGATTATGATTTCCTTTGTGTAAATTAAGCTAAATTAGATTTTTTTTTTTTGGAAAAAAACATACCAAAATGCAATGGCTACCATTAAATCAAACAATTCAATTATGAGAATAAATTGTTTGGGTGTCATGCATAACATGTTATAATTAATTTAAAGGATGCATGTCCTAAGATTCCAATATTTTTATAGAAAAATGGGAAATCTAGTGAAATCCAAGGGTGGAATATAAGACAATTGATCAAACCACCACCATAAGGGAGTGGAAAGAGATTGGAGTCACCACCATGTTCTTGGACGAAACCACAAACTAAAAGGGGGAATAGCGAGGAAAGAAGGAAATCTCTTAAGATACTTATGAGATCTTGTTTAGTGTTTCCTTAGAATTGGTTACTTCTATGAATACTTCACTTAGCTCTCAAGGTTTTTTTATAAGTAAAATATCTAATGCAAAAATGGAAGTATAACTATGAAATAAGAGACACAAATTGAAATACCAAAGGAAAGAGATTATGGATGGAAAGAAGCTACCTAGATAAAGGAAGATCATGCACCACATATTGAAGATATAGCAAGACTTGAGGCACTCACCACACTCCAAAATTCCAAGGTCTTACTTGTGAAATACCTCAAAAAAAACATCTCCGAAGTAATACAAACTATATTTACAATAAAACAAGATTTGTTATAGATCTATTATAGTATAGAGGAGTATTACAAAACAATGGTAGATAAAAGTTTTACACTTTTCTTTGTGAGATACCGATTGATATTATCCCATTGATAATGCTCCTTTATGAGAGATTGAAGAATATTCGAAGATACTTTAACTTAAACCCAAAATCTAAGCAACTGAAGTTAAGAAAAGGAAGGGACTAATCCAAGAGATAGAGAGGGAGATAAAAAATGATGTAAATTTTTTGCTATAATAGTAAGTTGGAGATAATAATTCTATGTAGCATTAGTGCATTAAAGAAAGGAAAGAGAGCACTGATACCAAATTTTCCAAAGTATTAACAACTTTTAGAGAAAGGAATTGGACTCTTAGAATAGTACAAGTTGGGGGTAACTTGTAGTTATGGAAACCACATAGGTAGATCTAGTGTATGAAAATTAACTTATAAGGAAAATATAGACCATTGAACTATTTATGTACAAATATGACTAATTCATCTACTTGTCTCAATTATGCTCTAGAAAACATGCCCAAAAAACCTCTAAAATATAGAATAATTAGACTACAATTATATGGCAGTCATTTAATATGAAACAAGGTATGTTTCCACTTACAATATGTTAGTGTGTTGTATAAAAACTATCCTTTATTCACCAATGTAATCAAATATGTTGTACAAAAACCAATTCCATTTTCATTATATTTAATATACCAGCCTAGATCCATCTTAACTCTAGATATATCAAGTGTATAGAGGTATTAAATCTCAAGGTATCAAATATCTTGAGCGGCAAACTTATTTTTTGAGTGCAAAACTTAAGGAAAGGTTTGTAGCTTGTGAGGGGAAAATTTCTTTTTTTGAGTAAAAAACTTGAGGAATTATTTTTTGAGTGCAAAAGTTGAGGAAAGTTTTGCACCTCAAGAGATTTGATCCCTCTAGGAACTTAATAGATATGGAGCTAATATGAATCTAAGTTGGATTAATTATTAATAATTAATAATTATAATTCTTAAATTTTTTTTACTAAGACATTACAACATCCCTTCCATACTTGGCTCGAGAGTGTCTCTCCACAAAAAATGTAATAAATTAAAATTAAAAATATTGAGAGATGGTTTTTGGGCATGTGGTATTAATGAGCCATAGTGTTGGCCCATAATATTGTAACTAAGTCTATTCACAAGTTAATAATCTCCATGGTAAAGTGAGAATGGGTATCCATGGTTAAAAATCTTTTTATATTGTAAGTATTGAGTTTTAATGTGATTATTATAAAAATGTAAATATTTCTACAAAATTATTGTTTTAATTTATATGATAAAATGGATCTTAATTTATAGTTAATGTTTATATCTTATATATTTTAATGTGATGGACGGTTTAGATATATCTCAAAAGTAATTATAATCTTTTTTTCTTTTAGATTTAATTATAAAGTTATTATAAAATTAAATTAAAATAAAATATTTATAAAATATGTTGATTGTGAAGTGATAGATAATTTTTGGGCATGTGGTATTGATAAGCCATGTTATTTTAACAAATCTTATTTACAACTTAACAATATCTATGGTAACGTGGGCTTGGGCATGAATATCCATGGTTAACAATATTTAAAAATATTTTTATATTGTAGGTTTATTGTAGGTATTATTATTTTTTATTCAATTATTAATTAAATTTAAATATGGTTACAAAATTATTATTTTAATTTAAAAGGTAAAATTAATCTTAATTTATAGCTACTACTTGTATGTTATATATTTAATGTGATATGTATATTATGATTTTCTTGTATCTAAAAGTTATTCATGATTTTATTGAGCCTAGAGGCTCATTCTATAGTTCAACATGCAGAAGATGTGTACCTCCTTTCATGTTCACTTTGGAGTTGACACTTGTCCTTTTTAAAATAAATAAATAAATAAAATAAAAAATCATTAAATAAAGAAAATACTTCTGATATAATGAAAAGCAAAGATGAATATATGTGTTTTGTTTGTTTAATTTGATCCCTCTTGGCTCTTGCTAGATAGGTGGTTAAGATGGTTCTATACTAGTTAGTTATATGAATTTAAATATCATGGTTATAAATATGAATCATCATTATTGAAATTTATTTTAGTCTTACTCTCAATTGCATTACTAAGGAGAAGCGGTAAAAATATTTCAATCACTATCATAAATAAAATATTTCATGTAATATAAAAAAAATGAATATACATGTTTGGTTTGTTTAATTAAAAATATTCTAAGACATCAATAATCTTACTCTTAGTGGCCATATTAAGAATAAGTGGTAAAAATATTTCAAAATGATTTTGTATGATTAAAACATTTTAAATAGTCTCACTATATTATTCCCAAGTAAATTTGAATACATTGAATTCATTTTATACATATAAAAATGCAACTTAATCAATGAAATTACACATGGAATTATATATATATATATATATATATATATATATATATATATATATATATATATATATATATATATATATATATATATATATATATATATATATATATATATATATATATATATATATATATATATATGTCTTATAGAGTGTGATCAAACATGCTGAGGTGCAAAAATATAATTCAAGTTTTGCACTTTAAAAGACATTTGAAGCTCAAAAGATTTGATCCCTTCCGGCTAAATTTATGGTTAAGATGGATCTAATTAGTTAATAAAAAACAAATACAATATAACAAATTGAAATTTATTATTTTTATTACATTCATATTTTTATGGACACTACAACATCTCTCCCATAGTTAGTCCTATATTACTTTTAGTTGTGTATTATTGTTTAATTTAGTCAATATATACAAACGTTTACATACTTACATAATTTACACCTACACTATCTCTACACATCTCTCCTATAGTGAATTGTAAAGGACATGTAGGTAAATAATTATAAATTAAATAACTTTTAATATTTTTCATTAAATATAAAATTTAAAACTTTAAATAAATAATAGCTAATCATTAATTAATTATAATATTTATACATCTTCAGTCTTGATGGTACATATCAACCCTTTTGGGAAAAAATATCTACCCACATTCATACATGTCAACCATGTGATTAAAGAAATCTACCATGTAGCACTCCAATTGAGAGGCAGATTCAGGAACATTTGTTGCATTAACTTTACTTGGCATGACCACGATAGGGTTTTTAGAAGACATATTTTTAAAATTAATGCAACCTAATGCATCAATTTTAGAGATTTAATTATAGATTTAATTAACTTGAACTTAACTAAAATATTTAATTAAGTTCGAGTTAGTTAAATCTGTAAAATTAAAATGTTAATGATTTTTTAGAGAGTTAATTTATTTATATATTTAAATATATATTTTAAATAACACTAGAAAAAACATCAATTAAAATTAAAAAAAAAAACACTAAATCTATTTCATCTATTAATCAGAGTAGACCAATAATAAATACAAAGAGGAAAATAATAATAACAAAATGTAAAGAGAGTGACAAAATTTAGTCGGAACGTCGTGCCCTGCAACTTATTTCGATCTTACGGACCATCCCATGAGATGCAAGGAATAGAATGAAGATATGTCAAAAACCCATTTGAGATATGGTACTCATGAACGTAGCCATACCTTTCTTTGAACCAGAGAACGACTACAGAAACAATTTTTACTTAGTAAAGTTTAACAGCTTCTTGGCCACATAGATTGGAGGATAATTGAACCATTCTACAAACTACAAAAGCATGTCAATAACCTTAACCAATGACAGTGTTCAGACCAGTTGTACCAGAAAAGAGAGATACTATAACACCCACGTAAACTATTGTAAATTACAATTTTTACCATGTTTTACTAAGACAGTTGTATCAAGAAAATCAAGAATTAGTTGATGTAAAACAGATTCCTAATTTGGTATTCATTATCTACGAGAGTATTTCTCTCTCAACTGAGTGTGCAGCGTTGAGGACTATCAAATGAAATAAATTCTATATTGTTTTCTGGTATGAAGGGGAAAAGGCAATACGCCTGTTTTTTTTACCACCGCTGTGCATTAAAACTCTCGAAGATTCAGGTATGGGAATCGAAAATTCGTTAGTGGGTTCTAGATTATAATTTATCGCAGAGTATTCATATTTTGGAAGATGATGGAAGCTGTGGGGACTTCCATGGTTTCGTAAAGGTGGAAGGTCTAGGTTGTTCGAAGGCCCATAGGCCGCTTTCAGCTTCAAGAGGAGTTGGCAGAGCAATTCCATCGAACACCAATGGACAGGATTCTTCCAGCGCTTCACTCCTTGATTTCTACCATCGCCTAACATGTTGAATCGGCGATCATTATGTAGACACCAACATTAATTTTTTCAACATGTGATGAAGTTGGTGGAACGTTCCACAAATGCTATTCGTCTCCTCTTATAAGAGTCAAGATAAGTGATTTTGGCTTGCTTTCTTTATTATATAGTCTTTTTCTTTGTGAGTTAAATATATAAGAAAAGATTATATATAGATGGTGTTAATTCCTTTTCTTGATAAGAGTTGACTGGAATGAGAGTCGACTGCCAAGATATGTGATTTTGGCTTAAATTCTTTATTATATAGTCTTTCTCTTTGTGAGTTAAAAGATATAAGAAAAGATTATATATATTATATTGTTTTTCTGCTAAAAAAAGTATTAGAAAATAGAAAGAATACAAATGATCTTTCTCATATCTCTTGGGATAAATTACCCATACCAAGGAAGTGGTATTTTATTAGTTTATTGGGATATGATTGAACACAAAATCACTGTTGAATATTTTCTAAAAGAATGTATTTATCTTGGGGATAGAAGATAAGTCCATTGTGTTAATTATTTTGCAAGGGTTTGCAAGGGTTACATGTTAACTTTGTTATTATTTTAGAAAGGTCTATCTAGCTCTTATGCCTAAATAAGGGATAGTTATGGTACTTTATTTTTAAAAAGAGATTTTCTTGATTAGATTAAAGAGGATAACTCTTTAATAAAAACATTTACATAAGCAAGAAAATAGAAGAGGAATGCTCTTATTTTAAAAGAGACTTTGCACTCATTTAAATTATGAAGTGATAACAAGTCCAAAGTATTTTTCTTGAATAGATTAAGGAGAGTGACTCTTGAAATATCTTCTTGTACAATGAAGAAGAAAAGAGAAGTTTTCTCAGATTTATATTCATTAACCATGTTGTAAATAGTAATGAATTGATATATATCCATGAATAGTTACCATGATAGTGGTAGAGGTTAATGAATTAATATATCCATGGATAGTTTCATAAATCCATGGGTAGTTTTCCATGGTGTTGATGGAGATTAATTATTTCATAAAACCATGGGTAGATTACCATGGTATTTGCAAATATTAGTTATTTAATAAATCCATGAATAAATTACCATGGTGTTGGTAAAGTTAAGTTATTTAATAAACTCATGGTTAAAGGAACTAATCAGTTTTATTCCTTAGATGAACAAACTAAGTGAAAACTTTTATATTATCATGATTATGATGTTAATTCCTTTTGGAGGAAGATCATGCAATACGCATGCAACATATGTTTTAACTTCTATTGAAAAATAATATACATATTTGTATGTAGAAAGATAGCTTGTAGTATTAAAACTACATTGAATATGATTGTTAGTATAATCTTGAAATTGAGACATGTATTTATATTCTTAATTGCGTATTTTTACATATGTTTACATGCTCACTAGCATTGAGATTTTCTTTGGGAAGACTCGTGAAGGAGGTTATGTGCTTCGTTGTGTAAGCAATCCTTTAGGGAGAGTCTTTTGGAATCGGTATGCATTCGCATGCATGGAAGAAACAATTGTTATGTTAGCTTGCATTCCATACACTAAAAGTAATAGCTTAAGGGTTAACTATTTTGATTAAATTTATGTAAATCACATGCATAAATATCTTAACTAATGTATTATTTTATTTTAAAGAAAAACTTGGGAGATGTAGCCATTGTCTTGCAGGAATGTGTGCTTATACGACGGAAGCATTAGTTATTGTGATGACTTATAACCAGTACAAATGAGGTATGTGTCGTTAAAGAGAGAATGACAAGGTACTTTACTTACATGTCATGAATATACATGAGTTGATGGAGAAGCTACTATAGTACAGATATGTTAAATGATTGATTAATACTTTATGAATCTTGACATCATTTTATGTTGAAGGCATCATAGCAGGGAATGATGGTGACATGTACAAAGGAATATTATGCTTGTCATGTACAAAGGAAAATTATGCTTGTCCTGGTGGCAGGTAAATGATTTAATGTTCATGCAAATGAGTGCGAGTTGCAGGAAGGTCCACTGTACGATGGTCCATTGTAGGTACATCCATGCCACCAAGATGTGAAGATATGAAGACCAGAGGGTAAATGGTATCATATTTATTGCATGGCTTAAAGCTAGATATTGTATATTTTCTTGTAAGATTATATAAACGATGGTTAAGGGATGGTCTCCCTTATTAGCCATTGAGTGATGGGCTGAACACCCTCACGAGCGTTTAATAATAAAATTAAACGTTTGTTGGTTTTCACCCTAAGGGGTTTCCAGGGTATATTGGTGTTCAATGATGTGATTGATTATTGTGTCAAGTTGATGATGTTGATTCCTTTCTTGTTATGATGTTCATAATGGCAATTATGTGATGACTATATGAGTAATGAGATGAATGGAAGGTTACATCATATAGTATTATGTTAATGTACTGTAATGGAGGTTTTTAATGGTTAAGGAGTTTACTATTCTTATTTATAAAATTACACTATGAACTGGTAAACATTCTATGTAATGATGAGTGAGGAATATTTAATGGTGAATGGTTAGTTACCTATGAGTAACTTGTATAAAAGAAATTTTATCTCCTTACATTTCCATGTGAAGTTAATGGTGTATGTTACAAGTGGTATCAGAGCTAAAGGTTGCAACACTGGCGCCTTTGGGAGTTAGCAAAAAGAAATTGAGGGATTCGAGATGAAAAGCATCACATCTCTAATCCAGGTTGAACAATGAGTTTCAAGAGATAAGTATTAATATCTTTCTTGTCTTGAAAGTAATAGTTATTGCATTTATGGAAAATACACCTTTTAAAAAGTAAATAACTGTTGAGTTAGAGTTCCTTAAAAAAGGATATGTATTTTCCATGTACGTAAAACTTCTATTGTTGTGTTGAAGTTTCCTTGAAAGGAGTTGGGAATGTGGTTTCTTGAAAAGAAACATGTGTGTGCTTGAAAATTTAACTAATATACATTCGATTCTTCTTGAGAGAAATATGCATATTTTGAAAATAAATCTTGCATGTAAATCTTGCAACTGAAAGAGACAAATATAGAGTAAAACATGGTTTTACTTAATATGTAAGTTTGTGTATTTTCATACCAATAGTCCTTGTGCCATGATATGTAGGCATGCATAAGAATTTTACGTAAAAAGAGAATATGTGGTCATTTAGCTAAAGCTTCTTGAGAAAAAGAAGGTAATTCTTAAACATATCTCATGGGTTGAGAGATAGGTTAATGAGGTTTTTCTTGGAAAAGAAGTCATGAAGAACTATGTTAGTTTCTCATCATACTTTCTTGGAGAAAGTTTATGTTGAATCTTGTGTGAAAAGAACACTTGCTTCTTGGGAAATATTATGTTGTTTTTATAGAAAAGAATAACCTCTTGAATATACTACATTGCTATATGGATTATGTCAACTTCTTGATTTAGGTATATTAAAGGTTAAGTTAACCTTGTTAGTGTTGCATAGTTTTTAATGCATAAAAGAGGCCATCTATGGTAAATTCCTAGAAGCAAAGCATGAGCAACTTGCATGTAGAATCATAGAGGAACAAGGTTCTTTGCATGCAATAGTTGTATTAGATTTCATTGGAAAAAAAACATAAGTCTATGCGTGGAAATGATAACATGTTTTGTTATCATACTTTAGAAAAGATTCTTTGGCAAAGAAGATGAATTACATGTACAAAAACTAAAGTAATGTTTTGGTTTCCTTGAAATATATACATAGCTAATGTGGTTATAATATTTCGAGAATAAGCTATGTATTCTTATGTTTTATTCCATTAGTTTTATGGAAAATAAAACCATGTTTTTCATGCCTAATATGTTATGTGTCCTCGAAGAGGAATCATGAGTTTGCCTACTCAATTATGTTAAGTACTCTATTGGGAAATTAAGATTAGAATCTTTATGCATTGTATGCATAGGAACAATAGGCAATGTGTTAGCTTTATTATATTTGCATGCTCCAAAGGCAAAATCTCAAGTGGTGGGTCTTTTGTAAAAGTTTAAGTAAAGCGAATGCACATTGTGTCATTTTCCATTAAAGGAATTCTTGAACAGATATAGTGATTTGTCTTGTACGAATGTGTGCGTGTGAGAAAAATGTCATAATAATGTGGGAGTTATTTTAGATGAATTGATAATTACTTACTCACACTAATGTAGAGATGTTAGAAGAAAGCATGTTGTGACATTGTATTCACATCTCATATATGCACATGAATAGGTGTTAAAGGATCATTCAAAGATTTATTATTTATTGATTAAGGTTTTATCTAATCATGATATAAAATATTATCGATGCTGCTAAAAGAAAACATTGTTGTAGAGGAGCAATGTGAATTTCCTGAGGGGGATGAATACTGCAGTAGAGAGAGAAGTTCTTCAAATGAAATAAAGATAAGTATTTTATTTTATTTTATTTTAAGAAGTCTATGCATATGCATGTTGATTTCCTTTAAAAACGAATTGTTACATACATGGCATTGCATGAGATTAGCTTCCATTTAAGAGAATTCTTAAAAAAGGTACATGCTATTATAACATACTTTTTATGTATAGGAATATGCATATGAGTTTAATATGTTTATTATGCTTTATTTCTTTAGGAAATAAAGTATAAAAAGCATGAAAGAAGAATAGTTACCTTTCATTTGAAGAAAAGTAATTGTTTTTGCATGCAATAAAATTTCTAAGTTACCATGTACTACTTTAAAAAGATGAATGTGTATAGTGATGGTGTGAGAAATTAATGCATGAATGCAGAAGATGAGGAAATTCCTTATTAAATCGAATAAAAACCTCTTAATGGGTCAAGTTGTGAATCACTAGTTGACTGACTAGTTTTTGCATGAGTTGTCATGGATGCATTAAAACTATTGACTAGTTATGAATGAATAACTAATGAAAGTTATATGCACAAATCGATTTTGACTAAAGCTATTTGAAAGTTGTGAACAAGTGATTATGATAATTACTTCGTATGTCAGTCTGTTGGAACAAAACATTATGGGAATTGGAAATGTTTGCATAAGATAATATGTGCTTGAGAAATGCATATTTAAGATTAGCATTGTTTATTATTACAAGCATGGTTGTCTTAATAGAAATGGAAAATCTGTGAAAATAAAACATCGCAAGCATTGCAGTGAGAGTTGCAACAGTAAACGTTAAAGTATCATGTTTTAATGAACAAAACATGTATGTTACTTCCAGGAGGGGAAGTTGTGACAACTTCATTAAAGTTAACTAGTATTAACTAGTTAAAGACAATTTGTTTAATTTTCTTTTATCGGGCAAGAAAAAATTAAATCGTCACTGTTGAAAAAGCAAGTTATTTAATTTGGTGGAATTAATTAATGAAAATAAAATATTTTTAAGATGATGGTAAAAATGTTCCAAGAATAGGAAGTGGTTGGGGACAGTTGGAAAGACAGTTACCTACTCCTCTGAGGATAAAGCTGGATCCCCGGGGAGGAGTAGGCATTCTGTGAAATTGGTAAAGGGGGAGAATTTTCTCGAGCTGGATGGGACCAGTTGAAAATAGCTTACAGCAACCCTTGTAAAGCCAAAAACATCTGAGTGTGACTGGAATTGGAGAATTGGACCAGACTGTACTGAATTTCTCTTCCGGGATTTTTTGAGTATGACTGGATTGGCCAACCAGACTTCATAGTAGAAAGATCCACTGTTAACTCGTGACACTATCCAGATTCTGGAGCTAGGGGGCAAGTGGAGGACGTAATAGCCTCACTTGATGGTTGGGAGGACCACAGCTTGAAAGACTAAATTTCCAGATAAGTATAAAGAGCTTAGCGCTCGGAAAATGAATTATTGAATGTATAAGTTCATTTATTATATTACTAATTTGTTTGAATGTCTTAGCAGATGCTAGGATATGCCTATGGTGCATGGATTGACCATTGGTATGATTAGAGAGATAGATTCTCTCTGAGTACTTTTTAAGTACTGTATGGATGTCGTTAGCAGGAGCTAAGATAGTGTGCATGTGATGCATTGATGAGAGGGTTGGTTCTCTCTGAGTACTTATGGAAGTACTTTGATTAAAACATCTCTTTATATTGCAAGAATGTTTGATAGTTGAAAGTGTTTTCATTTCATTAAAAATATGTGACTAACATGATTGAATGGTTAGTCATACATTACAGGCTCTTTCCAGGAACTGTTGATGGGTGTTCAACCATTCTATGAGAGCTTGCGTAAAAGCCATCATTTCTTTCAATAGTAATTGGTAAGCTGAATAAGGAATAAGCAGTTAGAAATGAAAATGAAATATTCTTTGCGCTATACATGCTTATGAGTATGGATGAAAACAATATTGTCTCAATTAATGACATTTAAGGAAACGGAAGTGTTTCAATGTGAAGGGAAAGGACTCCCTTTTGGTTGTTTATATTATTATACCATGAGTATAAGTTTAAATTTCAGTGGGAGAAGCACACCGAGGACGGTGTTCTCTTAAGGGGGGGAGTATGTAACACCCACGTAAACTATTGTAAATTACAATTTTTACCATGTTTTACCAAGACAGTTGTATCAAGAAAATCAAGAATTAGTTGATGTAAAACGGATTCCTAATTTGGTATTCATTATCTACGGGAGTATTTCTCTCTCAACTGAGTGTGCAGCGTTGAGGACTATCAAATGAAATAAATGCTATATTTCTTTCTGGTATGAAGGGGAAAAGGCAATACGCCTGTTTTTTTTACCACCGATGTGCATTAAAACTCTCGAAGATTCAGGTATGGGAATCGAAAATTCGTTAGTGGGTTCTAGATTATAATTTAGCGCAGAGTATTCATATTTTGGAGGATGATTGAAGTTGTGGGGACTTCCATGGTTTCATAAAGGTGGAAGTTCTGGGTTGTTTGAAGGCCCATAGGCCGCTTTCAGCTTCGAGAGGAGTTGGCAGAGCAATTCCATCGAACACAAATGGACGAGATTCTTCCAGCGCTTCACTCCTTGATTTCTACCATCGCCTAACATGTTGAATCGGCGATCATTATGTAGACACCGACATTAACTTTTTCAACATGTGATGAAGTTGGTGGAACGTTCCACAAATGCTATTCGTCTCCTCTTATAAGAGTCAAGATAAGTGATTTTGGCTTGCTTTCTTTATTATATAGTCTTTTTCTTTGTGAGTTAAATATATAAGAAAAGATTATATATAGATGGTGTTAATTCATTTTCTTGATAAGAGTTGACTGGAATGAGAGTCGACTGCCAAGATACGTGATTTTGGCTTACATTATTTATTATATAGTCTTTCTCTTTGTGAGTTAAAAGATATAAGAAAAGATTATATATATTATATTGTTTTTCTGCTAAAAATAGTATTAGAAAATAGAAAGAATACAAATGATCTTTCTCATATCTCTTGGGATAGATTACCCATACCAAGGAAGTGGTATTTTATTAGTTTATTGGGATATGATTGAACACAAAATCACTGTTGAATATTTTCGAAAAGAATGTATTTATCTTGGGGATAGAAGATAAGTCCATTGTGTTAATTCTTTTGCAAGGGTTTGCAAGGGTTACATGTTAACTTTGTTATTATTTTAGAAAGGTCTATCTAGCTCTTATGCCTAAATAAGGGATAGTTATGGTACTTTATTTTTAAAAGGAGATTTTCTTGATTAGATTAAAGAGGATAACTCTTTAATAAAAACTTTTACACAAGCAAGAAAATAGAAGAGGAATGCTCTTATTTTAAAAGAGACTTTGTACTCATTTAAATTATGAAGTGATAACAAGTCCAAAGTATTTTTCTTGAATAGATTAAGGAGAGTGACTCTTGAAATATCTTCTTGTACAATGAAGAAGAAAAGAGAAGTTTTTCATAGATTTATATTCATTAAACTATGTTGTAAATAGTAATGAATTATTATATATCCATGAATAGTTACCATGATAGTGTAGAGGTTAATGAATTAACAAATCTTACGAGCAGCTCACAAATCCAAGGGCAGTAGGCAGTTTTCCATGGTGTTGATGGAGATTAATTATTTCATAAAACCATGGGTAGATTACCATGGTATTTGCAAATATTAGTTATTTAATAAATCCATGAATAAATTACCATGGTGTTGGTAAAGTTAAGTTATTTAATAAACTCATGGTTAAAGGAACTAATCAGTTTTATTCCTTAGATGAACAAACTAAGTGATTACTTTTATATTATCATAATTATGATGTTAATTCCTTTTGGAGGAAGATCATGCATACGCATGCAACATATGTTTTAACTTCTATTGAAAAATATTATACATATTTGTATGTAGAAAGATAGCTTGTAGTATTAAAAATACATTGAATATGATTGTTAGTATAATCTTGAAAATGAGACATGTATTTATATTATTAATTGCGTATTTTTACATATGTTTACATGCTCACTAGCATTGAGATTTTCTTTGGGAAGACTCATGAAGGAGGTTATGTGTTTCGTTGTGTAAGCACTCCTTTAGGGAGAGTCTTTTGGAATCGGTATGCATTCGCATGCATGGAAGAAACAATTGTTATGTTAGCTTTGATTCCATGCACTAAAATTAATAGCTTAAGGGTTAGCTATTTTGATTAAATTTATGTAAATCACATGCATAAATATCTTAACTGATGTATTATTTTATTTTAAAGAAAATCTTGGGAGATGTAGCCATTGTCTTGCAGGAATGTGTGCTTATGCGACGGAATCATTAGTTATTGTGATGACTTATAACCAGCACAAATGAGGTATGTGTCGTTAAAGAGAGAATGACAAGGTACTTTACTTGCATGTCATGAATATACATGAGTAGATGGAGAAGCTACTATAGTACAGATATGTGAAATGATTGATTAATACTTTATGAATCTTGACATCATTTTATGTTGAAGGCATCATAGCAGGGAATGATGGTGACATGTACAAAGGAATATTATGCTTTTCATGTACAAAGGAAAATTATGCTTGTCCTGGTGGCAGGTAAATGATTTAATGTTCATGCAGATAAGTGTGAGTTGCAGGAAGGTCCACTGTACGATGGTCCATTGTAGGTACATCCATGCCACCAAGATGTGAAGATATGAAGACCAGAGGGTAAATGGTATCATATTTATTGCATGGCTTAAAGCTAGATATTGTATATTTTCTTGTAAGATTATATGAATGATGGTTAAGGGATGGTCTCCCTTATAAGCCATTGAGTGATGGGCTGAACACCCTCACGAGCGTTTAATAATAAAATTAAACGTTTGTTGGTTTTCACCCTAATGATGTGATTGATTATTGTGTCAAGTTGATGATGTTAATTCCTTTCTTGTTATGATGTTCATAATGGCAATTATGTGATTGCTATATGAGTAATGAGATGAATGGAAGGTTACATCATACAGTATTATGTTAATGTACTGTAATGGAGGTTTTTAATGGTTAAGGAGTTTACTATTCTTATTTATAAAATTACACTATGAACTGGTAAACATTCTATGTAATGATGAGTAAGGAATATTTAATGGTGAATGGTTAGTTACCTATGAGTAACTTGTATAATTTTTTTTTATCTCCTTACATTTCCATGTGAAGTTAACGGTGTATGTTATAGATATAGTGAGCCAAAGTACTCCCAGTTACGGGAAGAAATGGTAAAACTGAATCAAATGTGCAGAAAGTTTAATAATTGATCTTTTTTTGTTGATCAGATTTCAAAATATTTAAATTTAGATAAAACTTATGAGTACCTTTTGTTGAGAAAGTTCAAATTTTTGAATAAATTTAAAAGGCCCACATCAAAATAACTAAAAAAAAGTTATAAAATAAAATATATAAAAAATTAAATAATTGATTTTGCACTTATTTTTATTTTATTAGTGAAATGCTAAAATAAAATATTCCTGAAATCTATAATAAATATAAGCATGTGAATTAAAATGTTAAACCTCACGGACACTTACAATCATATCATGGTTACAAAAATGCAAGATGTGGGTAACCTGCATGAATAGATTTGCAAAAGAACATATAGATTTGATGTAGACATCATCTGTGTATTATCCTAGTATCCTAGTAGTGTTGATCCGTTGTTGGCTCATTGTGCTAAAGCGTAAGTGGATCCAAAAAGAAATTCCAATGCACAGTATGATGTGAAATCCTCAACGCATTGGAACCAAAAAAATCAAAATGAACCCATGCGAAATGACCTGATCATGACAGAAGAACTCAACAACCATGGCATAATTAATAACCCTAGCTAAATTACAAAATAAATTAACCACTATATAATTTTTTTCAGATTGAAAAATATTGATGATAAATCATGTGATAAGAAATTAACCATTTTTTCATATTTAACATGAATATTAAACAATCCTCTTAATCTAGCAGTAATGGTTTTACAAAGTCTTCACATTGAAAAATATTGATGATAAATCATGTTATAAGAAATTAACCATTATGTGATATTTAACCTATTTAACATGAATATTAAACAATCCTCGAAATTTTGGGGTAATGGTTTTACAAAAGCTTTGTGAAAAGTAGAATTATAATAATAGATTAATAATAGATTTTTCTTTTTATTTTTATTAGTTGGGATTAACAATTTTGAAAATCAAAATTTTCAAGGTGTAAATTGGTTAGAAAATATTTACATTTAGAGAAATTAACATAGATTTATGTTGATTTAATTATTAATAATTAAAAATTATTTATTTATTTTATTTTTATGTAATTTGAATTAGTGAAGATGCTTACATAACATAACACAATATACCATAACATAACCTTACAACATCTTTTTCATATTGGCTTGAAAATGTCTTTAGCGGTCTATTTGCAGTTTGAGTGTTATTAGTTTATCTTTGACTTATGCAAAACCTAATGTTAAACTTTATTTGCACTTAAAGATGTTAACATAGATTTATGTTGATTTAATAATTAATAATTATTTATTTTATTTTATTTTTATGTAATTTGAATTATTCGACATGTTTACATAATATAACACAGTATAACATAACATAACTTTACAACATCTCTTTCATACTGCGCTTCAGAAAATCTTTCAGCACAATTAATCTTTTTATTATAATTTTTTTCATTTATTATAATGTTTATATTATCAAAATATATTATTTTATGTTTTGAATTATTGAATTTTATTTATGTATTATATTAGTAGTCTTTGCACAACTAATAATTTAGTAATCCATTTGCACCTTCACTGTTATTAGTTCACCTTTGAATTATGCAAAACCTAATGTATTATTTCAGGTTTAATGTCATTTTTCCTAGTGTCACTGATAAAATATTCCATAACTCAGAGAAGTTAGCTGTATTCACATCCAGGTATACCATCACTGCTAACAACCTTACCCAGCAAGTTTGTGCAGTAGGAAGTTCTAGCGAGATTGTGATCCTCAATGATGGTAGTTAATTATTTCTTGCTTGACCAAAAAGCTTAATAAAAAGAGACATGGTGACACCAAGGGACTACAGTTCTATATTGTTATCAAGGTTATGCTTTGATTGCTCATTCGTCTGAGAGTGGATGTAGACCTTTTTGTTATTCCTTCCAATGATGTTCCTCAACAATGGATTTTTTTTTATTTTTTATTTTTTTATTTCAGAAAGAAAAAAACGCTGCATTTTATATTAGATATAAAGAAATAGTTCATCACTACAAATGGATAGGCCATATCCCATCAACTCAAGATCCACATCATAGAGCTATATCGAATAGCTCAACATAGAAATAACCATGGGAAATGTTCATATGTCCCATCAGATCATTGGAGGAACGGTAAAACCCCATTGCTCCACTGCATATTTAGAGATATCTAAATAAAACTAAAAACATTCTCAATCCATAGGCCTGAAAGCAGAAAAAAGATAATAGATAGGCCATAAAAAAGAGAAGGTAAATCTGGGCACAACCAACACCCGGGAGAACAAAAAAAACAGGCTTGCTTGGATAACAGATCAGATCGGACAAGCCCGCTGTAGGATGAAGTCTGCCACCATAAGGCACAAAATTGCAAAAGACATTATTCAGGCTCACTTGTATCCTAGACAGGCTCGCTTGATGAAAAAACGGGAAAGAAAGAAAGAAAGATAGACATTGTTGGGAGGAGCAGGCGAAAGTTTGCATCCATAGCATTCGAAACGTTGTATTCAGGCTCACTTGCACGTGGATAGGCTCGCTTGTTATATACATAAGAGGAATACAAAAGACCAAAAAAAATGCATCACATAATCAGGGAATGAGAATTTTTTTGTTCAATATAACAGATTCCTCGGAATACTGAGCAACATTAACAATACCCCTTTCCATACCAATACCCTGTTTGGATAATCTATCAGCTCTGGAATTGTTCTCCCTGTATATCTGTAGTATAGGGAGAGAATCTAACTTAATCCATAAGTCTCTAGCTCGCATAAGCCAACCAAAAACTCTGGGCGAAGAGAGGGTAGATCTCCCCATGATGGCATCAACAATGATTTTGGAGTCCCCATAGAAATGGGCCCCAACCAGCCCCAGATTGATAGCAGCCCACAATCCACTCCACAGAGCCAATAATTCCACCATGTTGTTTATGCCCATGCCACCATTCCACCAGATATGAATTCTTTTGGATTGGGAGAGCTTGATCCACACACCACACCCCATAACCCGATCCAAATAGGCACCATCAAAATAAATAGCAGGAAGAACAATGGGGTGAGGCCGAAAACGCTTAGAGCCATCATAAATAACCCTTTTGTTGGAACCTCTGAAAATTATCCATTTCATAATAGCATCATAAATGTGATTGATGGAAATAGATTTGTCTTAAAAAATTGCCCTATTCCTAGCTTGCCAGATTTGCCAAATTAAGAAGAAAGGAAGAGACTGAAAAGCACCATCCAGAAGCTCCCATTTCTGAACTACATCCAAGAAATTTGTCGGAAACCATCCATCATTGAAATGGAAAGGTGTGAAAAGTTCCCATATGCGCCCAACAAATGGGCAAGTAAAAAATAAGTGCTCCGTTGATTCACAATCAATTAGACAATGGACACATCTTCTTGGACCAAATACACCCCATCTAATTAAACCCTCCCACGAAAGAATCTTGTTCTTCCATACTAGCCAGCCAAATAGCAGAATTTTGGTAGGTATCTCCCTATGCCAAATACATTCAAAGCTAGAATCAGTAAGGTCAAGAACAACAAATATGTTGATGTTGAAATAAATGTTCTTAACCCTAGGAGCCTCTTTTTTGTACTTGCCGACCCAGATAATATTATCACCCCCGTGTGAATAGCATAGACCAACCAATTGAATATTTGCAATGAAATTATTCCATTCCCCAACGTCCAGAGCAGAAAGACCCATCTGCGCTGCAGTTTTAAACATCGGAGCATTTTGATCCCAGCATAGAATGGTCTGGGAAAGGTAAAATATGCCCTTGTGAGTTAGCCTATGACTCAGCTCAGGAGATAAACTCAGACAGTCGGACATGCCAGCAATTTTATCCCCATGAATGAGAATATTTTTACCATTTCCAAAGCGCCATGCCAATCCATCAGCAAAAATATGTGAAATCTTCCTGAAACTACTCCAGATCGCCGACATGGACATCGAAAAAATAAATTGTTTATCATATAAGTGACGCATGGGGTCTCCCGAAGTATATTTGCATACTACAAGTTTGGACCAAATCCCATCATGATTTAAGGCCCGCCATAGAGACTTCGTGAGAAGAGCCGAATTGAAAGCCCTGGTATTTATAATCCCCCATCCACCCAAACTCTTTGGACAAAATAGAATCTCCAATTTTCACAAATGATACTTCTTTTTCATGCAAGCACCACCCCATAAAAATTGTGCAATAAGCAAATTGCTCTGTAAGATGATACTCTCAAGAATATGGAACAAGTGTCCGCAGTATACAATATATTGAGTAATACAATGTATAGTTACACCACAAAACCTTTGCATTTATAATAATTTAATAATAATATATAAATTTAAAAAAGAAAATTTGAAAAATACATTTATTTACTAATACCAAATACTTTTAATTCTTTAACGATTACTATTTTTCCTCACATTCGAAGAAAACAAACAGTTCATCCTACTTACTTTTATAATAAATATTATTTTTTTGTTTTACCACTCTCTTTTAACTCATATATTTTTATTTTATTTATATATTATTGTTCCCTTTATTTATCATTTTATTATATTTTGCACTATGTTATAATCTTAATCCAAAGTGTCCCAATCAAGTGGATAAATCTAGGTAGGAAGGGTTGTTGACCAAGTCATTAACAAATAAGGCCGTACACAACCGTCAACTCCAAGAATCACAACAACAAAGATTGTCTTTCGTTTATAACAATATTTTACCCTTGGCAATATATCCCACCTTGCACTTTGGTAATTTGTTTTCATTTCCCCAAAAATTTAGTTCATTTACGCTTGTCACGTAATAAGGGTATATCCCTTAGCCTTGGCAAAACTTCTTCATTACCTAATATTTTTATCCTTGACTTAACCGGAGTTTAGTTTATTGAATGTGACATTGGGATTTCAATTTTTTCTAATTTGTTTTCATTTCCCCAAAAATTAGTTCATTTACCCTTGTCACGTAATAAGGATATCACCCTTGGCCTTGGCAAAACATCTTCATTTACCTAATATTGTTATATTGACCTTGGTTGAATATTTTAGATATTGTTGAAGTTCCAATTTTTTCTAGTTGTGCTGTTCCCAAAAAATTAGTTCATTTACCCTTGTCACGTAATAAGGATATCACCCTTAGCCTTGGCAAAACATCTTCATTTACCTAATATTGTTATCCTTGACTTAACCGGAGTTTAGTTTATTGAATGTAACATTGGGATTTCAATTTCTTTTTAAAACTTGCTCATCATGTGACGCCCTAACACCAATAGGATTTCTCGATCAACCCTTTTGTTTCCAATTGTACAATTATGTCAATCTATTTTTTTATTATTGTTTTTTATTTTCTATATATCAGTTTTTATTATCTTATAAAAATTGTGACATTCCATAATTAAAGGTTGTATAATGGGAAGGTGCGTAACTTTATGGTAGTGTGATTGATCACTATTTTAATCTTACAAAGTTCACTCGTTATTACAATGTGTTGTGATTTTGAGAGACTCTTTACAATTAAGAATGGGAGAAATGTGTAGATATAATAGAGATGTATAGGTGTAATGTAAGTAGAATGTGTTGTTATTTTGAGGGATTTTCTACAACTAAAAATAGGAGAGATGTGTAGATATGTAGAAATATATAGGTGTAATGTAAGTATGTAAACATTTGTACATGTATATTAAATTAAATAATAATAAAAGGTTAAAAGTTCCAAAGAACCAAGAGAAATATTGTGGTGTCTATAAAAAGTTATATATATATATATATATATATATATATATATATATATATATATATATATATATATATTGTAAGTTAGAGGAATTGGCAACATCAGAGAGCTTTTACACGGGAGACCCGGGGTCAAATCCCCTGGCTACCACTATAGCCTCTCAGGGACTGCCCAGCCTGTAAGAACGTACCCAGATAAGACAAGGCTCGAACTCGTGACCTGCTACACAGCACGAACGCCTTAACAGTGCGTCTACTAGCTATATACACATCACATTAATATATATAACATACAAGTAATAGCTATGAGTTAACATCTATTTTACGGTATAAACTAAAATAATAATTATGTAACCATATTTATATTAATTAATAATCACATAAAAAAATTAATACTTACAATAAACCTACCATATAACAATATTTTTAACCATGGAAATTCAGGCCCATGTTAAACAGACTTTGTTACATTACCATGGCTGATCAATACCACATGCCCCATCAAAATATTTTATAAATATTTTATTTGAATTTAATTTTCTAATATTTTAAAATTAAATCTAAAAGAAAAAAATATAATTACTTTTGAGATATAAATTTAATTAATAAGCACATAAAAACTTAATACTTATAATATAACAAGATTTTTAACCGTGGATATTCATGCTCACTTTACAATGGATATTATTAACTTCTAAATAAGCTATCTCTCGTTTAACAATCAAATATTTTATAAATATTTTTTTAATTTATTTTTATTACTTTTTTTGCTTCGAGAGAAACTCTCCAACCCAATATCGACGAGATTTCAAAATGTCATATATGTTATTTTATTTAAACATTGTGCCTTGGTAAAATTACATTCAATATATATAGTAATTATAATTATTATTTAAAAAAATTGGTTGAAATTACATAAAAGTAAAAATTAAAATATATATATATATATATATATATATATATATATATATATATATATATATATAATTAAGAATTATAAGTATTAGTTATTAATAATTAAACCAGTCTAGATCCATTTTAACTCTAGATCTATCAAGGTTCAATAGGGATCAAATCTCTTGAGGTGCAAATCTTTCCTCAAGTTTTAAGCTAAAAAAATAAGTTTGTATTTGATCCCTCTTGATAGATCCAAAGCTAAAATGGATCTAGGATGGTTGATATGTACATTGAACTCTCAACTCGTACCATTTTCTCTATCCAATCACATGTGAGTTTCCTTTTCTATCCATATACAAACTTATAAAATTATATTAAGATAATCATTATAATTCAAATTTGTAAAGACATTATATATCTCCATCTCTCGCCCTCTTATTCATTATCCACCCTCACTGTAATTATCATGAAATGCATATCTTCACTCACACTTCCACCTTTTTTATGGTATGAGTGAGGTGAAAGTTGGCCTCACATAGGTGAAGGTGCACATTTGTATCTTTGATAAACCATGTCCAAACTCAAGTTTGGATGGGCCACATATTTCTCAATCTTTATAGAACGCCAACTCAAAACACTATCACGTTTCTCACGTTTCTCATTACTAATTTAGCCTATTACTAGTTCAAAACTATAAGCCTAATTTTAAGGAGGAGATTCATGTTCATCAACAACATTTCTTATTTATTGGTAATAAACTAGATACATACTTCTCTATAAGATAATATGTCATGAATGAGTGAGGAAAGGAGAGCGCTTTTGAAAGTAACTTAATTTCCCCTTTTGGAATTCTTCCTCTCCTTGGCCTCCATACACGGGAGTTTTCAATGTTAATTAAGTGCTACAATTATAGATATAATGGGTTATTGAAAACATTATTCATTATGAAACATATGTTCTCATCTACATATAAAATGGGTTGTGGCCTTTCATTGTAGTTTTTCATGATTGTCTTAACAACCCTTTCATTGTAGTTTTTCATGATTGTCTTATGATAGTATGGTCTATAAATTTTAATCTTTTTCTATGTCTTAAAGGTTTTTTTTATTATGAATTTACATGGCTCTATGTTATATTTCCTTACAAAATGGGCCATGGTTTATGGGAAAAGTGGGTATTTTCATCACGATTAGTTTTCCAACAACCATGGCTATAACTATGATTTTTGTGTGAGTGTATTTATCTAATTCACCCCTTTATTTATGGAATCCACATGTGCTTATGAATTTTGTTTGATTTGATGAAAAATTTTAAATATAATGTCAACTACACCAAAAAGATATATCCAATTATGATTTTCTTTGTGTAAATTAAGCTAAATTAGAAAAATATTTTTTTGAAAAAAAACATACCAAAATGCAATGGCTATCATTAAATTAAACAATTCGTCTATGAGAATAATTTTTTTTGGCATCATGCATAACATGTTATAATTCATTTAAAGGATAAATTTCCCAAGATTCCAATATTTTTATAGAAAAATGGGAAATCTAGTAAACTCCAAGAGTGGAATATAAGACAATTGATCAAACCACCACCATAACGGAGTGGAAAGAGATTGGAGTCACCACCATGTTCTTGGAAGAAACCACAAACTAAAAAGGGAAAAGCGAGGAAAGAAGGAAATCCCTTAAGATACTTATGAGATCTTGTTTAATATTGCCTTAGAATACTTTACTTAGCTCTCAAGGTTTTTTTATAGGTAAAAAATCTAATGCAAAAAAGGAAGTATAACTAAGAAAAAGAGACACAAATTGAAATACCAAAGGAAAGAGAAGATGGATGGAAAGAAGCTACCTAGATAAAGGAATATCATGCACCACATATTGAAGATATAGCAAGACTTGAGCTGCTCACCACACTCCAAATTTCCAATATTTTACTTGTGAAATACCTAAAAAGACATCTATGAAGTAATACAAACTATATTTACAATAAAACAAGATTTATTATGGAACTATTAAAGTAGTATAGAGGAGTATTACAAAACAATGGTAGATAAAAATTTTATACTTTGGTATGTGAGATACTGATCTATATTAGCCCATTGATAATGCTCCTTTAAGAGAGATTGAAGAAGATTCAAAGATACCTTCACTTAAATCCAAAATATAAGCAACTGAAGTTAAGAAAAGGAAGGGACTAATCCAAGAGATAGAGAGGGAGATAAACAATGATGTAAAGTTTTTTCTATAATAGGAAGTTGGAGATAATAGTTCTATGTAGCATTAGTGCGTTAAAGAAAGGAAAGAGAGCATTGATACCAAATTTTCCAAGGTATTATCAATTTTTAGAGAAAGGAACTGGACTCTTAGAATAGTATAAGTTGGGGGTTACTTGTTGTTATGAAAACCACATAGGTAGATCTAGTGTATGAAAATTAACTTATAAGGAAAATATAGACCATTCAATTATTTATGTACAAATATGACTAATTCATATACTTGTCTCAATTATGCTCTAGAAAAAATGCCAAAAAACCTCCAAAACATAGAATAATTAGACTACAATTATATGGCAGTCATTCAGTATGAAACAAGGTATGTTTCCACTTATAATATGTTAGTATGTTGTATAAAGAGTATCTTTTATTCACCAATGTAATCAAATATGTTGTACAAAAACCAATTCCATTTTCATTATATTTAATATACCAGCCTAGATCCCTCTTAACTCTAGATATATCAAACGTATAGAGGTATTAAATCTCAAGGTATTGAATCTATTGAGGGGGAAACTTCTTTTTTGAGTGCAAAACATAAGGAAAGGTTTGTAGCTTGTGAGGGAAAAATTCTTTTTTGAGTGAAAAACTTGAGGAATTCTTTTTTGATTGCAAAAGTTGAGGAAATTTTTGCACCTAAAGAGATTTGATCCCTCTAGGAACTTAATAGATATGGAGCTAATATGAATCTAAGTTGGATTAATTATTAATAATTAATAATTACAATTCTTAAATTTTTTTTTTAATTTAATTTTTTTTTATTAGTTAATTTCACTCAGTCATTTTTTAATGTAATTTAACCATGTTTAGATAACATAACATACTAAGACATTACAACATCTCTTCCATACTGGGCTGGAGAGTGTCTCTCCACCCAAAAATGTAATAAATTAAAATTAAAAATATTTATAAAATATTTTGATTGTGAAATGAAAGATGGTTTTTGGGTATGTGGTATTGATGAGCCATAGTATTGGTCCATGATATTGTAACTAAGTCTATTTACAAGTTAATAATCTCCATGGTAAAGTGAGAATGAATATCCATGGTTAAAAATCTTGTTATATTGTAAGTATTGAGTTTTAATGTGATTATTATAGAAATGTAAATATTGCTACAAAATTATTGTTTTAATTTATATGATAAAATGGATCTTAATTTATAGTTAATGTTTATATCTTATATATTTTAATGTGATGGAGGGTTTATATATATCTCAAAAGTAATTATAATATTTTTTTCTTTTAGATTTAATTATAAAGTTATTATAAAATTAAATTAAAATAAAATATTTGTAAAATATGTTGATTGTGAAGTGATAGATAATTTCTGGGCATGTGGTATTGATGAGCCATGGTATTGTAATAAATCTGATTTACAAGTTAACAATATTATGGTAATGTGGGCTTGGGCATGAATATCCATGGTTAACAACATTTAAAAATATTTTTATATTGCAGGTTTATTATACGTATTAATTTTTGTATTCAATTATTAATTAAATTTAAATATGGTTACAAAATTATTATTTTAATTTAAAAGGTAAAATGGATCTTAACTTATAGCTACTACTTGTATGTTATTTATTTAATGTGATATGTATATTATGATTTTCTTTTATCTAAAAAGTTATTCATAATTTTATTGAGCCGAGAGGCTCATTCTATAACTCAACATGCGGCATATGTGTACTTCCTTTCATGCTCACTTAGGAGTTGACACTTGTCTTTTTTTAAATAAATAAATAAATAAAATAAAAAATCGTTAAATAAATAAAATACTTATGATATAATAAAAAGCAAAAATGAATATATGTGTTTTGTTTGTTTAATTTGATCCCTCTGGGCTCTTGCTAGATAGGTGGTTAAGATGGTTCTATACTAGTTAATTATATGAATTGAAATATCATGGTTATAAATATGAATCATCATTATTGAAATTTATTTTAGTCTCACTCTCAATTACATTACTAAGTTGAAGTGGTAAAAATATTTATCATGACTAAAATATTTAATATCAATATAAAAAAATAAATGAATATACATGTTCCATTTCTTTAATTAAAAATATTCTAAAACATCAATAATCTTATTCTTAGTATATTAAGGATAAGTGGTAAGAATATTTCAAAATGATTTTTTTATGATTAAAACATTTTAAACAATCTCACTATATTATTCCCAAATAAATTTTGAATACACCGAATTCATTTTATACATATAAAAATGCAACTTAATCAATGAAATTACACATGGAGTTATATACATATATATATCTTCCAGAGTGTGATCAAACATGCTGAGGTGCAAAAATATAATTCAAGTTTTATACTTTAAAAGAAGTTTGCACCTCAAAAGACACTACAACATCTCTCTCATAATTGGCCTTATATTACTTTTAATCTTGTATTATTATTTAATTTAGTCAACATGTACAAATGTTTATATACTTACATAATTTACACCTACACATATTTCTACACATCTCTCCTATAGTGAATTGCAAAAGGCATGTAGCTAAGTAATTATAAATTAAATAACTCCTAATATTTTTCATTAAATATAAAATTTAAAACTCTTAATAAATAATAGCTAATTATTCATTAATTATAATATTTATACATCTTCAATCTTGACGGCACTCCAATTGAGAGGTTGCGTTAACTTTACGTGGCATGATCACAATAGTATTTTTAGAGGACATTTTTCTTGTTTTAATCAACGGTTAAAAAAATTAAGTTCAAGTTGTTTAATTGTAAAATTAAAATACTAACGATTTTTTTAGAGCGTTAATTTATTTATATATTTTAAATAGAAATATATTAAATAACAAAAATATTAATTAAAAAAAAAAGAAACAATCTATTTCATTAGACCAATAATAAATACAAAGAGAAAAATAAAAAGAAAATGTAAAGACTGTGACAAAATTTATTTGGAACGTCGTGCCCTGCAACTTATTTCGATCTTACAGACCATCCCATGAGATGCAGGGAATGGAATGAAAATATGTCAAAAACCCATTTGAGATATGTTACTCACGAACGTAGCCATACCTTTCTTTGAACCAGAGATCGACTACAGAAACAATTTTTCCTTAGTAAAGTTTAACAGCTTCCAGGCCACATAGATTGGAGGATAATTGAACCATTCTACGAACTACAGAAGCATGTCAATAACCTTAACCAATGGCAGTGTTCAGACCAGTTGTACCAGCAAAGAGAGATACAGTGAGCCAAAGTACTTCCAGTTACGGGAAGAAATGGTAAAACTGAATCAAACGTGCAGCAGATTTAATAACTGATCTTGTTTTGTTAATCAGATTTCAAAATATTTAAATTTAGATAAAACTTATGAGTACGTTTTGTTGAGAAAGTTCATATTTCTGAATAAATCTAAAAGACTGACATCAAGATAACTGAAAAAGTTGTAAAATAAAATATATAAAAAGTTAAATAATTGATTTTGCACTTATTTTTATTTTATTAGTGAAATGCTAAAATAAAATATTCCTGAAATCTATAATAAATATAAGCATGTGAAATAAAATGTTAAACCTCAGGGACACTTACAATCATATCATGGTTACAAAAATGCAAGATGTGGGTAACCTGCATGAATAGATTTGCAGAAAAACATATAGATTTGATGTTGACATCATCTGTGTATTATCCTAGTAGTGTTGATCCGTTGTTGGCTCATTGTGCTAAAGCGTAAGTGGATCCAAAAAGAAATTCCAATGCACAGTATGATGGGAAATCCTCAACGCATTGGAACCAAAAAATCAAAATGAACCCATGCTAAATGACCTGATCATGACAGAAGCACTCAACAACCATGGCATAATTAATAATCCCATCTAAATTACAAAATTAATAACCCCAGCTAAATTACAAAAGAAATTAACCACTGTATAGTTTTTTTCATGGGTAAGATTGAAAAATATTGATGATAAATCATGTCATAAGAAATTAACCATTTTGTCATATTTAACATGAATATTAAACAATCCTCTTAATGTAGCAGTAATGTTATAAGAAATTAACCATTATGTGATATTGAACCTATTTAACATGAATATCAAACAATCCTCGAAATCTTGCGGTAATGGTTTTACACAAGCTTTATGAAAAGTAGAATTATAATAATAGATGTCTCTTTTTATTGTTATTAGTTTGGATTAAAAAAAAAAATCAAATTAGTTTGGATTAAAAAAAAAAATCAAAATTTTCACTCTGCAAAATTGTTAGAAAATATTTACAGTTAAAGAAATTAACATGGATTTATGTTGATTAATTATTATTATTATTTTATGTAATTTGAATTAGTGAAGATGTTTACCTAATATAATATAGCATAACATAATCTTATAACATCGCTTTTATACTGGCTTGAAAATATTTTTAGCAATCTATTTGCAGTTTGAGTGTTATTAGTTTATTTTTGACTTACCTAATGTTAAACTTTATTTGCACTTAGAAAAGTTAACATGGATTTATGTTGATTTAATTATTAATAATTAATAATTATTTATTTTATTTTATTTTTAAGTAATTTGAATTAGTCAGCATGTTTACATAACATAACACAGTATAACATAACATAACTTTACAACATCTCTTTCATACTAGGCCAGAGAATGTCTTTCAACACAAATAATATTTTTATTATAATTTTTTTCATTTATTATAATGTTTATATTATCAAAATATATTATTTTATGTTTTGAATTATTGAATTTTATTTATTTACTATATTTAGGCCGATAGGCCTTCTCTTTTGAAAGAGATGCAGTTTTTCATCGTCAACATTTTTAATGTCCGGCTGACACCTGTTCCCTGACAGTTTTAATCTCTAGTTGACACCTGTTGCCTGACACCTGTTCCGATCTGTTGGCAAAAACTGGCTGCCTCCAATTTTCGTCCCCGCAGACTCCCTTTGGCGTGCAGCTTAGGAGTGGGTGAATTACCCTTATCCTGCAGACTCCCTTGTGACCGGCCATGGCAGTTCAGAGACGATGAATCCCCGCATCATGCTCTACACGATCCCCCCAAAACCTTAAACGGTGGCATTCTGGGACAGTGCGGTGGCTGGTCGGTAATGCAACCAAGGAGTGGGTGAATTAATTCTGTCCTATTTTTCCGACTTCCACTACAAACGGATTCAGAAATAATGCCGCCTTCCAATTTCTTCTTCACTTCCCGAATCGAATTCTTCTCCCACCTGTAGCTCCACAGCAACGGACAGCACAGTCGCCAGCAACGCACAGCAGTCTTTTCCTCAAAGAAAATTCAACTTGGCTCATCAAAGAAGAACAGGTAATGCCCTTTCTTTCTTCATCGTTTTGCACTTTCTTTCTTCTGCCATTTCTTTCTTCTTCTGCTACTGAATTACTTTCTCTCCCATTCAATGTGAAAGGCTCTTGCATCAAATTGACCAAACTTGTAATTAGGTTGCATCAAATTAGTATCTCAGACTCTCAGAGAGAATTCGTTTTCCTTCGGTGCTCGCTTATTCTTGCCTGGGCTGTGATGGAATTTAGTTATTTTGAAGATTGTTCTTCTAGCCTTTTATGCAATGGTTGCTTGGAATTTTACAGCTTATTTTTTCTCATTATTCGAACACCATAGAGATGTATTGAAACAAATTTGAAACCAGACCTCAACTCTGAATTCACGTTCTCCTTGTTGGCCATCTCTGTCAAGCTGTTTAATGGTCGTCACTCTGCTATCAAGCAGGACACTCCTATACACCAAACCAAAGCCCCCATTTCTAATCACATTGGCAGAGCTGAAGTTGTTTGTGGCAAAACGAAGTTGTTTATATGTGAAAACCTGTACTTCCGGAGGCATTGAGATGACCCGCATGGAAGAAACCGAAGGATTCGTGTACTTTGCTGAACTCTTCTCCAGATCTACCCAAATACACAATGCTTCTCAATTCATCCATCGAACTTCTGCAAACAGTGATAGACTGGTCTAGACATTGGGACTGATTAGTTGTCACTTGGCACCCCTCATGACATTTGGGCATTTACAGGAACGTGATTAGGATCCTGGACGCTGGATTTCAATGCTAACTATCCTGGTTTTGGTGACCAACCAGACCAGTCTGAACCTGTGCACCTCAAGATTGTAAAGGTTGAGTTTGTATATATTAAGAGTTTTAAAATATTTGATAGAATGGATATTTGTGTGAACAGAAACTATGCATCTCAAGCTTAGCAATCTCCAGGTCATTATTCGAACACCATAGAGATGTATTGAAACAACTTTCAAACCAGACCTCAACTCTGAATTCACGTTCTCCTTGTTGGCCATCTCTGTCAAGCTGTTTAATGGCCGTCACTCTGCTATCAAGCAAGACACTCCTATACACCAAACCAAAGCCCCCATTTCCAATCACATTGGCAGAGCTGAAGTTGTTTGTGGCAAAATGAAGTTGTTTATATGTGAAAACCTGTACTTTCGGAGGCATTGAGATGACCCGCATGGAAGAAATCGAAGGATTCATGTACTTTGTTGAAATTTTCTCCAGATCTACCCAAATACACAATTCTTCTCAATTCATCCGTCAAACTTCTGCAAAAAGTGATAGACTGGTCCAGACATTGGGACTGATTAGTTGTCACTTGGCACCCCTCATGACATTTGGGCATTTACAAGAACAGGATTAGGATCCTCGACGTTGGATTTCAATGCTAACTATCTTGGTTTTGGCGACCAACCAGACCAGTCTGAACCTGTGCACCTCAAGATTGTAAAGGTTGAGTTTGTATATCTTAAGAGTTTTAAAATATTTGATAGAATGGCTATTTGTGTGAACAGAAACTATGCATCTCAAGCTTAGCAATCTCCAGGTGCATATCACAGCGGGTTCTTTAGAGATGTTGATCAGAATTATTACTGTGTTTATATTTTTAGGATTTTTATCGCGTCATTAGAATTACAGTTATATCTTATTTAATAGTGATTGCAAGGTGCAGGTATTTAGATATTCTGTACCAGATTTGTGCTTGATTTTGTTGTTAAAGGGAATACTTAACATTTTTAGAGTGAGTTTCATATAGATACTATATTTCAATCAGTTTCATATAGATAATATATAAATAAGATATTAGTGTTAGTATCCTCAAATATGAAAACAAGTACTGGTGTCTAAAGATATTATTTCTGCTTATTTGGACAAGTTTACCTAGAGTCTTTTCTCCATATAACCAAGTGAATGCCATAGAGTAGAAATGACTCTGTGTATGTATTTGGCTATTCCCTGTTTCCTATCTATTGTTGCAGTTTTATTGTTATGTTGTCTTTGCAGTTCCATTAGTTTTTCATTCCAACAGATTTGTTAATAGACTTGCTATTATAGAGTTGAGTCATTGGTCATGCATCACAGTGCACTATACCATCGTCTGCAATGCACTATATACAACTACAACAATGAACCTATGAACTTTCGATGCCAGTTAGGGTAGTCTTCCCTGGAGTTGTACAATTTAGCATCTACCCTGGAGTTGTATGCGCCTCATTTTATAGGAATATATATGTGTAGATTTTAAAGCAGTAGAGCAGGATGCAATTTCACAACCTGAATTAAGTCTCTTTTTTTGTAAATTTAGATACAAAAATAAAACAAGACAAACTTCCTGTAAATAAAAAAATTTTCATAAAGGGGAGGGTACTGTGGAACAAAATGCTTACACAGGGATGTATTATTGCAATAATAATGCTTACACAGTGCCCTATATCATCCTTTGCAATGCACTATATACAGGTACAACAATGGAACTATGAACTTTCAATACCAGTTAGGATAGTCTTCCCTGGAGTTGTACAATTTAGCATCGAAAGCCACTAATTCCAAGAAGAATGTAGCTCTAGACTCTAGTACCCAAAGAATTACCTGAAATACTACTGCATTCCCATGACTATCAACAAAAGATGTATTACTGCAATAATAATGCTTACAAAGTGCCCTATATCAGCCTCTGCAATGCACTATATACAACGACAACAATGCAACTATGAACTCTTGATACCAGCTAGGATAGTCTTCCCTAGAGTTGTACAATTTAGCTTAGGATAGTCTTCCCTGGAGTTGTAATATATGTCTATATGCTTGTCATCAAACGAATTGACAAAACAAATCAGTGATTTTTTTTTAATTCTTTCATATCTGTATCAAGCCTTTTAATGTTTGTAGGTATGTCTTAGAGCCTAAATTAATTGCACATTACTCTGTATTTTATTCCAACAAATATTTGTAACTCTGCTTGCTCGAAAAAATGCTCCAGAAAATCACAAATTTAGTGATCATATCTAAGGGAGTCATTTGTTTTAGTACCACGTTTCCCATGTGCAGAACATGGATTTCTAAGGAGACATGGATTTATTGTGCCCTCCTCTTTATTATTGCATTTAATTAGAAATCTAAGTGTTCATTATGGACTAATCTATTAGATAACGATTACAGAAATGCTAATTTATGCTTTGCTTACAATTTATTTAATGCATTAATATCTCTTCTAATGCATTAAAATAAATTGCAGGTATTACCATTGGAAATAAAAAAATTGCACTTTGCTACCGTGATGGAGCCGATTTTAACCGAGAATGCTATCCCCAAATTGCTAGATGGTTCGACTGAGATGCAACCTCTACTGCAATTAGTCAACATCGGATCTGTCTAGTCATCAAAAACCAGCGCTTCCCACTATGACATCACTCTCTCTGATGGCACATATCAACACAAGACTTTGCTCCCATTTGCTTATGGCGCACAAGTTGCATCTGAAGACATTCAGATCGGTTCAATCATTTCACTTACAAAATCAACTTGCACAGTGTCCCAAAACTCTACGTAAGATTAGGCTTTGTTTTGAACTTTTCCCTTTACTCTCTTTGCATTATTCTTGAATAAAAATGATTTCAACATTCATTTTAATTTTAAATAATTTCTTCATCCATTTCAGATCCATTCGAATCCTAGAATTTGAAGTTGTGTGCTGTAGCAGACCTTTGGTTAAGGACTTGTCATCGCTATTGCATGCACAGGAAAGCGAATCTCATTCAAGTTCTTCATCAGCACAAAATATTCTTCCAAATACTTCAACTCCAACAAGCACACCTACAACATCGCTTGTATCATTTACATCACTCAATCCGTACTGGAAGTATTGGTCGATTCAAGGTAGAGTATTATCAAAAACACCCTTGAAGAACTACAACACTGCACGTGGGTCAGGAAAAGTTTTCGGCTTTGACCTCATTGGTCGTGACAAAGATGAAATCCATCTTTCTGCATTTGCTGATTTAGCTGAATCTCTGTACAATCTCATTGAATTTGGGCAACTATATATTGTCTCCAATGGAACAATTAAGTAAACAAACCCAAACTACAACCATTTAAACAACAAATGGGAGATTTACTTGCTTGCTACATCAACTACGACACCATGTTTAGAAGATGATCCAAGCTTTCCTTACCAAAGCTTTCATTTTAGGACTTTTTCTGAAGTCAAATCCATAAACCCAAATACGCTTGTCGATGTTCTTGGTGTTGTTACCTCCACCTCCCCTGCTTCTACAATAAGAAGAAGAGATGGAACTGAAATATTAAAAAAAACAGTAACATTGAAGGGCAAGTCAGGTTTCAGCATTGATTTAACAATATGGGGAGATCAATGTCTCTCTATAGGAAAGGACCTTGCTGGAGTCCACTCTTCTGACAACCCACCAATCCTTTTTGTCAAAGGAGGTCGGGTAACTGAATTTAATGGAATCACTATTGGGACAATTTCCACTATCGCTCTTCTTATAAATCCAGACATTGAAGAAACTCAACAACTCCAAACTTGGTTCCGTGATACAGGCTACAGCTCTTTGTCTCCTTCATTGAGAAAAAATTATACTATGTCTTCCAAGCGAGCTTTACCACAAAAGACAATTCAGGAAATATCTAGCATGGAAATCTTCGAGAAAGCAGTATGGGTTTCGGTTCATGCCACAATAACTCGTCTACACATGGACGATTTATATTTCCTTGCTTGTCCATTGGATTACAATGGGAAACAATGCATGAAAAAAGTAAACCACCATTCTAACAATCTTTGGCATTGTACAAAGTGCAACGGTGAATTTCCAGAATGCGACTACCATTACAAACTGAAAATTGAATTGCATGACCACACTAGACAGCTTCAAAATGTCACTGTCTTCAATGATGCGGGAAATGAGCTCATGGGCATCACAGCTAAAGACTTGTTCCTCCTTTCCATTGAACCAGCTGATCTTCAGAAAATATGTAGTCGTATATCAGGGCGTCACTTCTCTTGGTCACTTTCCATTAAAAAAGAATACTACAATGGTGTTGAGCATTTGCAACCTATTCTGCTAAGTTCAGAAGAAATCCAATATGATGCTGCATGCACGGAAATCCTAAAAGAAATTGTCGTACTTACCATTTCACAGCGCTCTGTTGCTCGTCGCCTTTGACCTCTGTTCTTATATGTACACCTTTTTATTTCTGTAGATAGAAAAGAACATCCCTGTATAGTTCCTTTCTCCATACCAATGTAAAATACAACCATGTTGTTGTAATGCACAGTTACTTTTACAATAAATTTTTTAAATGACTACAAATATGTATATTTACCCTTTCACATTTCAATAATATAAATACTTGTGTTTGGAACTACAAAAAAGTTTTATACCAACATCTATTTCAAAGTGATTTCAAACTCTTTCTAGCACTTATTAATAGTTATTTAGAAATTTCAGTTTTCAACACAATGTCATACATTTCATATGCATTCATACCTCAATTTGTAATTTGTAATTCTCACACCTCATCCCTAACATAGAATTATTTGTACTTTGTTAGATATGTCATCAAACGATGAAGATGCGGAAAAAAAAGCACGACGTCGCCTTCTTTATGCTCAAAACAAAGAAGCAATAAATGCGCGACGACGACTTCTTTATAAAAAACGAAAAGAGACTCCCTCTTCCCAAAACCTATATAGCCCCCCCCCCCTCAATGAAGAACACTGTCGCTTTAGGCAAAGAATAGATAACCTTTCTCCATTGCATGTTTGCACACTATGCAAAGAATCATATCCAGGCATGAAAACAAAATGTTCGCATGGTACCCTCTCTTGCTCTCGATGTGCGACATCAAAAAATTCAAACCGTTTCACTCATGCCAACAACATGGACCCTGGCGAGCAACCATATGTCCTTCAGAATTTAACACAGATTGAAGAAATGTTGATCACACGTGTAAATCCGATTCTACAACTAATGCATGCTCGTGGTGGTCAATACAAATATAGTGGCCATACAATCAGCTTCCCTTAAGACATTACTACTATTTCGAAATATCTACCTCGCCTTGTTTCTGAATTAGACGTCCTCATTGTTAGAAGGAAAAACCCTTCTCAAACATCTGATGAATTCATCGTTTGTAAATCACGTGTTCTAGTAGCACTAGAATACAAACTCACTCATGATCCCTACTACAAAGATGTTGAACTCAACCCATCTACAATTTCCGCTCTACTAGATCAACCTACTGATATTTCTAATCTTCTTCATAATGTAACCACGTCTTCATTTATACCCCAGGAAAACATAGTTGATTCTACTCATGATCTTGATGCCATTCTACCTTCATTAGATATCCAAACTTCTTCATTTGTTCCAATTCTTCCAAACTCTTGTAATGAACTTGATCGCATTCATGCTTACTTGCACTCCACAAATTCGAAATCAACAAATTCAATTGATTGGCCTACAATATCTCTATCACCTATGAATGAATACACTACTGAGGGCCTCTTTTCTATGGCATTTCCCACACTTTTCCCAACAGGCATTGCCATGATCGCACAACCAAGAATTACAAAAATTGAGCTGCACGAATATGCCTGTCACCTGTTACACTACCATGACAATCGCTTCGGCCGGCATCCAAGATTTCGTTACTACATATATAACATGCTGATGCGCCACCGTAGCCAATCAAATGCCAATGTTTTTGTTAAAAAAAACATTGAAAACAATTTGCCAACAACTGTATCATATTTGCAGCAATGTCTTCATGACTTTCCAAATTCAAAAATTCCAGAAATGGTCATGCACTTTGGCTCATCCCTACGAGGTACACGCTCTTTCTGGAACAAGAGTTGTAATGAGCTAACTAACATGATCATACAACTTGGGAGCCCAAAATTTTTCTTCACTCTAAGTGTTGCTGATACCAAATGGCCTGATCTGCACAATATTATGCCTGCCGAGGTGCCCTCCAATTCAGATGCTCATTACAGGTGGAGAATTCAAAATATAATTAACAATCCACATTTAACATTCCAATACATGCATTGTAGATTTACAATTTTCCTCGAGGAAGCTTTACAAAAATGCCTCCATGCAATCGACTATTGGTGCAGGTACTTTTGAATACCATTACTTTTTAAACAAAATATTAAATTTCAGTAGAATTAAACAATAATATTTTTCGATATTGCATGCAGATACGAATGGCAACATCGAGGATCTGCACACATACATGGATTCCTTTGGTTGAAAGATGCACCAAATATGGATTCCCTCAATTGGAACAATGAGATATAAGTTCTCAATGCTCAAAAATATTTTGACCATTATGTAACTACTTGGAACCCGCGACAACTCCAACATTGCGCAACATTACTCCACTAATCAGCAGAGCAGGACCCATGTCTTCTCAACACACGATCAATATTTGCATCAACGCAGACAGATGACTATGAAGAGCTTGTCAACTGTGTCCAGTGCCATACAAAGTGCCATGCAGCTTCTTGTCTTCGCAAAAAAAACAAAGGTCTCACATGTCGCTACGAAGTACCATGGGAGTTAAATCCCACATTTTCACTACTAATGGACCACAAAGGTCAGAAAATCTACAAGCCTGCATGTAGCGATGATAGATTGAACATTCATAATGCCGATCTACTTTCCATCTGGAGAGAAAATGTTGATCGTCAGCCAGTGCTTTCATTCCATGCCGTGTTAGCTTATATTTCTAAATATGTATCCAAAGCAGAAACAAAGTCAGAAAGCTATAGCCAAATTTTATTTCGCCTCTTGAACAATGTCGCTCTAGAAGCACCTACTATCACTGTTGTCCGAAAACTCCTTACAGAAATCATAGCAGAAAGAGATATTGGAGTGCAGGAAATATGCCATATGTTGCAAAAATTACCTCTCACACTCTGTAGTCGTACATTTGTATCTCTAAATGTTAATAGAACTATATTCAGACGTGTTCTATATGGTTCTTAAAATCCACCCTCAACACCACCATTTATTATCGCATACATGAATAGGCCTTCTTCATTAGATCCATTGCCCCTCATTGAAGCTGCACGCTCTTGGTCATTTTCTCCTCGTCGTAAAAAAAACCAGTGGAAACAGATTTCTCCTCCCATAGTTCTCCATATCTTGCCACGATACACCACAATCCCTTCCCCTACCGATCCAAGCTACACCAACTTCTGCTGGGCTGAATTAATATTGTATTTCCCCTTCCGTACCCTCCCTAATGACATTCGATGCAGCAATGAGGAAATCATTGCACATTGGGAACAAAAGAAAGGAACATATACAGCATGGCATGTTCACCGTGAAAATGAAAACCCACAATCTCCATAATCCGAAGATGAATCTACTCCTATATCGTCTCTCACCTTCACCCAGGCGAGAACATCGAAATTGATGCCCTTGAAATCATTGGCAATCGTGACTTTGACCTCAACCATCATTGGTCTCATACTTCCCTACCTCTCCACTTGCAAGAAATTGCCATCAATTTCATTGAATATAATCGCTCAAATATTCAAAATCAACATCATCCCTCTTCAAACCTTCCCGTAAATCACATATTATCTCCTACCCAAAAAAAAGCTTTTACACATATTACTTCTCATTTCAAAAACCCTCTTCCAAAACCCCCAACTAGAACCATTATACAAGGGACAACCGGAACGGGAAAATTTGCTTTAATAAAATCTCTACAATGTGCATTCATCGAACTCTCCTCACCAAATATAAGCCCATTGTTGGTACTTGCACCTACCGGTGTTGCAACTTTCAACATAAATGCACTTACAATTCATTCTGCCCTTCACATCCCTATCCAAACAATGCATCCTCTTGAAGGCCAACCACTCCTCCACCTCCAAGAACAACTCCGCCATATTCAGTACATACTCATTGATGAAATGAGTTTTATTGGGCAAAAAATGCTTTCCCATATTGATGATCGCTTACGAGAGGCATTTCCCCTCCATCGAAATACACCATTTGGTAATCGATCCGTTATCCTTGTTGGGGATTTAGGCCAGCTACCACCTGTAAAAGACATTCCTCTATATGCTGGCACATCATGTGGTACTGCACTTTGGCACAGCTTTGATACATTCATTACGCTCACAACTATTTTTCGCCAGCAAGGTGCTGACCCTTCCCAGATTTCCTTCTGCAACATTCTCACAAATCTCAGGGATGGGACATCTACAATCAAAGATTGGAAGCTACTAATCTCAAGAACAGATTCCTCTATTACACATGAAGATAAAAAAATATTTGAGGACTCCATGCATTTATATGCAACAAACAGTTCAGTTTCCTTGCATAACAAATCAATGTTGAAAAAAATACACAAACCAGTGGATGTGTGCTCAGCGGAGAAACATGTGGAACAAACATTCACTACATCTGAAGAAGAACAACTAGACAGAACGATTCTGTTATGCAATGGAAAAAAAGTTATGCTGACCTGCAATTTATGGGTACATGCAGGGCTTGTAAATGGCGCACTTGGCACACTCATTTCAATATGTTATGCACCTGACCCAAAGCCTCTAGAATTGCCATCCTTTGTGGTCGTTGATTTCAAAAAATACAGAGGAACAACATGGGACATTTCACACCCCACATATGTGCCCATTTCTCCTATCACAAGGGGCACACGTCGACGGATACCACTTTGAATGGCATGGGCTTTAACAATACACAAGTCACAGGGAATGACATTAGATAAAGCAACAGTTGGCATCGGCCCCAAAGAATGCCAAGGTCTAACATTCACCGCCATTTCAAGAGTTAGATCTCTAGCAGACCTTCGAATCCATCCAGCATTTCCATTTTCACTCATTTCACGCATGAAAGAAAATCCACATCTACAACGCAAAAAGCAAGAAGAGTCATTGCTCACATCGAAATCTATATAGACAAATACAATCTATCCAACAATACACTCTTCATTGCATCTTCACCAAGAGGTAAACAAACCTTCACCTTATCCAAATTGAATATACAATTACTTATTTTTACATTTGTTCTATTACACGTTATGTTCCTAATGTTTAAAAGAATTTTATGATTACTTTAGTTATTTTTAAACTCTATAATTAGTTTACTTTTACCATCCGTTAACACTAACAATAACTATTTACCTTGTTTCATGCTAAACAGATATGGATTCAAGGGATTTAAACATGCTCTATGAATGCTGCTAGGAAATTGACTAGCATGAACGAATTTTACATGATATACAGCTCAGATTCCTTTCACCCCATTCATTGCCTCTGTACCGTTTGCGTGGAAATATTGCACTATTACAAAAGATTCGAAGAATTCTAAGGAAAACAATCCACATAAATGAAAGAGATAGACAATGGAAAATGCGAGCTAAATGGCAAGAACTCCTTTCTGAACGTGGAGTCACTATAGACACCAATTGGTGTTGCCGATGCCGTGCATCATCATGTATTTATGATTAGATATTTACTTTCAACAAACTTTTGCTGTACACATGTATATATCTCTTCACCTTCAAATTTGTATATCTATGTGAATATAAATTATAATCTATTCCGTTTCAAGGTTTTCACATTTTACTCATGCTATTATGTTCTATTCTATCTTGAAAACTTTATATTTGTCAAGATATTTAATACTCACCTTCTACAGACAGTTGTAACTTGTAAGTTAACTTGGGTAGATCATTAAATACTTGGTATACTTGCCAACTATCCTTAAATGCTGGACTCCTCCCAAGTTGCTATTAATAGAGGGCTTCCCCTTGTATTTCTCAGCAGAAGATCTAATATATGCAGTAATTCTTTTCTTCCTTCTATTGGCTTTGAGTCTATGTTATTATCTTTCTGTTCTGTTCTTCGTAACCATGTTATAATCTTGCTGTATCTGGTTTGATTCCACATTAGTGGAGGTCACCGCACTTTCAGGTTTTCATATTTCTCTAATTGTCTGACATTACTTTTTGCATACACTCTGGAAATATTCGGAGCAGGTGTTTTATTTAGTATGTAATATGCATCTGCTAACCTCAGCCGTTTGAGACAATTCAACATTGCTCTTGTATTTGGGCTGAAGTCGTTCCATTTTTCAAACTCTCTATTAGGCTTGCCACTGTAGATTCACCAATCGATACACGAAATTCAAGTTCTAAGGCCTCATTTATGAAAACACTTTAGGTAGGCTATTGTTTCCCACTTATGGAAATGTCCTAGAGTGTTTTGGTATTGCAGGATAGTATTCCTGACATTGCCTTTTTGCAATCCACAGAAATAGGAACACAGTGGGTAAGTCTGATAACTCAATTTCTGTCATAGAAATAGGAGCACAGTGGGTAAGTTTGATTTCCCAATTTTGTTTTCAATATGGTAGTAGCTACAAGGATAAGCCTGCAGTGAAGTTTTTATAGTTATCTGTTTAAAATAAATTATATATAATCTTTAATCTATAGTCAAATGGTACAATGAGTAGCTTTAGAACTATTACATAACTGTTACATGCATGAGCTAAATTTGAAGGAATTTAGGCTTGTATTTAACACAAAATTGTTTTCAAATTTGATTATTGTATCTTCCAAAATGTGTAACAAAAATGACCAAATTAAAGACAAACTGGGTGGAATACTGGATAGCTACAAGAGAAGATAATAATCAAGTGAATTAATCTCTTTTCCCACACAATTTTTTCTATTCCCTCTGTTTTTGTGAGTTTCTTATCAATTCTTGATTAGGGCAAGGTTGTCCATTACTTCTTAACATTAAAAAATTTCTCCTCGGATCTTTTTAAGATTGAAATTAACCACCCAAATTTATCTTTGAGTTCCTTGTGTGTCACCTCATTTGTCTCTATTTATTTATTGCTTAATCGCTCTAGTCAAATCTGTTTGTCAAAACTGATGTTTTTTTTATTGGCAATTGTATGCTAGCTGTTAAAATGGGCTGAGATATACTTTGCACTGTCACTAAGTTCTTACAAGAGTTATACACAGGTCCTAAATAGGTTGAAGTTGGAACATTTACTTCCTTATAGAATATCTAGCTATTTTGGATTCAGATGATTATGGATGGCTGCATTTATTGGAGAGTTATGTTCCGTCAACTTACCATTTTTTTGGTTACATCTTTTGACATTAGAGAGTCAAAATCATTTAGATCACCTTGGGCTATGAAACTGACATTGTAAGGTATCTATTCTGTCAAATTCACCATGGACTTGAAATTGGTCTCATCCCCAAATTGGCAGCATGTTCTTCTTTTGGGATTGGACTCATAACTGTTGTTAAGTTTAGCTTCTCATTTTAAGGTCTTAGTATAAGCACACTAAAGTCTCTATCAATTTAGGGTGCTGGCATAGTCAACTTATTCTAGCAAACAGGTATGTGAGACCCCAATTTTTATGTTTTTTTGCTCTTAGTCAACAACCTTTGTGTGATTGTTGGTGGTATCAACCTTTTATCTGTAGTGAATGTTTGAGTCTATTACTAGAAATTTTGAAGTCATTTTCCCACTTGAATCCTTTTTCCTGACATTGATCAGAATAGGTCATAGAAAATACTTGTATTTCTTATATGATGACGTGATTAGTTCCCATTTTTGTGGCTAAACTGAACTCAAACCTTCTCTCCACCAATGAACACAGCATCTTCTTATTCATTGGCATTTACTCATTTATTAATGATTCCATATGTTAATCTCCAAAAATTCTTCAACAATCAGCTTAATGAAATATTTAACTCCTTTCTGTGGTTACTTTTTTAGTTTTTCATTTTTATTCCTTGTCAGTGTTTAGTGATGCCTATACATGCTGAAAACTTAGTCTTAAACAGATTCATATTAGAAAAACTAAGCCACAATGTATTAGATATAATTTTTTCTTGCAGTGGAATGATGCATACAATCTGAATGTTGAGAGGATATAAGGTATAGGCCTCTATCATGAGGAAATAGGAACACCCGCTCACTAAATTAGGACCCTGTGCAGTACACCCTATGTAGCAAATTTACCTTTCGCTGATTCGAAGCCATGACACAAACTATGCAACTATAACTCTATTCATTTGGAAATTGCCCTCAGTTGCTATTTTGGATATCAATCTAAAAAAAAAGAGAAAATGATGTGATCATAATTGTCATATTATGTTTCTTCTTTGTACATCTGAGGGTCATCTGATGATGAATTGGCATTACTCCATACACGTTATCTCCTGTTCAAAAAAATAAATCAAAGAGTGGCATGTTTTCCATTCAATTGCAAATAGATTTGGCATATTCATAGATCTGTGAATATAAATAACGTATTGCTACTTTGTATGACATATGGTCAGTACTTGGTATTCCTCTACAACTTTGTTTCTAGATTGAATTGTAAATTATGAAATAATTTTATTAAGCAACCATACTAAAACATCCTTGTCATTTAATTCTTTGGGTAAACTCCTGGCATAAAATGTTAAATTTTCAGACCATGGTAAGTAGGTTCTACGATTACCTTGAAAGACTCATGGTTTGGCTCTAAAATAGTGAATGAGCAACCATAACAGTGAAAGGGAAGGTTTTCTCTACAATGTAACATCTCTATAGGGCCTTCTGTGATGTTGTTTCCCTCCATCTTGGCTCTGGGGACATTGCTGATCATTTCCATGGCAGCTATGTATGTTTTCTTTTTAATAGAATTTGTTGTATTGGGATTGGCCTGTCTTTGGGTTTCTGCTTCTGTTTTCTAATTTGGGTATTTTTTTTTTCTGATGTGGGTATTTTTGTTTTTTTGTTTTCTCATGTTTTGCATGCAGGGGGGTGCCTCTTCGTCCTGTGAGGGACAGGCTCCTGGAGTAATTCAGCAGATTGTATGAAGATAGAGCGCTGTATGTTTACAAATATGGGCACTGTTCTGTAGGATTTCAATCCAAATCATGTAGGGAAAAAAATGAAGGAATCTGACCTTTCAGTTTTCGTTACTTCCACTCTACCTGCATTGGCAGGAGCAATGCTTATTTTATCATCAACTTTATTGACTGGTTACTTGAATTGGTTACGTTTTAGGTGCTGCATCGTTTGAATCTTGAGGCCCTGAATATGCAGGTCAGCCTTTGAGTTTTTAGTTTGCAGTCAGAGCTCACAGCTTTTCTTAAAACTCATGCTCCTGATGTTCGTGCATAAAATTTAGTATTCAAGCACAAAAACCTTGTCTTTTAGAGCTAAGACTCGCTCAGGCCAAATTACCAATTGGGTTCTCTCCTACTTTACAACCATTACTCTTAGGGAAGTATTAGAGTGGTGGAAATAAATGAGAAAGAGACCTCTTTCTAACCACACACCCACTTTTTTCAATTTGAATGCTTTCAAAGCCTTGCTAGTCAGACTATGTCTTTTACTTTCAATGAATTTGAAGCCAGATCAGCCCGCTTATTTGCAAAAATGCCAGTCACCTTAAACAAATGTTTGGTGGGTGAGAATACAATCCTGTCAAAAAAATATTTTTCCCATCAAGTAGCCCCTTTAGTTTCCTAATACTGATGGACCATGTGCTACTGCTAACAACATTGTCTATAAGCCTAAGGTGAGCTTGTAATCCCCATATCATATTGCTGTGACTAAGTCTAGAGTTTATTTTTGTTCTTTTTTTTAATTAGAAGTTATGTGCTTTTGAGGTGATAACAAGGCCTCTCTGGCCCTGTTCTCCCAGGGTTAGTTTTAGCCACTCCATATTCATCATCTCTCATTACAATATTTTTAACAATGTTTTTTGTATCATTTAAGATTTGTGTTAGCAGATTCCCCAGTACAATGCTATCATTTTGTACATGTAGTGGGTGTACTGTAGAGGATGTTATCAGTGAAGTTGTAAGTTATAATCGGAGTTGGATGTGTAAGATTTACATTGTTTTTTCGTACCCTTATGCCAATAGTCTGCTTTGATTGCTGCATTTTGTGGTGTACAAGTCAAGAACATGCTTTTTTAAAAGTATTATGTTGGCACACGTATTTATTGAATTGAATTGTAAATTTACTTTGTGATGCATGGCATTTCCTTTCAGTCTTTTTCTTATACTGAAATATTCTCCGCCAATCTGTGTATGATCTTGTATTGCACATCTGCTGGAAAACCCCCCATAAGAAATCAGAGAAGAAAATTGCAAAGCCTCCTCTCTGGGCTTGAGTAGTTGCAGTAATGATGACATTTGAAGTTTCTGGATTGATGCATGAACTGATTCTCTATTGTTACACAGAGACAAGTCCAACCAGTTGGGAAGTTACAGCTTTCTTTATCTTCCATGGTTTCTATACAGTCATTGAGATTGGTTTGAGAAGAAGCAGCCTCTCTCGTTACATCAAATTGCCAAGATTTATTACAGTACCTTTGGTTTTCATATTCATGTGCATAACAGGAATTTGGCTCTTCTTTCCATCTTTCACCAGATGTGGAGCTGATATAAAGGTCATTAATGAGTGCCACCTTTTCATTAAATATTTCTTTCTAGCAAGTATGAAAAATTGATATTCTGGTTTTCAAAATTGATATTGTAATTCCTTGCCATTGCCATAGACTTAAAGGCCATCTGTTTAGTAATAACTGAGCATTTGTTTCATGACAGGGTCCTATATTTTTCAGATTACACTGTAAATGCTTCTGCCACAGATACAGAAAAATAAATTGCAAGTAAGAGGTAATATTCTATGCCGGCAGAGATATTGCACCAAAACCAGGTGCTCTTACAGTTAAGGCTGAGAAGGATGTTCCTGTATAATTCCTATTAAATTAAATAAAAGAAAAAAAGAAGAGAGCGTTTGTTTTTTTAAATTAGCTTCAGTTTCAGTTAAATATAACAGAGTATTCCAAAAATCCATATATCCATGCTAGCACTAGATTTTTTAATTACAGAAAGGTATCCATTTCAGAGTTCCTTGATCCGTCTCCTTGATTAATAAAGCTGGGGTTAACATGGATTTATAGTAACAGGGTAAAGGTAGGATAATCTCAGGGAGGGGAGCTACCCACATAGCAAAACGAACAAATATTCAATATTCAAAACCTCGTTGCAATAAATAAATAAGCATAAAACATAACTTCTCAAACAATCTCTTAATAATCTAATATAATTCCATAATCATAAACATAATAACTCTGAACAAAGATAAACAGGACTTAGCACCATACAATGAAAACCTACCATATGAGATCATGACAGAAAATGATACTATGATACTTCGTTTCTAACTCCTCGATTACACCCATTCATGGCTCTTTTGCCAACTCCATACAATGCTTCTGCCACAGATACAGAAAAAGCAAGCACCAAAGAAGGAAAACTATTTGCAACTAACAGGTAATATTCTCCATTTTGAAGAATTTTATTATCTGATACTATCACAATCCGGGTCACCAACTGATCCTTTTACTACAACATTATGATATTTGTGCTGCAAATAAAACATGCCTTCCATGAACACAATCACTATTATGGAACGATTTCCTAGTTAGAACCTTTAATGCATGTTCATATTTATATAAGTTGAAAAGTCAAAAAAACAATATTGAGAAACCAACCACCATAAATATAATCCCTGTAGAGAATTATTAACAGACGAGAAAAGCTTAAGGATTGCATTATATATTCTATAGAGTCAGAGATATTGCACCACAACCAATTGTTATTACAATCCAGTGTGAGAAGGATCTACCTGTGTAATGCAGATTAAATTAAATGAAGGAAAAAAAGAAGAGAGTTTTAAAGGATTATATTATATATTCTATGCATGCAGAGATATTGCACCAAAAGCAGCTGCTCTTACAGTCATTGACTCACAGAATTTTAGCAGTTTTCCTTTGTGGTGGGTTTGTTGATGTAGATTCTGTCATTTGTAGCCCAATTTCAAGGCACTTTGAGTTAGCTAATTTTGAGGAAATAATGCAGTAGCAGTAACGAGACATTGTACTAAGAGTTTAATGAAAGCTGAAGAAGAGAAAAACTACCTTAATGCAGCCATGCTTAATAGTGACAGGCATACAAAGGAAACTGCAACATGGACAATATTGTAATAAGGCTGATGTGAGTGGTGGTAGCTGAAGAAGGAGCTCCTACAACAGGGCCACAATAATCTTTTTCTTAGAATATACATTTATTTTATGACATAGATTGAAGAATGTAAGTCCTGATTTACTTCTTGAAGATGGCTATTTTCTTGACAGTAGATATTTGCATTTTGTTGTTATGTCTTTTGTTGCTTCTAGTACTCTCCATAAGTTTTTACAAGTAAGTGGTATGCATTCTTCTTTCATGTACTTTGTTTTCTGCTAAGTAACAAGATTCTTGGATTTTGACCAAAGAATTACTTCGATTTTGACTAATGAAGGTTGGTTTCAGATTCCTTGGTTCTTCTGAATAGTCAGAGCCAATTGAAAAGTATTGCATCTTTTGTTTGTTCTGCTAACCTTTTTTTAGCAACTAACAGTGATCACAAATCTTAGATCACTTTTGGATCTCAGATTGTTTAATTGTAAAGGTTGCTACACAACTCATCGAATAAGTCTCTACCTGCATAACTGAGAATTGAACAATAAGCCTGTTACTGCACAACTGAGAATTGAACATCATCTTTGTGCAAAATTCTACAAAATCTCCTTCATCTCAAAAACTACAATTACTTAAAATTAATAATTAACAAACGATACTCCTATCGGCCTCTCCTTGCACCTCTTGGGGGGGGCAACTGCTAGTATTAGTCTTTGCACAACTAATACTTTAGTAATCCATTTGCACTTTCACTGTTATCAGTTTACCTTTGAATGGATAAGGACTAAGGACTCTATAAGGATCTTGCATCCCTTTTGACCCTTTCTTATTTTCATCCTTATTTTGATCCTTTGTACTTGGCGTATACCGTAATATTTGCATGAGGCCTAAAGGTTTATACTAATTCTCTTTCTATTTTGTTATTGCTTCATGTAATTTGCATAATTTTTTCTCAATTTTCCAGTGTCTGATTTAAGGGTCTTAATGTTTCACCTTTCTTTCTGTAGACAGGAAGATGGGGTTATAGTTAAACATGTGGAAAATATAGAGAATCATAATACCGAAACCAGCCTCGATTCAACAAATAGTTTACTCTAACATTGAATAAGTTGTATGTGTGAACCCTAGTCGAATATGATTGCATTGTCATGCTTGATGCAAATAATATTTTCTTGCAGAAAGTGGATGATCTCTTTTAGTGTGGGAAGTTTTATTCTGCTTTCATTAATCCTTTTATTTTCCATATGGGGCATTTTTTTGTTACAGGAATGGTATTTTGTTTTAATTTCTACCTCTATACCAATATTAAATTCTACATATTTCTATTTTTTTCTATTAATTTCTATTTTTGCTACACTTAAAATAAAAGAATTCCAATTCGACTTGGAGGTATATTTAGGTTTACTTGGAAATGTAATTGGATACAACAATGGTGTGAACGTGTTAATATCATGTAATTGTATTACAGCAGGAGTAATATCAAATTTCTTGGTTTTGGGGCACAAAACATTAATACTATCCATCTTTTCAAAATGACGATCCTCACTCACGAAAACAATATGGAAACATTTTTTTATTAACTTTGTGTACCAAAGTTAGCATTCCACGAATAGTTATTAGATAGTTTTCTAGTTTTAGTGTGTTGCATTCAAGTTAGCATCAGTGATATTTCTTTAGATAGCTTTTCTATTTTCACCCCATGACTAACCCAATTTTGAAAGTTGGATATTTTACGAGAGATCGGGGAGTGTGCTCCATGCTAGAAATTGTCAAAATTTCATCGGATCAATTTTAATATAGGAGCATTTCATTAATATTTAGGGAGAATTGATCTACTTTAATTTTTTGATTTCCCAAATAACAAATATGGGTCTGTATTGTAGATTTGAAGCTAGAATTGCACATGCCATGTGGACCAAATAGTCTCATCACTTTTCCTAGTGCTCCATGGATGAAGACATCATATTGGTGGTCATGGATGGTTCTCCTCCTTAGGGATTTCTTGGCATGAATAGAGGCATATAGGGTATGGATGATTTCTTCCATGTTGTATTGAACATCTTTTTCTTTAAGTATTGTATACCATATTCTTCTAACTAACAAGATCCTTGTGAGTTTTAGGTATGGCATGGAGATTCCCCTAATTATATCCTAGTCACTATATGGCATGGAGATTCCCCTAATTATAGCATAGTCACTGTCTTACTTGGTCACTCTAGCTCTGTTGATGATTTCTTGCAAGCTATCCCAACCAACTTCATCTAAATTTTTCTTCTTAAAATGAGAATAGTTTGTCATTCTATTATATTGTTCCCGAGTTGTTGGTTTTATTCAATTCAAATGTATGTGAATGTGACAACAATTCTAAATGTATGTGTACATCACGTAAATGTGATTTGAACAAGACCTGCCAGGTTTACTACTTTGCAATTGAATTACAAGTTTTTTCACTTTTTCTTTCTTTGTTCATTCTTATGGTTTTACCTTTCAATCATTATTTTATATTGTTGTATTTTATCTTTATAATATAAAAATATATTTTACCAATCAAACAAAATTACACATCACAAATATTGTTATGCTTGTTGGCTAACATAGATGAGTAAGACATAAACAAAGTAAATAGTCACAGGTTGACTTACTTTGTTAACTCCATATTAAGTACCATGCCAAATTATTCAAGACTAGTAGTTTCTATATGCAATTTTTGTACCAATATAATCCTTAATTTCAATGGTAGGGACTATGTTCCCTTGCACCACTTTTTAATAGATAGATTTCAAGTATTCAATTGGAGTTTTTAGAATTTTTCCTACACTTTTATTTAGTTTTTAATTTTTTAAATTTTATATCTCTATAAAAATGGATTAGCTAATTTTTTAAAACTACAAAAAAAAATACAATTTTTATAGATTTTTTAGAATAACTAAATAAATATATATATATATATATATAATTTATCAAAATAGTATTTAATATAATTAGAGGTGTTTAACTTAATTTGAAAATATATATTTATGCCAATAGGCATGTCTATTTTGGATTAGGGATTCCACAATTTTAATTTCAATATCAATCATTATTAAGTGAATAATACAAATTTAGCCTCCATATATTATTCTAGAATATTCTTAGTTGCGTAATAGGTGCATTCTACAATCTAGCATGAGGGCTATGTGTGATTCTATGTGTGCTCAACGTGGAGGTGACACATGTCCCTTTAAAAAGAAAAACAATATCCTAAGTTAAAAAAACATTGACTATAATAAAAATGGAAATTATTGTATATATTTGATTAGTGTGATATCCCTTATGTTTTTATGTAATTAATTGTGCATATTTATATTCATTTTTTAATGTTTAAAGTTTGAAAAACATGCCAGGAATTTAATTTTCAATATTTTATTACTCAGAATGACTGATTATAAATTTCTAATTATGATGTTTTCTTTTTGTAAATAAAAAAGTTTGGAAAATTAATTTTTGAGTACATATGGTTGAAAGATATGAGGTTGCAAAATTATTTTTGAATATTTATTATCCATCAATAAGTCCTAGGCTTCAAATATAGAAAATTAGATTCACTGATAAATTATGGAATTAGACAATTAATTGTTTCCTAAAAGACAGGGTGTTGTCTTTGGAAGTGGAAAACAAAAGCTCATTAATGAGATACTAACTACTTGCCACACGTTGGTGAGGTGGAGGTAGTTACCAACCACCAAAATGAGTGGTAGATGTGTAATGGACATAAATAATTTATCTATATTTTTTTTTTCTTGTTCAGAGTCTCAAGTTGTCTAGCAGATAAACTATGATAGCAAGTGAAGAGGACAAAAAGAGATAATTTATAGGTCTGTTATACTCGAGAGGATACTAGTTGGTTGCAGTATCAAGGCTCGGAGGAAAAAAGTACTCAATTTCTAATTTTCCAGACCGTTAATTTCAATTTGGTGTATAAATTCCTTGTAGATCCAAACTGCTAATATAATTTTATGAAACAATCGAGTTGAATCTACTCTACTCATCTACATAAAGGAATTCACGATTGAGAAGCAATATAAAAAACATGCGACATGAATCAATTAACACACATAACACGAGGATATATTTAGGGGAAAGCCACTGCTATAAACCCTTTCCTATATGTATTGCATTAACAAGAAAATAGAGAAGAAATACAATTTTTGTTCAAGCCTAAACAATCTCTGCACTAGTATAATATATCTCACTGCTTCACAAGCCTGCTCTAGTCAATACTAAACCAAGCTTATGCTTGTCCAAGCTCCTATTTCCTTTTGTTGTTTCAGTAGGTATTAACCCCTATTATTTATGGAAATTCCTCATCCATAACTTCGCAATCCCTATAGGTCTTTCTCTGACTGCATGCACCACCTGTACAACTTGGATAATTATACAACTCATAGTACACTACCCTTGAACACAAATATCAATTGGGTAACTCGTAGATCACACATGCATGAGTTAATTATGGTTTATTTATCATTTAACTGGTTGATCACTGAATACACACCCCACTACTAGATCTCCCATTAGTTCCTCCAACAGTTGGAACTAGTTTAAGTGACTCTAACTAAATTTAACTGAATTAAATTATTAAAAATCAAATCAAACTCAACCTAGTCTCCTAAAAAGTAGGAGACACTAAACATGACACAATTTAATCCCTCAACTTGAATTAACAAAGCCAACTAAGCCTTTCTAAATTAGTTAACACATTCTTGTTGTCTCGTGATGTGGAATTACAATTTTCTCCTAATTTAATTCAACGGAAAAATTAAATCAAGACTTTATTTTTGCCATTCTTCAACACTCCCTCTCAACAAGAAAGGGATTATTAGATACCCCAATCTTTCCTCTACAGAATTCAAATTTTCCTCTTGACAATGCCTTTGTCAAAATATCTACATCTTGCTACTCTCTAGAAATGTATTCTAGTAACATAGTCCGCTTTGCACACAATCTCGTAGATGGTGATACGAGATGTCGATATGCTTGGATCGATCATGAAAAAATTGATTTTCATATAGTTTTATACAACTCTGATTGACACAGTAAATCATAATGGGATCCATCATCTGACCAAATAACCCAATAAGAATCTTCTTCATCTAGATAGCTTCACAAGTTGCTTGACTAGTAGCCATGTACTCTGCTTCTACTAAAATGAGTGCAACTGATCTTTGCTTCCCGGAGTACCAAGAAATTGTTGTTAAAAAAATACTGAAGACTCCTCGTGAAGTTCTCTTTTGATATAATGGAAAAATCGCCCAATCTTCATTTGTGATGCCTCGAAGATTCACTCCCTCTATCTTTTTGTACCAAATACAATACTGAGTAGTACCTATGAGGTATCTCAACACATGTTTGGTTGTCTTCCAATACAGTTTGGTTGGCTTAACCATTGTTTCAATACGTTGGTTAGTCGCATAGCACATGGTTTTTCGTATGTTCACCAAATACACGAGTGAACCCACGAGCTTCCTATAAATCGTAGCCTCCACCTCCTCTCTTAAATCAGAATCCTCTTTCCTCAAACTGCTTGCTAGAGGAGCTTCCATGGGTTTGCTACTCTCCATGTGAAACTCCTTCAGTATCTTGTTGCCATACTGGCCCTAAGAGACAAAAAATTCCCCATATCCTTTCCATACTTCTAAACTGAGGAAATAATGCATGAGTCCCATATGCCTCATCTCAAATTCTCTTGCAAGATCCTCTTTGCAATATTTTATCAAATTCTCATCACCCGTTAAAATAAAATTATCGACATATAATAATATAATCAATAATTTACCTTCAACAATAATATGGTAAATGTTTGCATATGCTTCATTTTGGTGAAGCCCAAGATGGTGAAATAGTTGCCAATCCTGGTGTAACAAGCATGGGGGGCTTGTTTCAATCCATACAATGCTTACACATGCGACTCTTTGATTAAGGTCTCAGATCCTTCCAGTTGTTCAATGTACACCTCCTCCTCAATCACTCCATTGAGGAATGTTGTCCTCACATCCATCTGATGGATCTTCCATCCCATCTGTGTTGCAAGTGCTAGAATTGATCTGATAGAAGAGTACCTTGCTACTGGAGAAAAGGTCTCCTCATAATCAATTACCTCCACATAAGATAACCCCTTAGCCATAAATATAGCCTTGTGTTTCTCGATTCTTCCTTCTGCTTCTTTATTCACGTTGTAGATCCACCTCAAACTTACTATTGAATTTTTCTTTGCTCTTGGGACAACTTCCCAAACATTGTTTCTGACTATGGAATCATATTCCTTAACCATGTCATCAACCCATATTGGATTATGCACTGCTTCCTTGAATGAATATGGTTCCATCTCAACTAGCTCACTCATCAGAGCCATGTATCTAGTGTACCGATCTGGTGACCTCCTCTGCTTGCACTGTGATGTGGGTGCTCCCACATTCTCTCTAACATCATGCAATAATTTTCCAACTTCCTTGGTGTGCTTCCTTCCATCTATGGATGTATCTGCATGAGTGGGTGCTTCCACTCTTTTCTCCTCTACTTTTCATTGCTCCACAACATCCTGAGGTTCTTCCTTTGGAGCTAAAGGCTCCTCATTTGCATGTAACTGAAGCTCCCTTTCAAGGGAACATCTCATGGATTTCTCTTCATCAAAATTCACATCTCTATGAACAACTTTCATCCTATCTGATGGAAGGTACACCTGATAGTTGTGAGGTGTTTCAGCGTACCCCATAAATACGCACAACTCAGTTATCGGCTCTATATTTTTCCTTGCATCCTTGGAAACATGATAGTAAACTGATGAACCGAATGTCCTGAAGTGTGATGCATCTAGTTTCTTCCTTGGAAAATATTCTTTTGTTGTACTCATGCCGAGAATCCATTGAGGAATCCTATTTTTTACATATACCATTGTGTTGCATGCTTAAGCCCACAAGTGCAACGGTAGGCCCTGATCATGCAGCATGACTCGTGCAACTCTCACAATACATTTTTTCTTCCTTTCAGCAATCCTATTCTTATGTGGGCTATGGGGTGTTATTAACTCTCATCGGATGCCTTCTTTTGCAAAGAATTTTCTGAACTCATTCGACACATATTCACCACTGTTATTGCTCTTGAGAGCCTTCACTTTCCTACCAATGACTTTCTCAACAATGTCTTTAAATTCACAAATTTTTGAGAATTTGTGGTCTTTCTTCTGCATGAGGAGCATACAACACTTACATGAGAAATAATCTACAAGTATAACATAATACTTGTGCTTGGTCGTGAAGGTTATTGAGAAAGGTCTGCACACATTTGAGTGAACTCTTTCAAGGATTTCTTGTGCTATATTGTCATTATCATGAAAGGTGGATTTAGTATACTTCCCCAGTGTACACCCTTTGCATGTATCTCTCTGCTCTAGTGCGCCCTTGGGAAGTCTTGTAGAAACATATTACATGATATTCAAAGCTCCATGGTGTAAATGGCCAAGTCGTTTATGCCATAATTCACTAATATATCGGCTTTTCACCTTCTCTACTTTCGTGCTCAAGGCAACATAGTGTTCTACATTTGATTTGTATAGGTTCTTCACCCAAAACCTAATCCAATTCCCTTGTCCTGTGGCGATGTGATGAAGTAAATAATTTCCTTTGCTAAATATCACATCATAGCCATGATCTTCCAGCATAGAAACTAAAACTAAATTCTTCTTTAGACCTAAAAAATAAATGAAATCTTTCAATCTGAGAGGAGAACTAGACTCCCTATAAAAAGTTACTATACTGATACCGATCACGCTATACCTTCCATCATCTCCCACCTCGATGTGCATTTGGAGGTCCTTCTCCTCCAAGTCACTCAACAATTCTTTGTTGCATGTCATATGGAAGGAGGCTCCATTATCTAGATACCACACACTACCCATCATTGATGTCACCATGCATGCAATGAGGGTGAAATCCAACTCGAATTGTGAAGCAAGAGATTCACTTGCCACTCCTCCTGAGAGCTTATTTCCAACCTTCTTACGTAGACACTTTATGGCATAGTGTCCTAGCTCATGAATTTGAAAACATAATATTTGACAAGTCCTTATTCTTTCCTGCCTGACCAGAATACCCTTTGGATTGGTATCTCTTCCATTTCTCTTTCTTTGTCTTTCCATCCAAGGCATATTAATCCTCATCCTCGACCTTGGATGAGGCACCATCTTTGGTGTTCCGCCTTAACTCTTCATGTACCAAATATGACCATAATATTTCCCGGTTTGGTAGCTTCTCGTTCCATTGACTAAATCCTAGTAGTTGTGCCAGCTCTTGGGAAGGCCTAGAAGTGCTATGCTTACCATATCATCTTCTACAAACATAGCAACAACACTCCCAAGTTCATCATGATGTTATGTTAACTTGCCTAGGTATTGTGGTATTATGTCACCCTTCTGCATTTTAATATTCCGAAGCTTATATTTTAGTGCCAGCTTTTTGTGGTCACTATTGTTTTGGAATATTTATGTCAATGTCTATCACATTGCATATGGAGTTTCCTTCTTGTGGATATTAGAGACAATATGGTCTTGTACTCCCTCCAGTATGGTCCTCCTTACCTTCCCTACGCTCTTATTCCAATCTGTTAGATCTTGGGAACCATTTGGGGTTGGTTTCGGGACATCATTACCAATGAATTCCTTCATACCATTGTCTTCCATGAATTCTTCCATATGGTCCTTCCAAGAAATATAATTTGAGATACCCTCAAGGGCATACTCGAGCATTAGACCATAGAACACCATCATGATAGCTCTGAAGTATAGATCTGCAACCTTGTTCCTCCTGGAAAGATAACTTTGAATTATCTCCTCTTCTGTGAATATGGCTGTGATACCATGTAGAAATTCCTTGTAGATTCAAACTACAGATGTAGTTTTCTAAACAAATGGACTTGAATATACTCTACTCATCTGCGAAAATAAATTTGTGATTGATAAGAAATATTAAAAACATACGACATGAATCAATTAACACACATAACACAAGGATATATCTGGGGTAAATCCACTACTCAAAACCCCTTCCTATTTGTATTTCATTAATCAGAAAAAAGAGAAGAAATACAATGTATGTTCAAGCTTGAACAATCTCTACACTAGTATAATCTATCTCATTTCCTCACAAACTTACTTTGGACAATGCTTAATGAAATTTATTCTTTCCCTTGGGAATTATCCCCTATTATTTAGGGAAATTCCTCATCCATAATTGTGAAATTGCTATAGGAATTTCTTTGACCGCAAGCGCCACCTATACAACTTGGATAATTATACAACTAATAGTACACTACCCTTGAACTTCGATCTCAACTAGCTAACTCGTATATCACACATGCATCAATTAATTATGGTTGATTTATTAATTAATTCGTAGATCACTGAGTACACACCCCACTACTAGATCTCCTACCTTTTTGTGCAAGAGTTGGAACTAGTTTAAATGACGTTAACTCAATTTAACTGAATTAAATTATTACAACTCAAATTAAACTCAACCTAAGCTCCTAAAAAGTAGGAGACACTCTACATAGCTCAAGTTAGGGCCTCAAATTGAATTAAATTGATCAAACTAAGTCTTTATAACTTATTTAGCACATTCTTGTTGTCTTGTGATGTGGAATTACAATTTTCTCCTAACTTAATTCAAGGGAAAATTAAATCAGGATTTTCTTATTATTATTTTTCAGCTGTTGGTATTCTACTACAGTTTTTACTTTTTTAAATGAAGTATCTATGTTTTCCAAGTGTAAAATCGTGTACGTTACAAAAGAAAGTAATTGGTTATGCTTTATACATATCATTTTGAGCAAGGAAAAGAAAAGTTGTTATGCTTTCGATTATAAATTTTGAATAATTGAAAGAAAATTAAAATGACTACTTTGTGCTCATAAATATGTATAGAGAACCCAAAAAGGGATGAAAATTATATAATGTTATGAACTAAAAGATGAATTATAGAATATATTGGTTATTTTCCTTTAACGAGTGTAAATAAATAATATAACCATAGCAAACTCTTCTTCAGAAAGAAGAACGCATATATTGAACAATTTATTGTTATGAGCACCATTAGAACTTATCAATGTTCATAGAAGAATGTTGTGACAATATCTAACAAAAATAATTAACATTGAGGATAAGGTAGAATGATTATACAAATATCTATAGAAATTAAAGATAAGGGAAAAACAAGGTATATTCTATTTTATAAAACTAAAGATATTTGTTATAGGCTTGAAAGCATGGAGCTGGGTTACATTTTTTGGTGAGAGAGGGCGCATTTGGGTGGAAACAAATGATGGCTTGATCAAGCCCTTTTTAAGCGCTCGATCAAGATCCTCGCTAAAAAAACAACTCAATCGAGCATTAAAACTAACTCTCGGTCAAGCTCCTATGTAACCCTAGGTTAGGAACTCTCCCTAAAGCTCCATGTACCCTTAAAGGTGGAAATTTTAAACTTTATGTAAATATCAATAATGATATGAAAACTTTAAAATTGTAAGTATTTGATAGTTTAAAAGAAAAAAATTAATTACTAATTACATTTGAACACTTAATTAAGAAATGGTGTGGATTAATTTGAAAAAGGATTTTATCCCATTTGCAATTGAAACTATAATGTTGTTATAATTATAATTTGATAACTTAAAAATTAGTTTTTAATATGATTTCAGTGTTATAATTTAAATAATAAATTGATTAAACATAAGTAATTTGACGTTGCTAAAAATGTATAATTTATAAAATTCACTAAAAAGTTAATCAAACATATATATATAATTTCCACTTTTTCACCAAAAGAAATGAGCGTAGTAATAATTAAGGTAGTTGTAATAATTGTAAGTTATAAATAATATAGTCCTAATGGACACAACTATATTTTCCTTTTTAAATCTCTCTCAACCTATAAAATGTGATTGCACTCAATTATGTCCTAAGTTTGCACAAGTACGAAAAATGAAGTATATATGAAATTTTTACTCTGGACTTAGGTTTGCAATGTGTATTTTTAAAATAATAAAACCATAAGGGAATCATAACTTTTAAAACATTATTTGAGTAATTTGAATTTAAGTAATATACTGAAATTATTTTTAAATAATAATATTATAAAATTTATTTTACTTTAGTTTGTTGTTTTATTTTTTTATTTATTATAATTTGATTTATTTTTATTAAAAAATTCTACATAAAACATTTATAAAATGAATAAGTATAAAAATATGTTATATTTAAAATGAAAACGATAAACAAATGATCACTTTTAAAATTTTCAAAATTGAAAAGGAAAACCTAAAATATATTATAGAAATTTATTTATATATTATTATAATTATTTTCTTCATAAAATAAAATAAATTTTGGATTTTCAATTAAGGAAAATTAGTGTTTGGAATATATTTGAATATTTATAAAAATTATTTTTGTGTAATAAATCAATTTTATAATTCACTTATAGACAAATATTGAGAGGCTTCACTTTTCTTTTCTTTTCAACATAATTATGATAGCTCTATCAAAATATTTGAAATATGAATTTCAAACACTTGATTAAGCGTTTTAAGGGACAAATTGAACTATTGAGGGCCTAAAAAATAGAATTTTAGCTCCTCTTCTGCATATTTCTCTACGACGAGGAGTTGATCATGTTGGATTAGGGAAGGAACCCTCTATCCAATGTCATATGATTTTGACCTTTTCAAATTCATATGATCAATTTTATCTCATTTCTTTTAAACATAATGTTTCAATTCTTTTTGAATAGTTTTAAAGAGGTTGAATAAAAAATCAATATCATAAATAATCCACAACTAAAAAATTTCAAAATACCATTTTCTTGGTTTATGAGTCCTCTTAAAAAGGGTAATCTTATTTTTTCAATTTATTTAATTAGTTGAAAAAACCTTCCTTGAACACGTGTCTAAAAAATGCAATTGAAACATTACTTTTCCAACTTCAAAAAATAATAATTAATATAATTTTTCATAAAAAAACATTTTTTTAATATGAAAAACTTAACACTCTGTGTATATCATTCTCTCTCATATATATATATATATATATATATATTAAACATTTTAGACTAAATTATTCTAAGTGAACACACACATACTCTTAAGATATGTGAAAAATTGTAAGGACAAACATTTCATTTAATAAAAAATTAACATATTATACTACACTAAATATTTTTGCAAAAAATATTTCTCCACAATTTTTTTTTTACTCTGAACCAAAATTCATAATGCTTATATGAATTTTGAGAGCTTTAATTTGATAAAAGAAGAAAAAATTGGAATTTCATTGTTACATTTGGCCCAAAAGTGTAACCCATCTTCGTGAATTCACCCAGAAAAAGTTCAAAATGTTTACACCTAATGCATTACTTATAAAAAAAAAAGAAAAATAAATAAATAATAGACATAGTAAAGCGAAATAAATAATCAATTTAACATAAAATTATCATACGATAAATAAATTATAATTGTATTAAACAAAAAAGAAATTGAATTGTGTTTATTTAAATATGTAAAAACATATTATAAAAAATAATTACTACTAAAAAGAAAATAAAGTTAAAATATTGACCTTAAAAAGAATAATATCTAAAGTTAAATTTATGAAACCAATACAAATGGACAAGAAGGCTTGAATGTTACACTCTTCTTAGGAGTTAGAATTGGAAGTGAAAAGATAGAAAACACGGAGAATCTTAGAAATAGCTAAGAGAACTTTGTCAACAAAGTCACGAACATAGAATCGGGTACATGAGCATCTGAACTAGTGGAAGAGTTGAAAATTTCTTTGTGATTTGAGACGGAACCACATGGAAACTTGGAAACATCGAAAGATCATTGTCAAGTTATATATATATATATATATATATATATATATATATATATATATAAACAATGATTAAAATTAGAAATAACATAGAGACAATAAATGGAGCATTTAGCAGCAAAAGAGTACATGTATAACAGATTTTTAAATATAACCTTGGAACAATGACTAGTTTCATGCTACTCTCTACCTGTAAAAAAAAGACATGAATTAGTTATTTTTATAAAGGGAATGAATTTATTCCTTTAAAATATAAAGTATACCTACATGAATTGTTAAAATTGTTCTATGAGAATTTTAATATGAGAAACATTAAAAATTCTATAGCTATAGAGATACCATCAATAACCAGTAAGGAAAAAAAGTAATAACATATATACAAGTATGAATGGAGAACAAATGGGTTATTCTTTTAAGGAAAATAAAATAATAGCATATATACAAGTATGAATGGAGAACAAATGGGTTATTCTTTGTTCAGGGTGAAGAAGGATTTTAAGCCACTGTATAAGTATCACACAGAAATAAAATCAAAACTAGTATACTTCACAACATATAAGTGACCATCTACAAGCATGTTCTAAAGAGGATTAATAACATAACATATATATATATATATATATATATATATATATATATATATATATATATATATATATACTCAATTAAAAGTACAATTGAAATTCAGAAATGCTACAGACATATATTTTTCGTACAGCCAAATTGACCATAAAGAACAAAGACGTGTATTTTATTACTAATGTGTAATTAGGGTTTTGCGGAACTTTGAACTCTAACGAAAAATAATGACTAATAAACAAAATAACCCTTTCGAGTTGAAAACAAAGATAAAACCCTAAATGGGTTTATAGATAATTTGACAAATAATAGCGGAAAAAGATTACAAAGGGTTGTGCAACTTCATAAGAACAAAAACATAATGAAAATAATTGTATTATTAGCTGGAAACTAAGTTGTCCGAGAAGGTTCCAAAACCTTGATGACTTCCACGTTCTAGGAAAGGGATCCTGTATCAGATTTCAAATCATTAATAAAAATATAAACCAAAAGAAATGTAGAACAGAGAAGGAAATTCTATATCCAACAAAATTGATTTGGGGGTTTACTTGAGAATGACAATGTCGAAAGGGAAAAGTACCTGCATGATGTTACAGTTGTTACCTGAATATAGAACCCTTATGGCCGACGAGCATATGTTTTGAATAACTCTTCACCAAGGAAACACCACAAACTCTAAGATAATTCTCATGTGGAGAGAATATCATGCTAAATCAGACCAAAACAATATAAATGTCTATAAACTCCACCAAATAACAAACAAAAATGTGAAAATAATTTCAACGGTAACATAGATACCTTTAAAAATGTGAAAAACTGTAAAACTATAAGCATAGTGAGAAGCAGATGGTCCAAAGGGTCCAATATCGCAACTGATGGTGGAAAAATTTATAAAAATCCACCCAAACCAAAATTATTAACAATGAAAACAAAGTTTTAGAGTAACTAGCTATTTGAGCACCGCAAGTAGAGTGAATTAATT
>CM076584.1:1200193010-1200371062 GCA_034641835.2 Pinus albicaulis
CTAGTTTTAAGGGGCTCAAAATATTTGAAATGGTGGTCTTTTTGGAGGGTGTTGTAGGGGCTCCAAAAAATGGCGATTCACTGGATGAACTCAGAGTCTCTGCCGATGGTTAGTCTTGGCGGGGAGAGGGATGGGCCTCTGCTGACTGTTTTCTTTTACCTTGCGGTTGACATTTCCTAACCTTTGGCACCTTGCTAGGTTGCTCAATCTGCTGGCCTGTTCGGGTGCCGTTCAACCAAATTCATTTCTTCAGGTCTCCGGACTGGAAGGGTTGGAGAACTCCAAGCGGCTACAGGGTCTGGTACGATTATTTTGTCCTCATCGTGTTTCTCCGCTGCCAGCGAACCTCTCGGTCCCGGCGGAGTCACTGCCTAGGAATCGTGAACGTTGCTCCGCTGCCAACGAGCCTGGTCAGTACCCCGGCGGAGTCGTTACATTACCTCTCTGCGCAGGAAGCCTTTCTCAATCCTTTACACTTTCTAAGTTTGCTATTGCACTTATTTTGAATGTGCCTGAGGCACTTATTTAGATGTGCTCGTGGCACTTATTTGAGATGGAAATTTAGCCTGGGCGGATGAGGGATCCTGACTTATTTTGCTTACAAAGAGGTTGTTCTGATTACGGTAATAGGTGTATAGGTCAGGAATTTGCATCTTTTCCATACACTTTTCCATACCTTTTCTTCTCACCTAAACTTCTCCAAAATTGTCAATATCATGTGCAAAGAATTGTATCTAACATAGTTTTTTAATTATGTTTTTTGTATTTTCTATTTGATACCGTCCTGTTCATAATTTGCGGGACTTGCCACTTTTCACTTAATTCTTCTCTTTCATGACTATTTGTGGAGCTATATATTCTGATATAAAGAGAGCAAACCACATAGAGGCTAGGAATAGCGTGGACATGGTTAGTGTCCTCTTGGTTCAACAAACCTAAATCAAAAGAAGCGCGTTGAGTATCCGTGGAAGGATAGTAAGCTCTATCATACGGTGGAACTCTATTGGCACACCAAATAAGCACCTAAGTTTCTAAGCTTGCGGAGGTTAATTGACATCTGTGCAAAGTTCTGGAGTTGAATTCAAGCGCCCACCTTCCATAGATCCGTTTTCCAACATGGCCATACTCCTATATCCGTGGCCTTAGTGGTCTACGTGCTGGCTGCTATCATAAACTTCAGGAGACAGTTACAGTTTATTGTTTTATATAGAGCGTTTGCATACGCACGTAGAGTTAGTTGATCATTGTTAGTTGATAGTTGATGTGCGTACTCTGTTATGTTTGCTTTGTATTGATTACGCTGCCTTGAGCCGTAATACTACCAGTCTGTAATGAACTGCTTTTTAATGTGAAAAGACTCTGTTTTCAACTTAATTCGTGTTTGAGGATCGTTACCAAAGCTGTGTAGAGGGCCCCTGCTCAGCCAAGGTTCTGTGTATTAATGTATATATTTCTCATTTCATTTCTTTAAAAAGTCATTGTATCATAATCCATTACATGTTCATATTTCATAGTTGTTTCATTTCTGTTCATACATTTCTATAATTTCCATTGCATTCTTGTCTTTCATGTTTTTATGATTGTTAAATCACTGATCAGTTTTCTTGTGCAGGTTTTAGGTAGACAGCTCGGGCATTTTCATAGTATTTTGGCTAATGATATGAGACTAACATTATTCTGCTGCTAGTTTCCTTTTCATAGCATTTGTTTAACTTCAGTCTTGCTTTGTACATTTCAGTTTTGTTTATCTGATTCAGTAGTTGTGTTGAGTCCCGAATTTGCATCTTTTCCATACACTTTTCCATACCTTTTTCACTCACCTAAACCTCCAAAATTGTCAATATCATGTGCAAAAGGGTATCTAACATGGTTTTTAATTATGTTTTTGTGTTTTCTATTTGACCTAGGATTTTGTTCATACAAATTTCGCGAAACTTGCCACTTTCCGCACCCGCTGCAACTTTCCCGGCAAGCTATTTCGTGGAACTATATGCTACAGGTGTCTACAAGGGAAACGAGCCACATGGGCAGGCTCGGAATGACGTGGACATGGTTCGTGTCCTATTGGTTCAAGCAAACTCGTCCAAAGAAGCCGCGGTCAAAGTCGTCCACGTGGAAGTCAACTATGGAGTTTCATGTCGGCCGGACTCTGTTTCGTGGCAAATAAACATCCATACGGCCGTTTCTAAGCTTGCGGAGGTTAAATCGACATATGTGCAGAGCTCTGGAGTTGAATTCAAGCATCCACCTTCCGTAGATTCACTTTCCAACACGGCCATACTCCTATATCCGTGGGCGTAGTGGTCTACGTGCTCTCTGCCATCATAAACTTCAGGAGACAGTTACAGTTTATTGTTTTATATAGAGCGTTTGCATACGCACAAAAAGTTAGTTGTTAGTTGATAGTTGATGTTCGTACTCTGTTATGTTTGCTTTGTAGTGATTACGCTGCCTTTGAAGCCGTAACACTACCATTCTGTAATGAACCACTTTTTAATATGAGAAGACTATGTTTTTCAACTTAATTCGTGTTTGAGGATCGTTACCAAGGCTGTGTAGAGGGCCCCTGCTCAGCTAAGGTTCTGTGTATTAATGTATATATTTCTCATTTCATTTCTTTAAAAAGTCATTGTATCATAATCCATTACATGTTCATATTTTGTAGTTGTTTCATTTCTGTTTATACATTTCCATAATTTCCATTTCATTTATGTCTTTCATGTTTTTATGATTGTTAATCACTGATCAGTTTTCTTGTGCAGGTTTTAGGTAGACAGCCCGGGCATTTTCATAGTATTTTGGCTAATGACATGAAACTAACATTGTTCTGCTGCTAGTTTGCTTTTCATAGCTTTTGTTTAACTTCAGTCTTGCTTTGTACACTTCAATTTTGCTTATCTGATTCAGTAGTTAAATTTAGATATATTAAGCTGCTCATAGCGTCTTCAGTTGCCTCCGAAAGCCACAGCTGGACTGATGGTGAGGGACTGCATTATGAAATGTGTAGTTTATTATTAGTTTCTTTTCTGCAAATTTAGATATATTAAGCTGCTCATAGCGTCTTCAGTTGCCTCCGAAAGCCACAGCTGGACTGATGGTGAGGGACTGCATTATGAAATGTGTAGTTTAGTATTAGTTTCTTTTCTGCAAATTTAGATATATCAAATCATGTATGACATCTTCAGTTGCCTCCGAAAGCCACAGCTGGACTGATGGCGAGGGATTGAATCATGAGTGTATGGTTTAGTATTAGTTTACTTTCTATAAATTAAATATCAGTTACACAAGTTGTTTATGATTACTTCCGAAAATCATAGCTGGTCTAATGATGAAGGGTCAGAAAATGAATTGATGTAATCTGATTTAGATTTATTTTGTTGCAATTTTGAATTTCCTTAAGCATAGTTTCTTTTGTTTTTAGTTGGCAGCAAGAATAGTTTGGTTTTCATGTTCACTAGTTTACTGTTTTGATTCATTAGATTAGCAGCACCTTTTCATTTCAGCAGTACACTTTTACTTTCTTTCAAGTCTTGTCATTGTAATTTCAATTTGCTTTTAAAGTTTCAATATTGGTAAATCATTATAGGGGATATCACTTCCTTGAACAAATATAACCAAACTTGTTTTTCATTTTAGAATTTCCATTTCACCTTAGAAAGACCAAAAACGACAAAAGTTAAGAAATAGGTTATCTTGCACATATAGTGCGCCGCACTTCATCAGCTTACGATTCCCGGATTGACAAATTAAATGCAGGAATTTAGGACACACTAAATTGACCAAACATTTTGGCGACGTTGCCAGGGAAGTGTAACTAGGTAGCCAATTTCTTAAAAAAAAAAACATAAAATCATAAAAGAAGGGAAAACTTGATAACTTCTTGAAGTATGCTCTCCTCTTGCAGCTAGTGTGATCTGGAGGATCAGAAAAGAGAGTTATTGGTTTAGTAATTTCTTAAGTATGCTCTCTTCTTGCACCTAGTGTGATCTGGAAGATCAGAAAGAGAATTATTAGCCCAACTTTTTTTTAAAAAGAATAAAAAATGACATGCATAGAGCAAGAGATTCTAGGGGAAGGTTTATAGCTAAAGCCAAGAGTTCGATTTTCACAACTCCATCTTCTTCAAGGCATAGACCAGATTCACCACCATCTACCCCTAGCCTTAAGATTTTTGGAAGTCAAAGAACAACTGAATTAGAGGATTCTCCTATACCACCTACTAAAATCCACTTAGAAAACAAAGAGACTTTCTCTCATCCTTCCTTGGTAGAAGAACTAGAGGACTATAAGGACTCTAAAGAAACTATCATGGCAGAGGAAGTAATAAATAGAGGTGGAGGTAGAGGAGGATGAGATAATGAAGATAACAATGGTGAAGGAAATAATGGTAGAAATAGGGACAATTTGCTTGGATTCCCTATAGTTGATGAGGAAACTCATGCAACAATGAAAAATATCTCACCATCTGTTCTCCCTAACTTTTATGGATTGCGAAGTGAGGATCCTGAAACATTTCTGTTTGAGTTTGAAGTCGTGTGCCGAACCTATGACTATATGGAAGACTCTCAAAAACTCAAACCGTTTCCTTCAACATTGAAGGGAGCTGCTTTGAAATGGTTCATGGGATTAGCCACTCAATCTATTAGGACTTGGAATGATATGAAACAAACATTTTTGGATAGATACTTGGACTATTGTATGCCCACCAATCACAAGGATGAGGTATTCAAAATGATGCAAAAAGAAGATGAAAAATTGGAAGACCTAATTGAAAGATTTCAATACAACTTGAAAAGAGCAAAGATGAGCAACTTAGATAATGAAACCTTGAAAGCCCTCCTATTAAAATCCATTAGAGATGAATGGATAGAAATTTTAAACATGATGGGGAAAGGAGACATTTCTCAACTTCCATTTCATGATATAACAGAACTATGTATCCATCTCTCAAGGGGAAAATCTAAACCTGGAAAAGGGCCTAGGGATTCTTCTCTTATTAGGGCTAACAAATCTGCAACTGGATCAGTAAGTAGGGCAGAGATTGGTAATATGCTTGATGATTTCAAAACTGATATCTTAGGGAGCCTTAGTGAACAACTAGACACCCTTAAAATCCAAAACAAGCAGAAAGCAGAAACAGATGCCTTAGCCATCTTTTGTCCGAAATGTAGAAAGAAACATGCTTTAAGGGAATGTCCTTTGGATGCAAAAGTTGTAGAAACATGTATGATTTGCTCAGAAAATCATGAGATCAAGGATTGTCCTTCAATCCCTGGACTCAAAGTTGTTTTTCAAGAAGATCCAAATTCAGTAGAATCTCTCTGTTTTGTCACAAGGAGACCTTGGCAGGGACAACAATCTCAAGGGTTTAATAACCCTATGAATCTTCAAACCCCACCAAATTGGACTCCTTGGCAACAATCTTGGCCCCAACATCAACATTCATATCAGCCATGGGTACAAGGGATGCAAAATCCTTATGGGAGATTTGCTCAATTTTATCAATATCCTCCATCTTTTCAAAATCAACAAGCTCCACAATTTCCAAGCCAAAATCCACAACTTTCATTGCCATTTCCACAAAAACAACCTTCTCAACAAAATACAAATCCTCAACTCATGCTCCCATACCAACAGAAGACAAATCAACTTCCAGCTCAGCCATTGCCAAATCCTAACAATAAGAATCCTCAAACTACTTATATAGTAGAAGGACAACAATTTCCTACCTATATGATTGTTCCTCTCAACGATGTACAACTCAGATCTGGTAGAGTTTTAGAAAAACCTTCTATAGACATTCAAGAGCAAGATACCTCCGAGGAGGACTCTCTTCAAGTCAATAAGGGTTCTGAGGAAGAATCTCTTCAAAATTCAAAAATTCAAAAAGAAAAAGAAAAGCTAACATCCACAACTCCTATAGTTGAGCAACCTGTATCTTCATCTACACCTCCTTTTCCGGAAAGACTACAAATTGACAAGGGGGTGGAAAAACAAATCTTGCTGCCTAACTATGACTTTCTAGATGAATTGAAGAATGTTTGTATCAAGATTCCATTGCTACAAGCCATTCGAGAAATTCCTATTCTAGCAAAAACCATAAAGGAGTTGAGTTTCAAAAGACCAGAAAGGAAGCTAAAGGACACAAGAAGAATCCACCTGGTAGGAAAGATTGCAGACATTATGATGGGAAAAATTACCATGCAGAAGTATGTAGATCCAGGAAGTCCAATTGTCAAGACACATATACATGGGATAGAAATTCCAAACACATTGATTGACTTAGGGGCTGCTATCAACATTATGAGTAGACAGACTATGGAACAGTTAAAACTTCCTAACCTTCTTTTACACCTACTTTATTGCAACTTGCAGATCGATCGGTTATTAAACCAGATGGTGTATTAGAAGATATTTTAGTCTCCTTAGATTCTTGGGAATATCTAATAGACTTTATGATTTTGACTCCCAAAAGTAATCTAGGAGGACATCCACTTATCTTAGGAAGACCTTGGCTAGCCACAGCTGATGCTTTTATTAGTTGTAGATCTGGAGACATGTACATTTCAAATGGTAATTCGACAAAGAAATTCAATTTGTATCCTCCCGCAAGAGCAATTACAGAAATAGGAGACAATGAATGGGTCGATGATGAGAACACTATACAACCCGTCTTTACCATTTCTGAGATTAGTGAGGATAGTCAAATTCTGAACACATTAGAAAATTTTGAGATAATTTCAGAATATGACCCCACACAATTTCAGTTGGAATCTGACATAGAATATTTATCATCAAGACAAATGTCTCTCTACTCTATGGAAGAGTTTGGTAATTCTGCTTTTGAGATTTTTCCAGAAAAGACATTGAATATCAACAAACATCTGGAGAAGTCACAACAAGAAGAACTAACCAGAATCTTGCAAAAACATTCTACTGCATTTGCATGGGAGTATAATGACATGAAGGGTATTGATCCTAAGACTTGCATCCATCATATCTATATTGAGGAAAACAGTAGACCAATCAGACAACCTCAAAGAAGGATGAATCCAAATCTTAGGGAGATAGTGAAAGAAGAGCTTCAAAAACTTCTCAATGTAAACTTCATTTATCCAATTTCAGATAGCCGATGGGTTTCTCCTTTGGTTATAGTACCTAAAAAGAATGGTAAATGGAGAGTATGCATTGATTACAGGGAATTGAACAAAGCAACTTTGAAGGATCACTTTCCTTTGCCTTTTTATTGATCAGGTATTAGATACATTAGCAGGTAAAAAGTACTTTTCATTTTTGGATGGTTTTAGTGGCTATAATCAAATTCAGGTAGCACCTGAAGATCAGGATAAGACCACATTTACTTGTCCATGGGGAAATTTTTCCTACCGAGTGCTTCCTTTTGGGTTATGTAATGCACCAGCAACATTCCAAAGAGCAGTACTAGGAATTTTTTCTGATCTAATCCATGATTGTGTAGAGGTTTATATGGATGATTTTACAGTTTATGGTAATTCATTTGAAGAGGCATTAGAAAATTTGAAAAAGTTCTCATAAGATGTAAAGAAACAAGCCTTTCATTAAGCCATGAAAAATGCTTTATGATGTTTACTGAAGGGATTGTTTTAGGACATCATATTTCAGGAGATGGAATTAAGGTTGATAGATCAAAAGTTGAAGTCATCTCCAAGTTGCCTATTCCAAATTGTCAAAGAGATGTTAGAAGTTTTCTAGGATTTACTAGTTACTATAGAAGATTTATAGAAAACTTCACTAAAATAGCATCTCCACTCTTCAAGTTGCTTACAAAAGACTGTGAATTTAAATGGGATCCTGATTGTCAATCCGCTTTTGAAACTTTGAAAACAAGAATATCTCAAGCACCTATCTTGAGAGGACCAAATTGGAAACTTCCTTTCCATATTTCTACAGATGCTTCAGATACAGCTCTTGGAGCTGTGTTGGGTCAAAAAGATTTAATTCCTTATGCCATTTATTACACCAGTAAAAATTTGACTCCCACAGAGTTGAATTATACTGTGAAAAAGAGTTCTTAGCTATTGTTCATGCAATTAATAAGTTTAGACATTACATAACAGGCTATGAAACTTTTATTCATACTGACCATTCTGCAATTAGATATTTGATGAACAAACCTGTTACTAATGGCAGAGTGACAAGATGGCTCTTACTTTTGCAAGAATTCAATATTACTGTGTTGGATAGACCAGAAAAACAGAATACAGTAGCTGATTTCTTGTCTAGGATTCAGAATACTAAAGAAGATTCTCCTGTAGAAGATAAGTTTCCTGATGAATATTTGTTTGCAGTAACTATTAAGACCCCTTGGTATGCAGATATTGCTAACTATTTGGTTACAGGGAAACTACCTTCACATTTATTTCCAAGAGAAAAACGAAAATTATTCAGGAGAGTTCAAGATATTCATGGATTTCTAACGAATTGTTTAAAACAGGGCCAGATCTTGTGATCAGAAGATGTGTCAGGGAAGATGAAATGCCCGATATTCTTAAGGCATGTCATGATGAACCATGCGGCGGACACTTTGCGGACAAAAGGACGGCCTATAAAATCCTTTCCTTGGGATATTATTGGCCTTCTCTCTTCAAAGATGCAAAACAATATGTCAAAAGGTGTGATAGCTGCCAAAGAGTAGGGAAGCCTACCCTTTCAAATGAAATGCCATTGCAAACACAGGTACTCATTGAACCCTTTGAAAAATGGGCTTTAGATTTCATTGGACCTATTAATCCACCATCTAAGCAAAAGAAGTATATATTGGTTTGTACTGATTATGTTACTAAATGGGTAGAAGCCAAAGCATTAGTATCTGCTACTGAAAATTCAGTTGTTCATTTTCTTTACGAGGATATTTTTACTCGCTTTGGTGTTCCAAGAGAAATTGTGACAGATCAGGGGAGCCAATTCACATCCAATTTGGTGGAGAAGTTGATGGAAGAATACAAAATCAAGCACAGAAGAACTACTCCTTACCATCCGCAAGCAAATGGTCAAGTGGAGTCCACAAATAAAGTTCTTGAAAGTATCATCACCAAAACTGTTCATCTACATAGAAGAGATTGGGCAGAAAGGCTTCCTGAAGCCTTGTGGGCCTACAGAACTACATGGAGAAATACAACAGGACATTCTCCCTAAGAACTTGTTTATGGGAAAGAAGTCTTGCTCCCCATTGAGTTCCAAGTCAAGACCTTCAAGATAGCAGTTCAGTTGGGGATGGACTTATCAGAAGCCCAAAAGCATAGAATGGAGCAGTTGAATGAGCTAGATGAGATCATACAAGAAGCAATTCTAAGAACTGATCTAGTTCAATATCAAAGAACTAAATGGCATGACAAATATATCAAAGAGAAGAAGTTTCAAGAAGGAGATTGGGCATCGTTATTTGACTCCAAGTTTAAAGATTTTCAAGGGAAATTTCAGACTCATTGGCTTGGGCCATATGAGATTGACAAGATCTTTAACAATGGAGCTGTAAGAATCAAGACCATCGATGAGTTTCAAACTCCTCTTATAGTGAATGGCCATAGATTGAAAGTTTATCAGAAGCCACTCTCTAAAGAGGATTTTGTCAAGTTGTTTCAAGAAAGTTCTGCAATCAGGCTGGTACAGAAGAATTCTTCTTCTCCACCAAAATTTAGCTTTTTGTTTTCTCTGCCTTAAAAAAAAAAAAAAAAAAAAAAAAAAAAAAAAAAAAAAAAAAAAAAAAAAAAAAGAGAGAAAAAAAAAGAGCAGCCTCGAAAACCAATCATTGATCGGGCAGCCTTATGTAAAATATGGGGTGAAAATCAGACACCCGAGACTCTATATTTTCCAAAAATCTGTCTTTCATTTCATTTCATCTCACCACCCACTCCATTTCATTCCACTTCATTTCATTTCATTTCACTTCATTCCACTTCATTTCATCCATTCCATCAATAAAAATCTTTTATGACCATTTCCACTTGGTCATTTGTCATTTGTTCATTTCTATTTCAGCCAAGTAATAGCTGTGTCAGTTTCCGCAGCTGACATCTGTTTCCGCAGCTGACTCCAGTTTCCGCAGCCAGAAGCAGATTCCGCAGCTACTACTCTGTTTTCAAAAAGAATGTACAGTTAGTTGTTATTTTCATAAATTATGAAATAAAATGCAGGAGAGAGGATCAATGGAACATTCAAGACACTAATGAAGATCAATCAGTTGAAGACCAAGGGCGAAAGCAAGGATTCCAAAGGTATGAATAAATTTTATTTCAAATAGTATCGAAAAAACACATTTTTATATAATTTTAAACTATGAGCTCTACCCATAACGCGCAATGATTATATTGACAGTCCCGTAACCTTCCACGATTTCCATGTTATCCTCTTGCATTTATTCATAAACGGTTTCATCATTGAAATTCCGATTCTCACTCATGTTCTAATATCCCACCGGAGATAATGATACGTATTTGAGTTGACAAAGGACTCTTACAAGCCGCATAACTTCATAATCATTGATTGAAACGTGTTCATATTTATTACACAGCCACCAAAATTCAAAACGCGGCCGAATGCATTATACTTTGTTAACCTCTTTTTCGTGTCTCTGTCGTGTTTACAAAACCCCGCTCTACTCATTCTCACTCCTTGTTTCACTCCATTTCGTTTCACTTTTGCTCACTCTGCTCAGGTATATCTACCCACGGTCTTACTCCATTCGTATTTATCGTTCTCATTTCCATTTATGATAGCATCACAGTATTGCTCGATCTTGTGTATTCATCGTTCTCATTTCCACCAAACCCTCACGAAACCAGCACTGTGAAGCACGAGAAGTAAAATGGAAATTATTAAGGGCGAGAGGCGGAAGGACCAAAGTTTATAGAGGGATTTCCGCAAACGAAAAGAGATGTTGAGGGAAAGCTAAATGGCGCTGCGTTTTGTTCATGGGGTCGGGGGTTACCACGAGAGAAGTTGCAAAAGCGTTTGCAGAGATCATTTGATGGCTCGGAAGCGAGAAGTGGGAGACCTCGAGTTTTTGGTCAATGAAGCATCAATAGCAACGGCCACGAGCTTCTTCGGGGAAGGGAAGGCATTGGTTCAAAAAATAAAAGGAAGTATCGGTGATGAGGCATAGGAGAACAATCCTACGGAATCAAGGGTATGGATATCCATTTTTAAAGAAGCATCCTTGTGTACGTTTAAAAGATGAATGGAACGCACTGCCATTTGTTCGAGAAATTTATTGCAAGCAGAGGGCGTTTTGACTCTATGTGCATGTACCATACTAGGCTATTGATGAATTTTCTTGAAATAAACTCTCGATCTCCCTTATTTCCTATTCAATAGCTTAAAAGAAAATGGTAGTATTTGTTCAAAAACACTTGGGAGATGTAGAGCCTCATCTTTGTCACACGGCCTTATAAAAATTATGATTGAAAAGGAGCTAAAGGAAAGAAAAAGATACATGGGAACAATTCCTAGTTAGAAACTTCTTTGAAAGAACTGGAAATTCTAGAAGGTAGATATCAGGTGGGAGTAGAAGAAAGAAAATGAATATTTGAAACCCAAGTTTTCTACAAGGAAATTCCCGCGACTAGCATGACAAAAAGAAGTAGAAGGAAAAGAATAGTAGATGAAATCCAAAATACTTCTACTACTGCCTATGAAAGCGATAGGGAAGAGGGTGGCGAGAAAGGAAATCAAAACTAAAAAGCCAATAATGTAAAGGGAAAGAAATTATTGGCCCAGTATAAAGCTATTCTTCGAAGAAGAATATCCTGAAATACTATGCGAAAAATTAGTTTTTCTTCAAAAACGATCATCTATGTCAAGAAAGCGAGAGACGGGGGGAAAACAGAACAAGAGCGGGTGTGCCACCGTACGTGAGGAGAAGCGACGGAGCCAAGGGAAAATTGAGAAAAACACAAATTAGGGTCCTCATTTCATTGATTTGGGTGAGGAGACATACGGAAACGGTCTCCAATGACCATAGTCCATTTCGATTGGTTAGTGAACACGACTCCTTTCACTCCCAATCGGACAATGAGCATACTCATCTTATTCTCAGCAAAAGTATTGATGTAAGTCCTCCTAAGAGCCGGATTTTGAACATAATTCTCATAAGCATTTTGGGGAACATTATTCGAAAAAATTGCCGAGTAGATCTGACAATCGGGGAGGTATATGACTATATAGAATCCTTGGAGAAAGGCGACCACGAATTGAGCCCTCTTCCATTACGACCTCTCATACACATTGCGGGATGATTTAGTTCGATCATTAAAACGGGGAAATTTTTTGAGCTTGAGCTTTTAAATCGACATATCAAAAATGAAAATGAAGCTCTTGAAAACAAGGCAAACGAGACAAGATCATCCATGATATTACTATGTTACATTTGGGTATTTGGCAAAAGAATAAGAAATTAAAAGGAAATGCCAAAAATTGAGCGAGCATGAATATGATCGAGTTGTAATGAAGAAACTTGTGGAGAATGATGAGTACAGAGAAGAGAAAGGGGTTGGATGTGCGGCTGAAGTATCAAAACACATAGACTAGACAAGAGTATCAAAATTTTGGTGCATGAGGACATGCAACACCTTCAAGTGGGGTATGTGGGTCCCGAATTTGCATCTTTTCCATACCTTTCCATGCCTTTTTCCTCACTAAACCTCCAATTGTCAACATCATGTGTGCAAGGTACATCTAACATGGTTTTTTAATTGTATTTTTTGTTTTCTATTTAGTTTTAGATTTTGTTCAATAAATTTGATGGTAGTACATTATGGAGGGTATGTTTCATGACTATTTGTGGGGAAATCTATGCTACGAGTGTCTACAAAGGAAACGAGCCACATGGGGCCGGAAGTTTAGGAATGAACGAGACATGGTTCGTGTCCTATTAGTTCAAGTAAACTTCGTCAAAGGAAGGCATGGTCAAGCCATCGTGATCAACTGGAGTTTCATGTAATTTGAGCCTATGTTCGTCGCATATAAACATCCATACGGCGTTTCAGCTTACCGGAGGTTAAATCGACATGCAATGCGAGTTACCGGGTTGAATTGACATCGCCTTCACGTGGGTCGCTTTCCAACACGGAGGCCATACTCCTATATCGTGGCCGTGGTGTGCAACATATCTCTGCCCTGTCTCAACAGGGAGGCTTGAGTTACAATTTATTGTTTTATATAGAGCGTTTGCATACGCACGTAGGTTAGTTATCGATTCATTGAATTGTAGTTGTGATTTATGTCGGTTGTTAGTTGTTAGTTGATAGTTAGTGTCATTTCTCTGTTATGTTTGCTTTGTAGTGATTACGGCATAACAGTAGTAACACCATTCATAATGAGCGCATTAATATGAAGACTCATTTTTCAACACGTTAGCATTTTTGAGATTGATTACAAAGGCATGTAGGGGCTTTATAGGCGGAGTTAAGTAATATTAATGTATATATTTCTCATTTCATTTTCACAAAAGTGTGTATCATAATCCATTACATGTTCCCTTATTTTGTAGTTGTTTCATTTCTGTTTATACATTTCTGTTTCCATTTCATTTACATCTTTCATGTTTTTATGATTAGTCTTTGATCAGTTTTTCTTGTGCGGGTTTTAGGTAGGCAATAGGAACATTTTCATAGTATTTTGGCTATTGTTTGTGAAACTAACATTCTTCTTCTGCTGGTTGCTTTTCATAGCTTTTGTTTAACTGGAGATGTCACTTTGCATGGTTTGCTTATCGTTTGATGATTCATTTGAATGTATTCGCGCTCATAGCGTCTTGATTTATATAAAAGCTCCCATAATTTCGGGTGATGGTGAGGAATGCATTATGAAATGTGTAGTTTAGTATTAGTTCTTTACGCAAATTTAGATGCTAAAATCATATGACATCTTGATTTATAAAGCTTGGTGGTGGTAGGTAAATGAAGTTAGATCATATTATGTGTAAGTTTAGTAGTTTACTTTGTGAATTAAATATCGGTTACATAAGTTGTTTATGATTACTTATGATCATAATTTGTTGTGTTGAAGGAATTGAAGAAAATGAATTGATGTAAATGTGATTTAGATTTCTTTTGTTATAATTTAGAATTTCATAAGCGTAGTTTCTTTTTGTGTTAGGTTCGTGACCAAAGAATGGTTTGGTTTTCATGTTCACTAGTTTCTGTTTGATTCATTGAATTGAGCACCTTTTCATTTAGTGATGCTTTTACTTTCTTTTCAAGTCTTGTCATTGTATTCAATTTTGCTTTTAAGTTTCAAGATTGGTAAATCATTATAGGGAATGTCACTTCCTTGAACAAATATAACCAAAACTTGTTTTTCATTTTAGAATTTCCATTTCACCTTAGAAAGACCAAAAACGACAAAAAGTTAAGAAAGAGGTTATCTTGCACATATAGTGCGCCGCACTTCATCGACTTACGATTCCGGGTTAATAATTAAATGCGAGGAAATTTGGGCCTTTTCAGTCAAATAAGCAAATGGTTTAGCAATCTGATGCTGAAAATCTGAGATAACCTCCCAAGATACATAAGTTATTCCTACATTTCCTACGTAGTGAAATTATTATGAAGGTAAGCTGATATACCTCTTTGGATGTATTCTACAACCTCTTCATAAAGCTTGTTACACTAAAATTTGTCACCATGAAATTTGGGCGTAAACGCGCCAGGTTCATGTACCTATTTTATGCTCCCTTAGAGGTCCAAAACCATGGTTCCCTGACCAAGTCTTGGAATTGGAGAAAATCTCATTAAAACTTCAAAAGCCTAACTCCACTTTTCCTCATGCAATACACACGGTACCGCGGTTCTTACTTGCTCTATAACTTGTAAAATTTTGTCACGTTCTGCTTACTAAAATGGATAACATAAAAGGTAAAATAAAGAAAAAATTAGTTCTAGAAACGAAATTTGGTAAAATATTCTCCTAGTTGGGGCTTTACTAGAAAGCGTAATGGTCGACTTCGCCCCCTTCATTGTAGACCTCTATCCATTCATTAATGGAGATTATCCCTTAGTATTTGGAGCTAAAATCCCTTTGTGAGGGACTTTATCCCCCTTTGGGGCCATAAAACCTCCTTCATTCTCTATAAATTGAACTCATATTTCAATCTCAAGTGTGCTTTGCCAGATTGAATAAGGAACTATTAACTTATAGAAGGGTGCTGAAGAAATTATACTCTCTATACTTGGCATCAATGATATGGGAAGCAGTCCATAATCATATCCATAGTTTGTAGTTCATAGAGGAAAAGTTTTGCGTGATGGAAAACGATTGTTCAAAACCCGGAAGAATTTTGTATGATATCAAGTGACAAGGTTGTAAGGTTACTTCTTATCATATGATTAATACAAATGGATTCTATTTTCTTATTAAGTTGTTCATGTATTTATTTGAGTAATTTAATTCTTGGATTTACTTGTTGATCATTGAGGTAGATTAGTATTTTACGAATTATAATATCTTGCGAGGTGCTTTTAATCCTTTTTCTTTGTCTTTGAATGCAATTCGCCTGAATTGACCTCTTTTGGAGTGGTGTATTGAATATTATAAGAAGCGTTGGACTTTCGTCTGAGGAGCATCTCCTCTTACTTAGTTAATTAATATTGAATCTGTAATCTAGAGAAAATGGGTTGCATTTTGGTTTTTTGTTTCTAGATATCCTTCGGATATTAGGGAGATATTTCTTGTCTACAAGAGAAGGATTTTATCTTCATAACAAAGTAGGCGACACCCTTTGAGGATTTCTTTAACTTAGTTTTCTTTTTTAATTTTCAGGTTTGTTATGAATAATTTTTTGAATTTTGATTAGTTCAAAATTGGGTTGAATCAAACAACTCCATTAGAATCCACGACTATAAATCTGTAGTTTTATTTTTTGTGTTTTTCTTTGGTCTTTACTTTTTGTTTAAAATCAAGCGATAGACTCCACATATTTTAGTGAAAAACATTCATAATTACCTTTATGAAACTGTGTACGGACTTTGGAAAATTTGAAAAAATAATTTTTTTTTTGGAGAGTGTAATTATGATTCTGTCAAGTGCCCCAACTTGCTGTCTTTGACTCTCAAAAGTCTTAAACGCGTTATTTCAACAATTTTTGTCTTTGAAGTGATATTTTCAATGATTTGCATTTTATGAGTGAGTGTTTGCCTTTGTCTTCTTGTTGCTCTGAATCGAAACTTTTATACCTCAGGATTGGTATACATCATTTTCTTGTTGATCCATTGAACTTGATGCAAATATTTCTTTATGAAAATTGATTTTATTTTCATTTTCAAATTTAGAAAACCTTTTAGCTTGATAAGGTCAGAATTTCACTTTAAAACCATTATTGGATGTTTTTGATTTCGTGAGATAAGCGAGAAAGTTCTTGGTTAGATTACAAACTAACATAAACATCCTCAAAACTTTTTTAGACTCAGTTCAAATTTAGAGTTTTCTTTTGGTTTTAATTTTTGTTTTTAAGAGTTTGATTTTCTATTTTTTGGAAGGCAGTTCTAGTTTCGACTTCCCAATGGTAAAGAATTTAATTTTGAACAAGTGATTTTTTATTTTTTTTTAAGCATGAAATTGAGTTATGAAGAAATTGTCTTCTTTTCAATGTTTCTTGTTTATCGAAGAAAAGTCGATGTTTTGAAATTTATTTAAATCTCTCGAGTACTTCCTCTAAATAGTTTCATTAACAGGTCGAATAATAAACATAATTGGTTTCACTTCCAAACCTTTGACAAAACAACCAAACTAAAAGTAATGCTTAATTAAAATCAATCTAGAAATTGCATATTTTCTGAGCTCTTTCCCTGTATAGCTCATGCTAGTGTCTTGGAATAGGTTGTAGTTAACATTCCAAGGCGGTTCAAACAAAAAAGTATTAAATATTGCGGTAGGAAAAATCGAGGTATAGCATGTACGCTCACAGGGAAGCTCTTAAAAGGTTAAGCATGAGATCATGTCAGAACCAATGAGGTAATCATACCTATCTCATTGGAAAGATATGGATGTGCACGTATTAAAAACGGTAAATCTCGGATAGACTATTGTTGAGGAGCACAGGGTCACTTGTCGGTAAAACTTGGATTATGTCAAAGAATTGTCAAGGGGATTGAGCTTGTTGGCATATGCCTTGTGATAGCAGCCTAGCAGTGAAGTTGATGGTAACCTGCCGATGAAATATTGTTGGCAATACCAGTGCGAGTGTTTTCCATGATAGCAACCTACTTGATAAAGTTGATGACAACCTTCTTGATGAGTTAAAGGGGATATTGTTGGCAACGTGATACAATGTGTTGACTTTGATGGAGACTTTGCTTCATGAAGTTGTTCGTGATGGGCCGACTTGATGGTTGTTAAATGTAAATCGAGTACTCTACGGATCGATTGATAGCGAGAAGAAAGGAATTAGGAAAATTACGAATAATGATAAATAAGTTATGCTACAAAGCATACGTGGGTTTGTTAAGGTGAAGTAGCGTATGCACGCGGAAAAGTACGTGCCGTCGCGTGTGCCCTTTAGCTCAGAATTTAGAATACCAAGGGGTGTTACCATGGTATTGACCCATTGTATTGATGTTGGTTATCTCTTTTGATCTCGTCCGGGAATACCATCGGAAGTGGTGTGGTTTTGGCTCATGGTATTGATAAAGTAAACCTCTATAAGGAGTAAAAGAATAATAGTGCAAGGTGTGCATGAGTAAGGGTTGTGAATGAATAAATATCTCTAAGGAATATCTTGCCTTTGGATGAACTATGTTCTTGATTGATAGATACGAATTTATGATGCACCTATGGAAAACAGTGAAGGGGATATCTGGGTCTAGATTTTATATGATGCACCTATGAAGAAAATGATGAAGAGGGATCCTAGATACGAAATGTATATGTATTTTCTAGATCTTGTTTATGGAATGTTTAGATGCGAGATGAGGCGAAATACTTTCGAAGTAAAAGGATGAAATGCGGTTGTTTATACGTGCGAAGAGGCTGCACGGTCACGAAAATTTACAGAAGTATATGCGGGTTCACTTCAGTAAAAGCGCGTGTATATGCGGGTACGCAGAAAAGCGCATATGGGCGGATAGTTTTGAAGAATGCACGAAGTATCGGGTTGGTACACGCAGAAGACACGTGCATACGCGGTCGGTGAAGTAAAAGCGCGTATGGAATCTAGGGTTTGCTGAAGTAAGTGGAATAAAATGCACGATGTTTGTTTGTTGTTCTATTATTATACATCAGTCTGTGTATTCATATAGAAGGCTTGGGTTGTTTGAATGATGAATATGTTGCTAATTATGTTAATTAAAGATCAAATTGTTGGTTACAGTTGTTTGATGATTGAATGAATGAACAAGTGGATGTTGAGCTTAAATGTGTGGAGTGGGTCCAGATCCAAGAAAATATGATGAAAAGTGGCCTACAAGATGTGTTGTATAGAGTTGTGGGATCTGATGTAGAAAATTGATGACGTGGTCCATGGTGGTCATGAGGGTGGGCGCTGGTAGAGGATTGGCTCCCTTCAGTGGTGGCGGTGAGTGCGGGGGAGGTAGTGGCTCTGTCTGGAGAAATTTAGTGAAGAAATGAGGCAGAGAGTGGTGGCCCTTCCGGAGAAGGCCCCGAGTAGCGAGGAGCAAGGGTTAACTCCCTTCCGGGAAGGTGGTAAACGAAGGTTGTAGCCTTACGCTGGGTGGGTGCTGTCTTCGTGGTCCTGCACAGTGTGGTTGTCACGATGTTTTCTTTATAATAAAATATTGAAGAAGTAAGGACGACGACGGTGGTGGTTTCTCCCAGATGGGTTTCATAAATCCTGGTGTTCATGTGTGTTGCTTATGTGTGATGATTTATTATGTTCTTACGCACATGTTTCTTTTGCTAAACATCTAATAAAGGAATGATGCAATGATCTAAGCTAAGAATTATCGACATAATGAAATCTTTGTTAATACGCGAGTTTTATTAAGGATATCTGTGTGTATATCAATTTGGCTTCATTAAAGTAGCGTATGGGTTTTCAGAAAAGTAAAATTTAGGTATATGCTTAAATGTTTGATTCACCCCCCTCCACTAGTGTTTTCCCAACGGTGTGGTATCGAAGGAGATATTTTGCTGAAGCAGTCACTTGAAGGAGATGCAATAAATAGAAGAATCGGAAGGAGTACTTTCTCTAAGGGCACTTTATTCAATGGAAGTAATGTTTATTTGACCGATACGAACAAAAGCATATTTGCAAAGTCTTGGTGCGAGAAGTATGGGCAATCGTGGAAGAAGGTTATCGGTGTCCAAGCCAAGCTGTTCTCTGCGGTACAACGAGAAAGGAAAAATATGAAATCGATGCCAAAGCGAGTCAATGTTTTATTAGGAAACCCTGAATCGAGAATTTGTTGAATTGAGTAAAATAATTGAAATAAAGAAAATATGGGACAAAAATCATTACAAACTATGAAGGAGATAGAAAGGTAAAAAGTGCCAAACTCCAAACTCTCGAAATTGAATATGAAAATTTAAGGATTCATAGTGATGAAGACACGTTTTACTAGCTCTAGATGATATTGTAAATCGTATGAGAAGTTTGGTGAAACCATGTAGTACTACTACGGTTGAAAAAGTCTTAAGATCAACCAAAATTCCCAGGTCAATGTCTGCTATTGAAGAAAGGCAAGATCGTAAACTCTGCTGTTGTTCAACTACATGGTATTCTAACTACTTTTGAAATGAAGAAGGTCCCTCTCCAAATCAAAGAAGTTGCCTTTAAGGCATGTGCAAAAGGAAAAGAAAAAGGAAGTTGTCGAGGAATCAAGTTGTATCGAGAAGAAGAAAAGCAAATTTTGTGAAGACTCAGGCAGTGCGGAAAGTTCAAAGGTAAGCTTCCCTTCAAATGTTTTAATTGTGGAAAGAGATTGGTCATTATGTTGCTAAATGTTCTTATGAAGAAAATCATGATAAAGGGAAACAATTTGAAAAAAAGGAAAGAGCTATTATACAAATGAAGATAATGATGAAATGTCAAATGAGGATGAAGAAGATTAGGCAATGAGGTCAACATAGTACTCACCCAGCAGGAAAGCGAAAAGAAAGAGAAGACCTCAAAGAAGGAGATAGCCTTAGAAAACATGTACGTGGGGAAAATGAAGAAGATAAAATAAGTATTGAATGTGGTTCTTTGTACAGTTCACTTTCTTGTGCATGCAATGGGCAGAAATAGTAGAAAGTAATGTTATGGATCTAGAAAAGCTCTCAAGATTAAAGTTGAAGATCAACAAAGATCATTTAAAGAGAGAGAAGTTATCTACAATGAGATGATCTCTCAAATGAAAGGAAAGATAAATGCGAATGGACGGACAGACAAGTAATAAAGGATTGTACAATTGGCAAAAACGATCGAAATAAAAGACTTGAAGCGAGAAATCATCGATCTAAATGAAGATCAGGAAAAATCAAATAGAAGAATGAAGAATTGAAGCGAAATCATATCTCTAAAAAGCGAGATCTTGAAGCATCAGGCAAGAAGAATGAAGAACTTCTTACCAATCATTTTATGAAAAAAGAGAAGGACGTGGCTTCGAGAGAAATCATCTGCATCCACAGCTGAGATGGAAATGTCAAATAAGAAGAATAGAAACTACAAATTTTTGAAGAACAAGAAAATGAGTTGAAAGAAGAGATTTTAAGCGAATGATCAAGTAGAAGAAGGAAGAAGGGTTGAAAGTATGAAGAGGCAATGCCAAAAATTGAGGTTGAGGTAAATATTTTGAAAGGTAAATTGAAAGAGTAAACTCTTGAGGTTCCAAGATAGTGCTAAGATTAGGACATTATTCTTAGTCAAAGGTCTCTCTATTAAATTTTAGAATTAATAAGTTATGAAATTAATAAAGGAGAATCAGTTCAAGGAAGTGCTAAAGATTCAAGGATATCAATGCAAAACACAAAATTAACCAGGAAGAAACAAAGGTCAACCTACAATTATAAAACTCTCAAAGAAATCATTCCCTCCTTTGATCAATAAGTTGGAGGTTCTTTAATCACAGTGGGCATGTTGCGGCCAATTGTGGCGGATTGTTTCGGTCTTTGTCCAAATGATTCTACTCGAAAAGGTACTACGGTTCTTTAAAGGGATATTGTTTTCATGCGACCCGATGGGTGTAAAAGCGATGCAGATTGCAATAGAAGAAAAGAATAGAAAAACACATTATGATCCCTATGCTTGGTACACGGTCACGCAAGATGTTATGCTTGTGACAAGTATGGACATGTAGAAAAAGAATGCGGATGAACGGATACGAAAATTGGAGAATTTTCCAGAAAACGCAAATAAATTTCAAGCAAAGTTGGAAAAGGAAGGAGGGACCGATCGAAACATAGAGAATATTGACCCTACGGTCATTACGCTTCTAAAGCTTACTATGTTGGTAGGGAGTGATGTAGAGAAATATATTATAGGGATAAATAATGTATCATCACGGAGGGAGCAATGTATGGTGATTCACATGGTTGGTTTTTAGATATAGTGTTGGTTATGTTTATTTGCAGTGCATACGATGTGAAGAAGACGGTACGAGATGGTACAAATTCGGGGGGGAGAAGAAGGAGTGTGGAAATTTTCACTACTTCCTTTCCATACGAATTTCGTGAACTAAGGCAACGTGTACACGCGAGAGTTCAATGGAGGCAGAAGGCATTGTCTCTTACATTCAGGTAAAGTTAGCTCAAGAATAGGAGCTTGGGTTGATAGACATCCAGTCTAACAACTAATGATTGCATTGTTGGCATTATCAATTATTCTTGTAAATAGTGATGACATGATACATGGTTTCGTATGATGGGGTATGGATGAGACGATTGTTTTTTTCTTGAAGAGTATCTTGTTTCTTTGGATGAGATGGAAGTAGTGTGATTTAGAGATAAGGTTAGATCATGAGAGTTTGTTGCGGTGACTTTTATCACGGTTGAGACCTTTTAATAATTCCTACACATGTTACATCATGATTATGAATCATGAAGATCTTGGTGATATTAGATCACATTGATGATTGCTTGAAGTTGTTCGTGGTAATTATCTTGAGAATATGATCTTGAAAATTAAGAAAGACTGGTTACTAATGTGCTTATGCTACAGCATTGAGATGGACTCCCAGAAAACACAGGCACTACATTTATCCTCTTTCTCTCACCTTATTCAGGAAGCAGTGTCTGGAGCAGGTGAGAATAATCACGCATTGCGAAGGATGGAATCTGATCAATTTAAAAGATTCTAGATTACAGTCTAGTTTTATTGAATAGGTGGCATTACTCTCAAGTTCTTGTAAACATTATTGAGTCTTTGTGACAAATTATTAAAGGTCAGCATTCTTTTCCTTTATTTCTTTATCTGTTTGATATCTGGGTATTCAGTTTTATAATTCTATTATTCTCGTGTTGTTGATAATTACCTTATTGATTTGTTGAAAATGTTGGGATGCACAAATAAGGAGCATTGATTCATGAGAAAGGATAATTTGTTAGCATTCTGGTTGTTGTGATCTGACCTCATGATTCAGGATTCTTGATCTTGGTCATAAAATTCATATTGCTGTTGATGAGTCGTATTGAGATACAGTGTAAATTATGTATTTAAAGTCGTAGCAAGGACTGTTCGATATGCAACTCATAGTTGGGTACTTGATTAAATTTGTAAAGCCCGCCGGGTTCGGTGATTGATTAAAAATGTTGACCCTTGGTTTGATTGCCAGTCATATTAAATCCATGGTTGAATCATTGATGTAGTATAAATTCTTGTTGTTGAGAAAGGTCGCAGAGTCATGTCTTATTGAAAATATGTTTGAAGATTGACATGAACTTCAGGAGAACGCAGTATTCAATGCATAAGTTTATGAACTCTTCTTTAACGGAAAAAAACATTTTGGTTTTGATCCACCTTTTCACTCGATGTTAAAGAGATAGCAGTGTTTGAATGAGGTGGAATGTCATGGTGTTTGCATAATGGTTATAATCGTGTATCTATATTCAGTCAAACACCATCATGGTTATCAGAATCCAGGGAGATTGTTATGTTTGTCTATGATGGCAACCTATGGTAATTGATGGTAACCTACTTGAGTGAAATAAGATTGTTGGCAATATGATGCAGAGTGTTTAATATCCCAGGCAACAACCTGTGATAAAGTTGATGACAACCTTCCTGGATGAGTTAAAGGGAAGATTGTTAACGCGTGGTAAATGTATTGTTGATGGAACCTGCTTAATGAATTTGGTATTGATGAAGCCCATTGATGTGGGGTTATTAAATGTAAATCGATGTGTCTGTAGATGGATTAGGAAGTGGCAGAAAGGTGGAAAGTTGAATAATAATCATCAGATTATGCGCTATAAACATCTTGCTGGGGTTAATGGGTAAAATGGCGTGTACACGGAAAATAATGCTGGTGTTAATATTTACTAGCTCAAATTTAAAATACTAAAGAGTTATTACCGGTATTATTACATTATTATTGATTATCTGTTGATCAATCAGAATACCATTGATGATTATGGATTTTAGCTCATGCGCATTATTGATAAAGTAAAACTATGCAGGTAAATAATAATAGTCTGAAGGTGTTACGCTGATAGAGTTGTGAATAGATAAATCTCTAAAGAATATTATGGATGAACTATTCTGATTGATGATGAATTTTGGTACTGTGAAGAAAAAAATGATGAGGATCTCTAAGAATCAAATGTCATGTATTTTCAGTCTGTTATGAGCGTTTGATCGAGATAGTGAAATACTACAGATAAAAAAGTTAATCTGATTGTTATCCGATGTTGAAGAAGTACAGATCTTTAAATTGAATATATTTGATTATAAGTAAACGCGTGCCTCTGGCGAAGTGTCAGAAAAAGCATGTAATGAGATAAAGTTTCTGAAGAATACACAGGAAATGCTCTGCGGGGTTAGTACATGAAAGCTGCATTTTTATCGAGTTAGGTGGAAGTAAAAACGTCTGAATCTAAGTTTATGAAGTGGTGAATAAAGTAAATCTGTTTTTTGTTCTATTATTATACATGATGATGTATTCCTGCAAAGCCAGTTGTTTCAGGCGTGAATATGTTAATTATATTAATTAAAGATCAGTCATTAGTTGGATACATTTGATGATTAATGAATGATTGATGAGGTCATCATTGAGCTTAAATGTGTGGGTGATTCGATTAAGTATGATAAAAAATTATTTCTGGATATTGTGTGGAAGTTGATGGATCGATGTAAAGTGTTGGCGTGATCCATGGTATGCAAATTAAATATGGTGAGATTACTCCATTAATAAATGACGTTAACGAAAATTAAAAATGATAATTACACTACGGGGGGGGGTAAATGGGGGGGGGGTAGGTAAAAAACCACATTGAAGGTACAATTAAGCAAACGGGGGATGCTGACTTCTTATCAGGAGAACATTAAAGAGAAGGTTGCGTGACCTCGATTGATTACCCTGAACATCTTTCCAGGTAAATCATGATGCTGGTTACTCTGATATTATTAATAAAATATTGAGGTAGGTAGCAGGCAAGCTGATGGTTTCTAAAGTTGGTTTCCCTTCCGTCTCGATGAACAATATGTGTTATGCTGTGTGGTGGTTGTGTTGTTCTTACCGCGTATTCACTTCCTAATAATAAATGATGGTGGCAGTCTAAAAAATAAAGGTCTCAAAATATGGCAAATCTACATTATTAAGCGGTTTATTGGGATATCGCATTATCAAAGTTCAGCTAACAAAAGTGGACAATATGGATTTTCAGGAAAAAAACAAAATTTGGTGTATCGTCATTCGCATTATGGTGCGCTATGGGGCCTGATTACTATGCCATGCGTGTATATCATATGGTAAGATAAACTTTAGAATTATATTCGTTAATTCATTCGTGGCTGGTGGGTTACCTGAAAGCGATGATGATCCTGGCGGAACAGTATCGTCATTCGCCCAGATGAGGTCTTCAGGGATGGTTAAATTGACTTCCTGGTCTTCATCCATGAGTTGTGAAGATAACTGTTCCCATTGCCATTTCTTCATCGAAGATTGATGCTGGGTTTGTCACCAACTAGTATTTCGGTGGAACCTACATTGTGTGCTGGTTGATCTCTTATACTTTCTGGTGTGGTCAACGTTCTTTATAGAGATTTTACGACTTATTTGTTGGTACCAACGTTTAGGTATTGTTAAGTTTTGATGGACTGGTTGGAAATTATACACTGGGCAATCATGAGATGGAAGCCACCTAATTACCAATGATTGAAAAGGTTCGATCAAAAGATGCATCGAACCCAGATCCAGGCAGACAAAAAACATCTGTTTTATGCGGGCGTATGATGAACATATTATTTTTAAGTACTCCCATGATTTCATTCCAACTGGCAGAACGCTACAATGGTGAATTATTGATTAATTAAGTTGACTTTGAAGCGTATTCGTTATATCTTGATTTAGCCTCCATTCCTTCTGAACCACTTGATCGTCACGATTCTGGTGAATAATGGGATCTACACGGAAAACTTTATTGTCTGTTGTACTGAAGGTGCTGACACAACTGAAAAGTTCTTTATTTTCCTTGACTTCTAGAGCACTCGCAGATGCTAATTGGCTGACTCAGTTACCAACAGTCATTCAGCCGGATAAACACATTTCTGGACGGAAAAAACTTACGAGGCGATTAAAGCTACCTTTACTGATTACGCATGTTATGCAAAAGAGTTGGACTCATTAATAATTCCTGGTGCAGGTCGTGGATATTTCCCACGACTCCGGCCTTGTCTTTATATTTAGTCATATTGCAGGACCCGGACGTCCTTTACATTTGTTCTGGGAAGATATATATAAAATGAGCGCTATACTATCATCAGTCCGATGAATGTTAAAAGCATGAAATGGACAAATTTATGATGCTCTATTTAAATTCCAAATACCAGTCCTACGGTGGCTGATTTCAAACTGGAGGGCAGCCTCAAAGTTATTGACCTGGAAGGTGGCTCTCGACTTTCAAATGTTTATAGTTGATACACCCAACAAGGTGAATATCAACTTTGAGGTTGGTATCGCTGGAGTTCCATGACAACTGTTGCAGGTAGCGGTTCTGAAACCATTGTTCCCTTTCATGGAGGTGAATTATCCAGTTAATTCATCAACGCCATTTAAATTGTCGGCGTTTCAGTTGTGGTCTTCTCTTATTGATGGGTTGTTTATCGATACGAAACTGTGGGTGACGGATCCCGTTTTGAGTTGGTGATTTACAAACTTCTTCTTTGTTATGGTGTCCTTCAGCGCAGTTGAGTTTTCTCACATCAACAACTTTCATTTCATTTCTTGGTGGCGCATTGAACGGGTTGGCAATTCGATGTCTGGTGCTGAATACAGCTCTGGTGGCTTATGTTCAATGCCCTTTCTTTGGGTATGGCTCCCTGTCACGATAGCGGTGCTCAATTACCGATTCTCAGGCTGGCCTGTGATTGGTTCGCTCCGGACTTACCATTCAGGTGTAGGGTCATGGTGGTGGGTGTAATGACTTCTTTCAGGACCATTAATGCCCCTGAACTGTGGCATGGCGGTGGCTTATCAACATCAACCATGCCGGAACATTAATACCTACTCAACTGGTGTGGTGGGATTAATCCTGGTTATCGTCGAGGGGCATTGATTAAATGGAGCTATTCCAGGATATCTTTGGATATCCTCCTCACAGGCGGTATGGTTCAAAAGGTTAACAATTTAATCGACATGACCTAATGATGGAATTGACATTCGCAGCAAATTTGGATTTTGATTTATCGCCTTACAAATTGTCAATGTATTATCTTTTGTATTATTACCAGTATGGCTTGGTTTTCTTGATGATATTTTGAAATTTGAAAGGTAGTCGAGAGGGACCCTTCTAACCATGTCATGACTTATCACCTTTGGTGTGCATCTAACTACTGATTGGCCGATTAGGTTAAGTTAGACTTTTCCCAGGCTTGTATGGATTATGACAAAATGGTATATTGAATTGCATGGCTCATTTAAAAATTTCAATGCCTTAAAACCTTCTTAACTCATTTTAGGTTTCCGGTCGAGGATACAGCAATGGCATAATTATTAATTCACACAAAGCAATCTCTCGATACGTACATCATATCATACTTTTGAATGAGGCATGCAAGAGAAATTTGGTAGAATGTTTTTGTTGGATCATTTGGCGAGAATGGTTTGCAATCATTACTACAAAAATTAACGAAAAGATGTAATAAAGGAGAGTTATTACAGGAAGAACAAGTTATTTCTCAAGCTACGGTACCTTCGACACAGTAGCCATACGGTGGTGCTGCAGAAAATTCTAGATTTACCACGTCCTGGTAAGATAACAACGACTCACTACGGCTCTGCTACTGCTGATGGTGTAATTGGTTCGATTAGTACTAATAAGGGCAGAAAAGTATTTAATATTACTTCTCCTAATAGCTTTTGATTCACCAAAAGGAGATTCTTCCCTCAAAACCTGGCGACATTCACATTGTAGATTCCTCTGCAGCTGGTATAAATATGGAAATAAGAAGAAAGGAAGAATAAAAATAATGACTTAATATACGAAAAGCACAGAGAAAGGGTCGGGCTTGTCGATGATAAACAAAAACCTCGTTATCCTTGTAAAACAGGGATCATTTCCTCAAGGAATGCCCATAGGTACGAGGTATCTAAGTTTGTCAAAGTTTTCTTTCATGTTGTCTTGAAGGATGTTTTCTGTCGAATGGCAAAATGATTGGATCATCTTCTTCTAATACATCGGTCGATATTTTGATGTCTTAAGTAATGGTTGTGACTCGATCGCAAGACTATGGAAGTAAAAACCTTCTTTGGTAAAGAAGTAGAAAATTATAATTGAGTACTAGCTACATATCCTTGAGTTTCTAATCCACTTCATATCAAGAGAACTGGCGTCCGATCTAGTAATTAAACCACCTACTAAAGGTGTACTTCGGAAATAAACTTTCAATCCACATGCGAGGGCCCCCACTCGAACTACAACATCGTTTGAGGATTAGCAAGCATATCGCTTGTAATGTGTTGTAGAAGTGATGCAATCATCATACGCTTTGAAATTAATTTTATCGGCTATTAGGTGTAGATCTTCAAGACTTGAACCTCATGGTCTTGATTTAGAAAATTACCCTGCAGCTCCCACTCATCAAATGGCTTTAGATTTCGGTACTAGTCAAAAATAGGTGTTACTTTGGTACTATTATTGATGAAGGAGCATCTACGTGTATTATTTAATTAAACTATTGGAAATCTCTTGGTACTCTCGGGCACTTAATAATATAAGGCAATTGTCAGCTTTTGATGGAGAGGATTCCATCCATATGGAATTTTGCAAGATCTACCTATGAAGTTTGATGGATGTTAATTTAGATGTGGAAGTTGTTGATGCCTCTAGATTACAACCTTCTTAAGGTGGAAAGTTGGTCTTATGCTATGTTTAACTTTTGTGTCATCAATCTGCGATTGATCATACAACACCTCATAAAAAATGTCATGAAAATCTATCATCTCATATTCGTCGGCCAGCTTCTACGAATACTATTCAACATGTTGGAAAATAGAGCTATGTACAGGGATGTTGGAGTAGGTTTAATCAAAGATTCCGCATTAATGGGAACTTTTCTATGCCTCCACCTATTTTGCATATATATTGCTAATATCAATATCGTTACATAAAACATTTATTCCATTTGATTACCCATGGATAATTTTAAGTCAGGAAGCTGGTTATTTTGGCCTTGAAGATGCTGAGTCTGTTGAGATAGCATATCAAGCGATGCGGTCATTTTTCCAATCCTTCATCAGCGGAATTCTGATCAATGAATGTGATCGATGAGAAATCATTTTCTGCATCAGCTCCCGAACATAACATCAATTCAAGTCCTTTTCAACAAGTGTTTCCTTTTAATGAAAACATTCGCAATTCTCATAGATGAATTACCATGGGATGAACTTGTCATGGGTCATCATTTCACCAGACTGATGATTTGAAAATAATTTTTCATCTATTTTTACAATTGATTGTGTCGAAAAGATACAGAGTCCAATAACAATTACAAATTTGGATGAAATCATTTGGAAAATATTTGTATATTGATGGACTTGTTGACATATCATTTGAACTAGGAATGATTGAAAACATTCATATGGGTGCTTCTTGTACGTTAGATGAAATTACTACATATAAAGCCATAATTCAAGAATTATGTGACATATTTTTGTTCTTATGAAGAAATGCAGGAATTCAGTCCCAAAATTGTATTCATGAAATAGAAACATACTCGGATGCTAAACATATTCTCGGACAAATATTACATAAAACCATCCCGAAAGTTGTTGCTGTTAAAGCCAAATTTAAATTACTAAAAACGGTTTTATTTTATCCAATTCCTTTAACATATTGGGTATCTAATATTGTACTATTGTAAAAACAAAGGAACTGTACAATGTGACTATGGTATATTAACAGTATCCAAACATTATCTAACTCCCTACATCGATCAAATCATTGATGATTGTTCCGAAATGAAGTGTACTCATTTATGGTTGGATTTATATGAGTACAATCAAACAAACATACTCCCTACGATCGAAAAACATCATTCATTTGTCCTTGGGGAAATTTTTCTTATTGTGTCTACATCGGATTAAAGAATGCGGTACAAATTTCAAGGGCAATATCTTATACTTTCATGACATTAAACACATTATCAAATATCTTGATGATTTACCTGCTTTTTTCATTTTCTGAGAGTCATCTTTATTGTTTAAGAACGATTTTTGTAGAGATGTAGGCATTATGATTTGGTTAAATCCCCACAAATGTTTTTGTGTGCAATGTTTGGTAGATTTTTTGGGATTTGTTGTTTCCAAAGTAGGCATTGACGCAGACCCATCGAAGGTTAAAATTGTTATCAATTTACCTCATCCTTCCATATAACTCTAAATTTTGCAAGGGAAATAAACCTTCCTAATGATTTGTACCGGAGTGGCGGGGTTAACCAAGGTTTTACCGAGGTTGTTGAAACAAAATGTTCCTTTTATTTGGGATGAGATTGTTGATCGATCTTTTTATGATTTGAAACATGTGTTGACCCATGCACCATTATTGCATCCACCAAATTACAACAGGGATTAATTTTTATACCTAGCGACCTCTAATTCCACCATTGGAATGGTATTAGTTCAAGAGGGATGAATTCCACAATGAGCATGTGATTTACCATCTCGGTCGAAATCTCAGTAAGTGAAGATAAATAATGCATATGGAGAAATTGACCTTGGTAACAGTTCAAGTTACATGCAAAAAGTTCAGTCATTACATGTTGTTACGAAAAAAACTATCGTATCTAATTGCAACCCGATGATGTACATTTTGACTAAGCAATTACTCGAGGAAAAATACTGCAAATGGATTGTTATCCTTCGAGTTTGATTTAGGGTGAAAATTCCGTCAAAGAAATCAACAGTGTTCGCATTTAGGAACTTGTGTTTCTTAAAATATTGAGACATAGCTTCTGGTAGAGCATGCGATTTACGATGAATATTTGTTTCTTATCAATAAATTAGATCCATGGTATGGAAATATCATCATTTTTATCTCCAAACCCAAACCTTTGTTTGAACTCTCGTGTTCAAATTGACGAAATATCGCGTTACCAATCTCAATGGAAGCTAAAATATTGTTGGTGACACATACCCTCCATGTGGTGTGGTGCACTGTATTTAAAGCGTGTTTAACTCACCTTGAAGAGGCTGAAAAAGTTTTGAAGATAGCGCCACTGCGGAGCTGCTGGTGGTCATATGTCTAGGTATGCCACAACCCAAAATATCTTGCACGGGTTATTTTTGGTTGTCATTATTCAAAGATTTCATTCTCGTGGTCGAAAAATGCCACACAACTATCGAGATATTTAATCGGGCCATACCATACCAGCACCTCTTCACCCCATAATTGTTGTCGGTTCTTTTGAAAAATGGGGCATTGATTTCATTACATGTAACTGTTCTAGTGGGGGGGGGCATGGGTATATTATTCATCGCGGTAGATTATTTTAAGTGGTAAGGCGATTCTACATTGCGTGGATGGAAAAACAGCTACGTTTGTATTCAAATGTGGTGCTCATTTTGGTACTAAGATAATGACTAACGACCATGGGAGTCATTTTCGAAATATCATGATGGTGAACTTTAGATCAACTTGGCCGTTGCCATGGTAACTCTAATCTGTGTACTCACAGGCTAATGGTGGAAAAGGTTGAATCGAATTCAATAAGGTTTAACCACTGTGATTAAAAGGATAATCGAAATTCATAAATCAAATTGACATGATTTTTTAGCGCTACGAGCATATCAAACCTTGGCAAAAGCTTCTAGCGGTTGTTCCTTTTGTGGTTTACGGTTTAGAGAAGTTGTGTTACCTATTGAATGCGAAAATACGAGTCACTCCAATTATCCATAGAGTTACTACCGATACTGCGAAGAGTAAAAATGATTTTTGTACTTAGCACGTTAGATGAGACTCGGTGCCGTGCGTGCATGGTGAAGCTCATAAAAAACACGTTAAATCTCGATGCTGATCAAAGTGTTACACCTGTTGTTTTTTTCAAAAGGTGACCTGGTTTTGGTATATGATCAAGCTAACGATAGGCACTGGAGCTAGTAAATTCGAACCAATGTGGCATGGTCCTTACATTATCGAGCGAGTGTTTGCGAAAGGGGCTTGTGAATTGACTTATTTTATGACGGGGTCTATTTTTAGATAAACACAAAAATGGACTTTATGCGAGAGATATTGTATGATTCTTGTGTGAATATCTCACTTGTACATTAGTTATTTTTCTAATTTAGTTAACCAGTTAGATGAGTGTGTCTAGTTTAAATTTTCTTTTACTATCTTCATGCATCTTGATACTCTTGATATTAAGATGTCAACATCCTTCAAACATACATTGGTTTCTTGATGGTGCATGTCATGACCTTTTGAGAATATTTCTTCCTGACACAGGTTATCTATTCACCCAGTGAGTTAGCTTCTATGCATGGGGTAAGCCTTGGTCAAAATGAATAATGTTGCAGAATATAAGCGCGATGATTGGTTATTATACGAACGCCATTTCATTTGGCATTCGACGTTTGATCATTAGTGTAGTTGTAACTCATTTCTTCATTTAAGCAGGTATACGCAATTAAAAATCCGATTGCTGAGATTATTCTTGAAGGTTTGTCTCTTGGAAAGACAAATTGATTACATCGAATATCAACACATTCAAAGAAATTTAAATACATTGGTTGATGCATTAGCTAGTATTATAAATAGACATTTTAAACGTTAAAATAGTAAACCAAAGCAACATTAGATATATGTTGAACAAAAATTAGCAGAGAAAGTAGTAATATCATAAATAGGAGTTTATGCTTTCAAAAATATTACGCCGTCGCAATCTCTTCAAAGTTAAAACACCTTATGATCTAAATATAGTGATACGAGAAAAAAAATACAATAGTCGCGATGATCATTCACTATCCGTGGTGATGATCATGGTAATGTATACGCCGCACCACCTGAGACACCCTAAATTGACAGGAACACCCAGTGGCTGTCTCTTTGAAGGACAAGGGAATATCATCAGATTTGATATCTGCGGGATATGTATAGTCAACCTCTCTAGGTTGTGCTCAGAAGTCGATGAGATTTATGCTTTAAGTTTTGTCTGGTACAATACTGATAGGATGCGGTAGCTTCCTTTGGTAGAGTGGTTGACATGGCTGAACTCCAACATATGCATTTAAAATTTTGTTATATGATATTGAATGATCAAAAAACAAAATAAAAATTAGAGTTAAAACATAAGAGCAGTTCATTTACTGATTCATCCCATTGTGCCCTGGGTAAGGACATCTCGGGATCACCTCGGAAATCTATGCTAGCATATGGAAATCCTCGATAGCAAAATTTGGTTTTGGAAATAGTGAAAATGGCTGGAGTCAGATAGAACTACTGCAGTATCGCCACCATGGCGGGACATCGATCTGACACGCCATTCATACGAGGCTCTGGGTTCACGGGATCAACGAGAAATCGGTTGAGGGTGAGGGATGGAATCCTCTCTAAAGAAAAAAAGAAACCAAGATGGAACCATACCCAAAGTTTTTCAACTTTGAGTTTTTTCTACGAGTCGATTGGCCTTTCATATTGTATGCCTTACTCATTAAATGGTACCTCTTTAAAAATCAAAAAACTGCTACCTTCCATGGGAACAGTAGCCACATGTGTGGAGTTTGCTTCCATATAACCTGATGTGGTGAAACGCAACTAAACAATATCAAGACATAAGATAGTCTTTATATCTATACGGTTATCTTCAGGATGTTCTTCTTTGCAGAAATCTTGTTTGTAGCTAGAAATAAGCGAGACCACCTTGCACAACTCCAATAAAGAAATATGTTCCGCTCTCGTTTGGATAAACCGAGTGAGAAAGTAAATGTCTTCAAGCAAGTTCTAGCTTGTGATCACCAATGACAAACATTGTTCTTGGACGTCCCATTTATTAACTTGTTAGTCATTAGTTCTTGTGCACTCATGCCATGAATTGACCAGAATTTATACAATCCACAATTTCTCAACACGCGCATTGCTTGGGATTATTCTTGGCATCATCTAACTCTTTGTGCTGAAGTATTCTCTCACTCCAACATTATGGTAATTTGCAAATGATTTGTAGTTTTAAGGTTGAAAGCTTTTAGAGTGAGAATTTTTTACCAATTTTTAGAGAATTCAATAATTTTCCTTTTCTCACGACGCCTCCACGAGTTTTTCTATAGAGATAGTGTGGAGCATGTATATGTATTCATAAAAACCGTGGTAGCTCGATAATTTTCATTTTGGAAAATTATAGAATCATGATAATGATAAACATGAACCTGCAGGGTGATTTTGAACCTATTTTCTCTTAAAAATGATTTTAAAACTTAAAAGAGAATTTAAATGGATTAAAATGAAGAGAAGGTGAAAGTTTTAGATTACACTGGATTAGCAGATACTTTATTTGAGCAGTCCAGGTTCTCCCGTTATCACCTCTTGAACTTTCTGCTAAAATCTCTCAACTTTCAACTGCGAATACAAAGGTGAAAATGACTTTGTTGAAATACTTTTTGTAATTTCCAGATGAATAAAATATTATTTTATTTGTTTTACTTTAAAGAGTTATTTTTAAATTGTTACTTATTGGAAATAGGTATGTTAGAATTTTTCGAGTTTGTACGAGAAAACGGGTTTTTTGGGTGAGAAAAGAATTATTTTGATGATGAATACATTTATTCTCTTTTTTTGGAAGTGAAAATTGAAAAAAGTGAAACCTAGATTTCTCATAAGCCTTTTAGGACTCTCTAAACAGAAATATTTAAGGTATGGTGTCTTGAATGGTAAAGAAATGAACGGTCGTTGACTGGGGTATAAGTTTACCTTTTTCTAGATGATGGACTGTTTATGAAAAAGGTATATGTTGAAATAATCATGGTCAACGAGTTCTCTCTTTTAACCATTATTTGTCTTTTGGGGCTTGAAACAATTTGTGAAAAGTACACACGGAAGTTTTCAGGTTTTGCTGCTTCTAACTCCACTAGTAGAAAAACATGGAAAGCTTCACCTATACTAAACTGCGTTAAACTTAACGATAAGGGCTGTCGATTAAAAACGGGAATGAATACTGTTAAGGTTTGATTTTAATACTGAGTTGAATCATACGAAGGATGAGAAAGCATACAACAAAGCAAATGTTATCCTCCTTGAAGCTTGTCAAAAAATAAAAGAGAGGAACTTGTCGGAAATGGTTGGGGGGAAAAAGAGAAAGTAGATCACTTGTCACACTTTGTTCCAAAGAAGTGGTATACCACTCTTGAAAAAAACACTTTTTGTCACACTCATACTTGGGTTGGGAAAATCCTTTGCTCCCAACATTTTAATCAAACCACATTGAAAGTCTTTTATAGGTTTGGGTGACGCTTTAGGTCGGTGCCACCAATATGCGATTGTGGTATGTGTTCAAGAGACGGTTAAAATAAACCATTCATTGTAAACATTTGTGTCTCATTAACATGATGACAATCCCCAGGCAGGTCCTTTTCAAAAATTTCTTCAAAACTTGGTCTAATGGTTTTTGTGTCCTTGTTTTCTCACGACGGGTCCAATTTCTGTCGACGACAACACATCATCATAAATTTGATCTAGAATTCTATCGGTACCTTGGGATACGCATGCCTAATGGCGGGTTCTCGCCTTTGACGACGGTTGCATCATTTGACCTTCGATTGAATGAGTTACGCCAAGTGTTCATTGAAATCATTAATTCACATTTCATGGATTGTACGAGTACTTTTGGAAGCCATTTCGTTATTGATGGTTCTCTCACTTATTAGCAAGTTCCACATCATTGTTGGTAATCAGGTTGTTCTACCATGTTCAACTTCGACACAATCAATTGCATGGATAGAATCGTACTAGTTTGGGAAGTAGAAATCAAGACCACGGATTTAGTTTCTACCATCTGGGCTACGAGAGTTTGTGTCATGATACGATAGACTACTTTTGGTAGATGGTTGCGTCCATGTTGTGTCTACTATTGATGCTGTTCTAAAATCATTTTTACGCTGTCGGAGACATGTAGTTAGTTTTGATCTAAGTATGGGAATGCCTACCTGGTGATAGTACATATATGCTTTGTGTTGAATGTTTTTCTAGGTTGAAAATGATATTTCCCACAACCCAATCTGAATGATAAACACACTTCATATTTGGTTATGCAAACTTAGTACTTTAGGGCAATTTGTTACACTACATTTGTCACCATGACATTTAATCTCTTTGTATGGGTTCATCATTTTCTTTTGTGTCTTTCAAGGTCCCAAAACATAACAATTCTCAAACTGAATAACTGAATTGGATAAAAGCTCATTAAAACCTCAAAATCACAACTTAACTTGCTAACACTGGCCATTACCCTTTTTGACACCATGGTTTTCTTGTTTCTTACTAACTTTGTATTTTGTCTCCACCGTCCCTTCTTGCGTTGGGTTCCACGTAAGGGTAAATAAAGAAAAGCATTCAGTTCCTGAGCCCAGGTGATGATGTTCTCCCAGGAGGCTTTAAGACGTAAATCGAGGTCGACTTCGCCCCTTCATTCATGAACCATCATCCCCTTGAGCTAATGGGTGTTCCATCACCCAGTGAGCTAAGTCCTAGCTATGGGAGGAATTTATACCTGCTGAGCTGACCTCCATTTCATTCTCTGTCAAATTCAGACTCTGTTAGTCTCAAGGTGTATACAGATTGAAGGAACACATACAACTTATGAAAGAGGTGTGGAAAAGAGTATGTGGCATCAATGAGAATGATCATATGTATCCATGGTATTATATTGATTCAGAGGAAGACTACATCAACCGAATGGAAAATGGTTTCGTTGAATTTGAAGAACTGTATGACAACGGTGAGCAAGGTTGTAAGGTCACATGTATATACAGATTAATACAAATATATATTTTATTGGTTATTTCATGTATATATTCGATAATTTAATTCTTCTGATTTATGATCATGAGATAGATTAGTGTTTGGATGGTATATCTTAGATGAATTTTAATCATATATATGAATGCAAGTCTTACATGTTGATTATAAGCCTCTTTGGGCATTTGGATTGAATATTACAACAAGGGTTGATACTAGGTAGGAGCATCTCCTCTTACTTAGTTAATTAATAATTACACGAATCATAATAATCCTAGAGAAAATAGTTTGCATTTGGTTGTTTGTTTCTAGATATCCTTGGTCTTGGGGGACATCGTTATTGTTCGCAAGAAGGATTTATCCTCATAACAAAGATATGAATTTAGGAAATGAAAGAAAAAGAAGAATCGGTTGAGAAACACCCAATTAATGGTTACATGGGGGAGGGTTGTATGGAAAGACACCACGAGCAAATCCGATTGAAAATCATCTGACTATCTGGTGCACTATGAACACTGCCACTGCATAGCAAATGGACAAGGTGGCCAAAATTCACTAGTTTGGTTAGGAGGATGATAAAATCATCACATTTCTGACAACAATTGGATGAATAAAGGAATTGTTTGAGTCCAAAAGACCGAGCAAAAACTCTTCAAATTTAAATGAGAGTGATGCCAGATGAGTCATAAAAGACTTGCTCATAAAGAAAACAACCAGTTAAAGAATTGAGATAAAATCTTACAAAATATGAAGGCATTCCTACGCTTAAATTTATTAAAGGCAATAACATTAATGCCTTCACTCAAACAACAAAGTCATTTAAATATGGTTATGGTTCCACCTTGAAAATCGGTGAGAAATTGACTAATACGGTCATTGACCGAGAGAATTGAGTTTAATGAACTCAATACCAAAATTTACAATTATATTGATTGCTTGAAGTTTCAGAGGAAGAAGATAAATCTCTCAAAGATCAAGAAACTTATAAAGATATTCTCTTTAGTTGGGATGCAAGGTAAAACAGGAAAAATTATGTATCATGTAGGCAATGACATATCAAATAATATGGTCAAAATGATCGATCACATGTTGCTACTTCTAGTTTAATTAAAGAAGGAAATCACAAATCAATTCTTGATCTCAAAATATTAGAGAAAATATGGAAAAATACAAATTAAGTACAAGAAGAAACAATTGCATAGCTAAAAAGTGATTGGGAAATATTGGCAACTCTGATTGCCAATACATAGTGATAATGACATGGTTATTCTTCAATTCATAAGAAGATGTGACCACTTTTACTTGATGCTATATTTGGATAGATGAAGAGACACGGTTTGAAGCCTCCCTGAGTTAATAATATGGTGTGTGAGCAGAAAAGCGATGGCGGTAACCTATCATCGAGCATGATCATGAGTTAGTTTATTTTGATAATTTTCAATTTTCATAAATTGAATACTTTTAAGAATGAGGAAGATTTGTTTAGATCTTGTCATAAGATATTTTGTATGATATTTTTATTAATTAGTTAATATAATGTTCAAACTATTTTTCTGAAAGGTGAAGATTTTTATTAAGAACATTTACAGAATGCTTTCTTTCAAGTTTGTGGATGTCTTGATAAAATAATGGAACATGGTATTTTCAATTACATGTGTTTTGGTTGATCATTTTTGTTCTTACTTTGTTCTACGAATGACTTATTGATAGACGATTGAATGTGGCCTATTATCGGCTGAGTGGATAGAAGATGACAACACACTGCAATTTCTTCATCATGTATGCTAAAATGTTTAAACATTAGTGATAAATCATTGTCATAATTCTATATGAGATCAATTATTTTTGGATGGGTGCACTATATTGTATGATATAAGAATAGGATTTGGGTGCTTTTTATATATGATTATTAAAATATATGTGATATGTCTCACATCTTCTTTTAATTAACTCTTTTTTCAAAAGAATTATCTTACAAAGTATTAATTCTAATGAATATAATAGTTAATTAAATCATCTGGAGCCACAGATAGATATATTTTAGATCGCATAAAATGGTGTTCATCCTAGGTTAGATTATATTATTTAATAAAAAGTTTTGTTTTTAATGAATAATTATTTTTAGTTTTTAGTTATTCTTCATACAAATCATTTGAGAAGCCCAACAATCGCCTAAAACCCAAATCTGGAGAAGCGGTCCCATTATGTACCGGGTGGAGCCTACGAAGGGCTACTTTCGGTGGACGAATTGGTTATCCTTGTTGTTGGCGAGGAATTTACGGGAGCCTCAACATTTTTAGCCAGAAGGAGAAGCGTGTGAAATGGACCCCAAATCTAAACCTCAAACTAGAAGCCTTCATAAGAGTCGATCTCCCCAAAAGCATCCTACATCTTCTGATCAAACTCTAAATCACCAACTCGGAACTCGGAAATTGTGGAAACTATTCCCTCATCTCAGAATATGACAATCCTGGCAAAATTTACTCTAGAGTTAAAGTTGGGTATTTAATTCATAAATTAGAAGGAATATATATTTGATGAAAAGCTGTTCAATGCGAAGCTTGGAAGAAATCATACTTCCTATTAAAAAGCTGGAATATTAACCCAGATAAACGAGGAAACTTGGAGTTCACCTCCTCTTGAGTTTATTGGAGTACGTCACAAAAAAGTTTCTATATCCGGATCAGAATGAGATGAGCTGGTCATAGCAAATTCCCTTGTTCTTTCCTCCATATCTTGCCTCGTCTGTCTTCCTATTCTTCATTTCTTCTACTCAAACAATCGGTATGTCTGTGGTAGTATTATTGGGTTGTAGTTCATCCTTCCTACTTGGATCTCGCCTATCTTAGAAAATTCAAATCCAATTACGCTAAATGACCTTGGATGATACGGTGTTGTGTTATAATTACAAATCAAAATTCCCTTCCGGATCATCCGGAAAGAAATGGCTACCTAAATATAATCCGGATGATGGTCTTCTGCTTGAGAACATATCCGTAATTTTATATTAGCCATGGTATAAAGATTTTATGTGAATATATTATGAATAGATTGTTTCTTATACTTTCTGAGGATATAAGGTCTTGGTACTTTCACTTCCGGTGGGATCTATTGCAGTTGAGCAAATTTTTAACAAGTTTTTCTTGCAAAATTTGGAGGTCATTGTTGTTGCATCTTTAATCAATGCTCATGATAAAAAACAAATTCGGTGGAGAAAAAGGATCAAAGATTTCAACTATGTTGTCAGTTATTAAAAAAATCCCAACCTCTTCCAAACATTGTTGGTATGTAAATAGAGCCAGGTATGTTTATTCTTTGCCTTCTAACGCTATATTATTTTGCCTGAATGAGAGTGGTAAGAGATACCCTTTTAGAAAACATGAAAGAAGCTCTCGTTGTAGAAAAAATAATATTATCATTGGCAAAACGATTAGAGATAGAAGATAGGAAATCGAAAGTGACATTTAGTCAAGATTCCAAAAAGAAACTCTCGAAAGATACATTCGACCTTGAAGGTCTTCAAAAAGTGTTAAATACTATGTCAAATGACATGATTGAAATAAAGAAACGAGGTTTTTGAAACATCGATTGCCTAAGAAATCATACTAGCCCATTTGAAAAATCCTTCTTGACATCTCGACCTCCAATGATTTCAGGCCACAAGATCAGTCAAGGTAATGAGATCCTCTCCATGCGGGCGAGGACGATCGAAGAGGAAGTTGAACTAAATGATTTCATAAGTTTTATTCTCCCCACGAGAAGAAGAAGAAAGAGAAGTTATGCCTGTCTACGAGCGTATTCTTCGATTCAACTCTGAAATCAAAAGCAATCTCTCCCCACAAAGGAAAAAAAGAATGGCCAAAAAATATAAATTAATTGGAGAAAGATCCTATTTCACTAGATCCTCACAACTTCCAAAACTTTGGTAATTTGGATTATTCAGTTGAAGAATGCAAATACTAAAGCAAAAGTCATTATGTGAAAAGGACCAAACTCAAACAACAACATAAATTTTTACTGAGAACTCAAGACGAGTCCCTATGGGTCACACAACCATGATTTATAGCTGACTTCTAAAATTAGCAAAACCTCACTGTCTTCCAAACAAAGTAAGTCCCGATGATCTTGTTTTAATCGGTGATAGATGCAGCTATACGCACTCATCCTTTACTTTTGACTTATGAGATTTTTAACAAAAATGTTCATAAGCATCTTGTTAGTTGAGAGCTTCTTCCAAACATCATATTTTAAAAATAGGTCATATGAAATTGAATGTTTTCTTATAAAAATTTGCTTTATATGATTCAATTAGATAAAACAAAAGTCAAGGTCATTGGAGAAATGTTATCTGGTATCCGTGAATTATCATCGTCAAAGGTATTGCAAGTAATTGATATTTTAGTTGTAGAAATCCTGAATTTTATGGTCTTATTTTAACGAAGTTGGTGCGAAAAAAGTTACATGGATGTTGTCGATTTTCATACATGTGATTTTGCCATATAATGGTAAATGGAAATCAAATTAGAGTTGATCGTGAGATATTTATGAACACGGATCTTGAACTTGAAAACGAAATGAACACATAGCTTTTACTAATAATATTATCGTAAATTATAAATTTGAATCGTTCTTGGATATTTAAATGCCCATATTTCACCTTTTTCAATAAATAATGCTATTTCTGATTGAAAACTTTCTCAAACATACACTTCTAGATGTATTAATCTTAGCAATAAAATTTCAAAAAATTATTTGTTTTGAATTTATACTTTGATGGTTCAAAATCAGAAGATGAATGTGAGGCAGAGTTGATTTTAAATGATACTAAGAGGAGAGAAAACAATGCTGACTTTTAGACTGTGATTTCAATATGAGGTATTAATACGGTTGAATATGAAGCATTGATACAAGGTCTATATAAAGCTATTAGTTTAAATGTTAAATATCTGGGTATATGGAATTGGGATAATTGTTGAACAGTCGGCGCAATTCATTGTATTTTTGGACATTTGAAACACTACCAAACTTACAACTCAAAGCCTTACATCCCATCCCGTTCCTAGATTACAAAATCAAGTGTTGATTTACTTGCTAATGTACTTCTAAGCTTATACCATCTAAAGAATTTATCCCGGACATATTTTCAATTGAGTTGATTTTCGACCTTCCATTCTTGATAACAGAATGGAGAGTATTTAAAAATAGATACAAATATAGTGAACTTTCTTCATGAGATGGGTCTTATGAAGGTCAATCCATGATGAACATGAACATGATTTACATATTGAATATAAACAAAATGCTAATCCAGATCCCAAATGTGTAAAATGGAAGATCTCACTAGTTTGAAAGATAGGTTTAAGAATATTATCAATTCAAAAATTCAAATTTCTACTTTAAAATTTGAATTAATTAATCTTATTTTGCAGAAAAACCTGCAAAAATTAACCTAGGTCTTGGTTAAAACACGGAAAGAAAGGATGTCATTCATTAAGTTGCGAAAACATATAAAAATATATTTGCATGGGATTATTAGGATCTCAAAACATATGATACTTCTATAATTCGACATACTATGCTTATGATCTCGGATGACAAACTTTGTTCGGCAAAAAACTTAAGATCACCCAAACTTAGAAAATTAGATATAATCGTTGAATGAAATGATCAAAGCCAAAGTTATTTTCATTAGACATTCGAAATGGGTGTACGAGCAGGTCCCAATTAGAAATAAGAATGGAGACATTAGGATTTTCATAGACTTTAGAAATTTGAATAAAGCTTGCCAAAAGGATAATTTTCCCTTGCCTACCATGGAACGAGATATTACGGTCAATTGCAAGATCTGAATTGACGTCTTTTCTCGATGGATTTTCGAGGATACGATTAGATTATGGTACATGCGGATGGAATATATTAAGAACAACATTCGGAACAAAGTGAAGACATATGCATGCCAAAAAAATCCCATTTAGGTTGATTAATGTTGAATTTTACATTTCAACATGCCATGGATACTTAGCTTTCAAAGGACTAATCAACTTTCAGTTGTTATATACTTAGATGAAGTCTTTGTTTACTCTAAGCATAGAAATAAATCAATAGTATCACCTAGTATGTTTTGAAAAGGCATTAGAAAATTCAACATTTCCTTGAATCCTAAAAAATGTTATTTCACCTTATCGGAAGGGTACATTTTGGGTTCTAGTCTCAAAAGAATCATATTCAATACATTGGATTAGGAAATCTAGAAACATTACCATAATAAAAAAATGATGCTGATGTTTGGAAAAATATTTTTAAAACGTTTGTTCTTGATTTCCCAAATCATCTTACCCTTGCGATCAATGATCAAGAAAAATTCAATTTTTAAATGGAAAAGATGAGAGAAATTATTTTGAGTTGATTAGCTATAATTGAGCGCAACTACTCTTAACTCTAATTTTGTAAACCATTTGTATTATACACATTCTCTTCTGATACATCATATACGACGAGTTTTTGACACGATTAAATGATCGAAACATTGAAGCACCGATTTCATTTTTTCGGTTATAACCTTCAAGGTCACGAGTTAAATTATTCGATTTGTGGAAAAACAAGTTTATACGTTTGTGTTTAAATCTTTGAAACATTTTAGACTTTTCTTATAAAAAAACATACTAAAATAATAACACCTTACTCAACGGTTGAGCAATTAATCCAAAACAGGAAAGGAGAAAAATTGGAGTTCTTGCACTTAAAGAATATGGTGAAATACATCTTGCTAAGTGTAAGGGTCAAAGGTCTTTGCAAGGTCTTCTTTAGAGCCTCTCATTTACCAACAAAAATAAGATAAATCAAATGAAATAAAATTATCAAAAGTGCTTCTACGCGATTTTCTCGGATCACGATACATAGTTTCGTTTTTTTCTTAAAAATGAATCATACATATTATTATATCTCAATTACACGATAGCGATGTTTTATCTAAAACTTAAATAAAAACAATATCAACTCATAGATGATGTGTTATTTAGAAAGAATTATGATTCTATATTGCGAGATGTCGAGAAAATTAGTGAAAAAGTAATGCGAGAATTACCGATGGACAGTGGACATTTCGGAGAAACACCCGACTCACAAATACTACATGTCGGTTACTATTGGCCAACTCTCGCTGATATTTGTGAATAGCAAGAAAGACACAAAGAAATCAGTGAAGCTGGGCGGAAGAAAGAGAAAGAAACATTTCCCTTTAACCGGTAAATATATCCAGCAACCATTCCAACAGTAGGGGGTTGGTGCTCATAGGTGAAATTACTCCAAAATGTTGCAAAACTCCTTAGTATATTCTAACTTTTGTGGAATTATTACAAAATGGGTGGAAGCTATCCCATTAAGGTGGTTAATACAAAAAATATTCTGATTTTATTGATCGAGTTTATAATCACTGATTTATTCCTAATGACTTTGAATGGCTTTGACAATGAATCTTACTTTTCTGAAATTGTGATAGAATTTTCTTTAAAAAGAGGTTTTTAAATTAAAATACTCATCTAACTATTATCCACAACGTAATGAGATTATTTGAATCTCACAAATAAAATCCTTATTAGAATCATCGAAAAAGAACTATAGAAAAAAATCACTTAAAAATTGGCACAAAAGCATTATTATTAGCTCTTTGGGAAGATAGAATCACCTAGAAAGCTTCAATAGGTACTTCTCCATTTGTGTTAGTTTATGGAAATAAGTAGTTCTACCCACAAATATACTTGATACCATCATTTTCTTTGGTACAATTTATTGATGAAAGTCCTTCGTCTTCCTTCAACAGAGAAGGATCAAATTATTAAAATGGAAGAACAAAGAGAAAAAAAAAACTATTACATGCTCATCATATTAAATATTTACGAAACCTCATTTGTTCTTGACATCTAACGATAGCTTTGGAGATTGGAGACCTTGTTTTGTAATGGGATAAGGCACATAAGGAAAAAGGTAAGCATACCAAATTCTAAAGATTATGGCTTGGTCCATTAGATATGAAAAAATAGGCTTATCCACCTTTTCGTTAGAGAATTATTAGGTAGAGAAATATTCCTTATTTGTGAATGGTCAAATTCTTAAAAAATATTTCTCTTAGAAAATCAAGTTTTAAATTTTATTTTCTTTTAGGAAAATAAAGTTGAAAGCTAACATCAGTATTTTATTTGAGTTCAAAGTTTCAAAATTTAAATTAAATTTGTTCCGGTCTTTCGTTTCTATAAATAAGAAAAGTAAAAATTAATTATAACTATGAGAATTGAGTAAACCTTTTTTTTTTTTGAAATATTTTGAAATTTGCTAAGAGCATTTACTTTACGAATAGACCCTTGATTTACACTAAAATATGGATGTTGTATCGGTCAAAAGGAAACTTTTAACTTAGCGAAAAGGGGGATTCTGCGAAAAGGTATCTACCAACTCTATAATTATCATCCATAACTCTTAAACGAGCTAATGATTCATCATACGATAAATTTCTTCTTCAAGTATAATTCAAAAAAAAGAGAAAATAAATATATACAATGTACAAATTCAAAAGAAAAATAAGTCTCATCACGAGCTTGTTTATCATGATGTAAGAAATAATCTAGAGTGATATTACCAATACTACATACCACAACGGGGTAATAGATAAATGATTATAAAAATCAAAAGACAAAGGGGTCTCATTACAAGCCCAACTTGTTGCAGTCTAAATTACTATCGGTGAATGACATTGTCACTATCGAGGGCCACCAAACACGGACAATGATTTTGAGAATGTGTCGGAGAAGAAAAAAAATATTCATTTATATGTCAGAATTAAACTTGAAATAGAAATCAAAAAGCGAGATGAATAATGAATCATTATTGGTTAAATGATAACCATATTAAGGTCTATAAGCACTGTTGGCAATGATAGAAATATAAACAGTAATGAGTAAAAATATGTGAAACAATTTTAGAGATACCTGCTAGCATCTTTTAAATCAGATTATAAGACTGTGCCACCCTATGTGTGTTATGAAAAAGTTAACTAAAGAAAAGAATGAGATAGGTAAATGAATTGTATTAGAAAAAAACATTATTTAATTCATGAATCATCTTATTTTTGTTATTATATATTTTTCTTGTTTGAAGAGTTTAGAAATATCAAACAAACTAATCAAGATATGGTTCTCCCAGTGAATCGTAATTGTTGTGCTATGCAACCGCTCCCCCCATTTTTATTTTTAAAATAGGTATAAACTTTTGATAATCGAAATAGGGAACCTTCTTAAAAATATATTCTTCATTCTAAATAAAAAATCAAAGGTCAAAAAATGACTATTAATTATTTTTATAAAATAAAAAACAAAAAACCAAAAAGTGGCAGAAATATCCTTGTGATCATCCTATCGCAAGCTGTAATACATAATACTTTTAACGACTAAGAAGGATTGCTTTAATCCAGGTTGCAATCAACGATTTGAATTTCGCAAGCGATGTCATAATCTCACATCTTGGATATATGTTTAAAACTTTAGCGGTCACTTACCAAAGTTCGTGTTGTGATATTGCGATGATGCGATATTCCAATACGTGATTTTGTGATTTTGCGATATCGCGAAATCGCATATCGCATAAACAAAAATCCAATTGCTTCACAAAAACAAGTTCAAGGCGTGATACGACGGATTGTGGAGTTTAAATAAAGGTTTTAATGTGAAAATAAATGGTGTCGAAATGATTAAGTGTGTTTTATCATCTGATACAACAATTGTTGATTGAACATTACGATTAATTAATGACATCTTCTTCTCAGGATCTTTTCTTTTAAAATTGGTCATTTTCAATATATTTTTTCATCAGGCTTTGATCATTACTCTTTGTCTTAAATAGGGATTTTCCTTCAAGATATGCCCATACGCAGATAATGCGGAGAAATACAACAAATAGACTATTGGAGAATTGGAATACATAGAAATGTCTGTGAAGTCTGAATCGCTGTCTGCCATGCAGGATGGGTACTACAAATGGCTATCTATAATATCCTCAAAGATGAAGAACTGAAGTAGTGGAGGTCAAGGCAAGCTAACGATGATATAAGACCCTCAAATTTATATTTAAGATCTTGCATACTCCTTCCTTCATGACAACGGCAAGGAGCCAGCCTTCTACCATATACCAACATGATAAGATGGGTGCTTGAGAATTAAACAATTAAAGGCAGGCAATTTAGAACTATGTAAGGACAAGATGTAGGTTATTTCGGAGGCTGAAGATTTGAAAGTCATGTACAATACTCAACTAACCAAGACATCTATGAAAACAAATTTGAAAATTTGTGAAGAATAATGAACCCTTTCAAAAAATTCAAGGTTGGAGGAAAGCTGGATAACAATTTTAAACATGAGAAATCATGTATGTATCCTAACACTTTAACACCACGTCTACAATTTCGCGGTAGCAATGCTATGCAGTTATGGTATCCTGATAACTTTTCAAATTCTCTATGGTCAAACTTGTATTAACTCCTGTGTTAATTCTCACGTATGAATTGGGAAACCATTCTTTCTGAAAATATAGCTAAGCGTTAGTATGAATATCGCTAGACAAAGAGATTTTCTCCCAAACTGTCCCACAATTTTTGTAAACATGTTTTGATTTGCTCTATTTCTCTGCTAATTTTCCGATTATGGGTTGGAAATGGACACAGGGTCTACCCCTATTAATTTGAATCTGAAGAGATATGGGAACATAATTATATGCTACATTTCCACCAGGTTGTGTTATGGGGTTGTATTACCATTTAATGAGATAATGTTCCGATGAGAGAGCCCCCGGGTTCATTAAAGGAAGTAAGTAAGTTTCCGATGATGGAAGAATTTTTCATTGAAGAATCATTTTCATATATGAAGTATTTGGAAACTCACTCCTCTGTCTTCCTCTTTATGTTTTAGATAAACTAATGGCAAGAGAAACAAAAACTATCAAACTATCGTGATGGACTCACTAAATCTTTGAAAGATAGTAAAAAAGTTTTTATGACGTGATTTTCAAATGATGTGGTTCATTTTCTCAAAAATTTCAATCATGCATTGAAGAATGGGAAGATTGAGCTTTTGAGAAGCTCTGTTTTACCACCAAGGAAATTCGACCCCGAGAGAATATTGCTAATAAATTTACTCAATCGGTAAAATCAAAACTGCTGCTACACCTGAGAGGATAGATTTGAACATTTTAAAATCCTATTGGAACTTTGAAGAAGTTTAGGCACCTTTGCAAATTGAATCTAAACCGGAGGAATTAAATATTCAATGAGTATAGAGAGCAGAGGCTCAAAAAAGGCTCAAGTGTATTCCATAAAATGTCTTTGGTTACTGGACATGGTACAAAATAAAGAAGAAATTAGAACGGAAAAGTGATTCATAGATCAGGGTGAAATAAATTACGTTGGACTTCGGTTAATGACACATTGATAAATACCCAAAGGCATCATCTACACGGAAAAAATACATGTTCAGGACTCCGAGAGGGTCAAATAGTTTCGGAAAAAGAAATCAACGAAAGTGCGGATAACCTCCCAAGGTGACTTTCATTCTGGCACCCTGCGGTGGTGACCAAATTAGCTGACTCCCTCTACTTCAGACAATCGCCCTCTTCATAAAGCTATGGTTATTAGGAGAAAAAGAAGAAGGATGGAAACACCCCCAGATGACGAGTTATGGAAGTTGTAGGGAAAGACACTTTGTCGAATCCGATTGAAAATCACTGAACTCTTCAATTTTAACACCGGAGCATATGCTACGCAATGGACAAGGCGATCGAAGTATCCCATTTTGTAGTTCAGGATAAGGATGAGAGTGAAATCATGCAACTACAACAACGATTGGACAGAAAAGAACGTTTGGAGTCAAAATACCGAGCAACAACTCTTCAATTGGTAAAAGTGGAAGTACTTAAGATGATCATGAAAAATACTTATCTGACGAAAACAAACGATTAAAGAATTGAGAGAAAATCTTACAAAATATGAAGGCATTCCTACTGTGAGAGGGATTCATTAAAGAAGCATTGGCATTAAATGCCTTACTCTCAAAACAACAAGATCTATTTGTCTTTAAAGTCGGACAGTTCCACTTAGAAATCGGTGAGCAATTGACTAATACGTTGTTAATAAATTGGTTTAATGAACTCGATACCAAAATTTACGATTATATTCGAATGGCGGATTGGAGGAGAAGATCAAATCTCGAAGATCAAAAGGTATAAAGATATTCTCTTTCTTGATTGGGATGCACGGGTAAAATAGGCACGATTGGAAATAACGGAGTAGCGGGAATATCAAAGAATATGGTGAAAATGATCAATCATGTTACTTTTGGTTCATTCAAAGTGATACAAATCAATTTCTTGATCTCAAAATATTAGAGAAAAAGGTTTGGAAAAATACAAGTCAATTATGAGAAGAAACAATTGCACAACAAAAAACAGGATTGGGAAGCATACGAGAGCACGGACAAACCCATAGTCAAATAATGACATTACGTTGTTCTCTAGATTCCATGGAAAGAAATGCGTACTTTGCTTTGATTCGCTGGATGAGATGGAAGAAAACGAGTTCGGAAGCCTCCACAAATTCAACCAATGTCGATATTTGTGAACATAGAAGCGAGGAAATTTGGAAGTAACTTATCATCGAGCATGATCATGAGTCGATTTTTTTTTATAATTTCAATTTTAGCAATTAGATATGAATGAGAAGGTTGTTTAGCTTTTCATAAAATATTTTGTATAATCTATTTTTGTAAGTAGTTAATTTAGTATTTAAACCCTTCTCATGCATTTAGAGAGGGTCCATGTTTTATTAAAGAACATTGCAAAAGAATGCCTACATAATTTGCAGGATGTCTTGGTAAATAATGGAACATGGTCTTTCAGTGCCATATCATTTTGGTTTGATCGTTGTTGATGCACTTTTGTATTCTGCGAATGACTTATTGATAGACGATTAGATATGGCCCTATTATCAGCTTTGGTCGAGATGAACATGACAACACACATTTGGTACTATTATACGCATGCTAAAATGCGGCTTTTAGCTTGTTAGTGATACATTTAGCTTTCATGAATTGCTATATATGAGATATATTATTTACGTTTTAAGTATCGATTTACTGTTTTATAATATAAGAATAGATTTAGTTTGTTTTATACCATCATCAAAATATATGTAGTATATCCTACATCTTCTTTTAATTAAATCTTGAAATTATCTTACAAAAGTATGATTAAATGATCTATGATGATATAAATCATCACGGTACAGACCGATATCATTTTAGATCGCATAAAATCGGTATTATCCCAGGTTAGAGTAGATTATATTTAATTCAAAATTTTTTTTTTTCATTTTAGAGTAAAGTTTTTAGTTTTTGGTTATTCTTCATGAAATCATTTTGAGAGAAACCCCAACGATCATATAAAACCCAAGTGGGAAAGCTGGTCCCATTATGCCCAGTCGGAACCACTATCCCAAACGGAGAAGGAGCGCACAAGGCTAGGGTGGGTGGATTATGTCCCCCTTGTTGTTGCCACAGAATTTGTAGGCCTCAACACCTAGCAAATGTAGACGCAATATACACTAAGCATTAAAAGAATTAATCCTTTGTGGGAAATCTCACCGAATGATGTTTGAAGGTGTATTACAATGTAAATAACTAGGTTACATATGGTTGGGATAGAAGCAAATAGAGATTTTAAAAATATGCTAAGACTGGTGCAGCAAATTGCAATATATATTAGTGTTTATATAATGTGTAACCATTAGATGAGAGAGTTCTGCGTGTAAATTTTCATGTAACAGGCACGATATACCAAGGTACCGGGTAGATCATACATATATGTAGATGAGATCCTCTTGTAGATGAAAGTATTTGAGAAGAAAAATGACATCATATGTTTAAATATTTGTGAACATAAATATAACCTAAACCTCGATGTGTGTCGTTATGTTTCAAATGATCCTTAGGTTAATTGAGATGAATTTTAGAGTTTATCTTGAATTAGATTTTGATTTCCAAGGCTCAAGACCCAGTCCTTTTCTTTACCTAGTATATTGTGTAGCAAAGAACTATTTTCATTTGGTGAAATATATATAGTGTAAGAAAGAAGTGCAAACAATGGTACAAAAACAATAAAATATGCAAAAAACAAGAGAGCTTCTAACTACATATTTCAATTTCACTATTCCAATTCAATGTAAATCATTCAAAGTTTCCAAACCATGTTCATTATTAATCTATGCATGATTCCTAGAAAACTATGCCAATGTAATCTATGCATAATTTCCTTTAATATAATTCTTCAAAACAAACACAAGAGGATTAAAGAATCAAAAATAACCTGAGATATCATGAACGGAGAGGACTCGGACGGAGAAATTGGGTGAGTATAAAAAAGAAATAAAAAGAATGTCACTCAAAATAAATTAACACTCATACACACAATTCATCAACCACCTTTCATAGACAAAAACCTGAGGAAAATGCAATTTTTTCTTTCTTTTAAAGAACACATAATTTTCAAAATGAAGAAAACTAGGGTGAAAATGTTTAATCTTGATTAGTTACTTTGCAGAATGGTACTAGAACATCAATTCATCCAAACGTCAATGACCAAATGAAATCGATTTATAAACAACCTAACGATAAGAAAAAAGAAAAAATCAAAACCAATTCTTACCAAAGGAAACAAAACAAAAATTCAAACCAAAGAGCTTTGGGTATACAGAGACACTCAAAGACTCAACGAAGGGAAGAAAATTTGAAGCTGAGCTGATCAAAGAGGCAATAAAATAAAGATAAACGTTTTGTTCAAAAATAGGGGCCAAAACGGGTGAAGAGAAAGAGAGGTACCAATGCTTTACTGTATTTGGTATAGAGTGGGCGGTGGGGAGAAACACTGTCGAAGGAACTATGGGAGCGGTGGTCTGGGGATATGAGGCTCCAACACCAAAGTTGCAAATGAGACTCAATGAAATCACTTCCTAGGTTTGTTCTTGGCCGGGGGATTAAAGAAAAAAAGGTCTATCAAATAGGTAAAGAAACACAATGGACAAACAAACCACCGAGGAGTGACACTTTCCCCCGATCAGGTCGACAATTTGTAATGTGGTATATATGATTGTGGACAAAAGTATATCCCATAGAGTTTGGAGGCCAACCACAAACAACATAGAGATACGGAACCCGATGCTTTACATAAGTAAATATATGACAAGATGAAAAATACACCGGAATGTGGCATGCTTTGCTTAACTTATTCGGCTTGAATGCTCTAATTCCAACTGCGATCGCCAAAATTAGAGCACTTCATAGTTAATTCTTACAAAGCGAAAACTACGATACATACGGTATCATCTAAGTACTTTATTCAATAAATCAACGTGGTATTGAAATATATGAAATAACAAAATAAAATATGAGGAAAACAAAAAATTATTTGCATTAGCTATAAATGGAAGGAGATACAACCAAAAATAGGTGTTGATATTGTGAAGAGCTCCTCCAGTTGTCTTGTCATTTCCTTATCATAATGTGCACTCAGTCCTTGTTGTAGGTCTGATACCTCTTCACCACCAATAGTATAAGGTAGAATACTCTCAAGTGCAACCACTTGCATATGGAAGGGTTTTAAATATAGAGAGTGGGGTAAGTTGGGGAGTTTTATGTCAATTACCAATATAAGTTTTATATCCACCTTTTGAGTGGAATGGTATCAAAGGATAAGGGATAGAGCGTAAATAAGGATAGGACATGATTCTAATGTTTTATCGAGGTAAATGGTTGTAACAATTTTGGAAGCTTCTAGAAGAGAGTCTTCTTAAATGTATCTCTTTTTTTCCAAATTTATAGAACCAACGTAGGTGCAAGGGGATCTGGCCTGTGGGTGGTAAATGGAAATACATTGAAGGCTTTGTGAGGTGAATGCTATCCAACAAGAGATTAGGGATTGTTGGTCTAAAGCACTGCATAAATTGTGCAATTTTAGGAAGAACTTTGGGGAATAGAGAAAGAGGTATGCTTGTAGCTTTAATGCAATAGTGACATTGATCCCATTAGGAGGTCTAATGCTGTGACAAAATGGCCTATAACACACTTTTTTAATGTGTCTTTAATTCTTTATCGGGAATGAATATATTCTTTTTAGATGAGAAGGCTTTTGTAGTTTGAGATTCACTAGTTGGTTGTTGTAAAATCAAAGGCAAGGATTCCTTTCTTTCTTCTTTAAATGTAGTAAAATGATGGTACTAATCGGGGAGAAATTTATTGAGCCTTCTAGAAGGACTTGCATGTTGGACTCTCTAAAAGATATTATTGTATGGATACTTTTCATGTACATAATTTCTCACATGGTGCAATACAATGGTTAGCTACAATCCCTAAAGGGTCATGATGTTTAAGAGATTGCAGGTTGGCCAGCCAGTCTTGAAAGTCCAATAATTCCTTCTTGGCATGTGGAAGGATTTTCTAAGGTATACATCTTCGTTGTGTAAACCAAATGACTCTCTTAGAGATTTTGGGTAGGTGGAAATGCTTGTGTTTACTATATAATAAGCTATCTCTATACAAATTAATCTAGGAATGAAAGGGGGCAAGATGTTTGGTGCTACTTGATATCAATATATTCTTAGATAGCATAAGTTTTCCTCAAAAATATCAATCACCAATTTAGGAGAAAATTCAAGTTTGGCTTCTTTTTCAAGAGATTAGTGAGGTTTTGAGTAGGACAACTTATCATAAATGGGAATTATAGCAAAAAGAAAAATGGGATAGAAGGGATTACCATAATTTTTCTTCCCAAATTTTTGAATTGTATATGTGAATGGAGAGTAGCTCAAAGGCTATCATTTCCATCCCATGGTAGGAAAAAGAAGTTGAAAATAAATAGTATCAACATTGTGGGGTGACATATAAAAGGGAGGGATTTGATTTATGGTCTTAGAGGATATTAAAGTGCTAGCCTTCTTGCATATGTTTTAGAGAGGACTTAGTTTCCCAATTGAAAGAAAAACCTTAAGTTGAGAGAACCTATTCTAAAGGAAAGTATACTGTCTTTGCTATTGAAAAGTGCATAAAGCATAGGGGTGACTAACACTTGCTGGTATTTAGAGGGGAAATGATATCCTTTGGAAATTTATTATTTGAATCAATTTTCAACGATCCTCTAATATTCCTTTTAAACTCAACACATTGTGTTGAGTGATTTAGGTATAAAGTGTGGTAATAAAAGTTGGTCATATAAGTTTTGTGACTTGAAAGTTGTTGGAAAAAAATAACCCACTATGGTGCCTTCGCGGTTGTAAATGTCTGAGCATGTCTACATGATTATATCCCATTGAATCATGTCTATGTATGGAAGAATTTTGGGTCACGCAATAATTTTATGCCGAGCTAACACGTCATGTCATAAGGAGGTATTGGGAATGGACTCACCTAGCTCTACTTCTTTTGATCTTCCTTGAATTTCGTCATTGAGCATCTTATACATATTATACCGAGAAGATGTGCCATTGCCTATTTTTGTAATGAACCTATCAAAGAACAAGGTGCTGGCATTTGATTTTAATCATCCGAGAAAGATGTGTCATTGCCTATTTTTGTGTCCCTATCTGAGGAGCAAGTTAGCGTTAGGACACCGCCATCCCGGTCCTCTCTGTTGTCGGTTTTGTAAGGATTTTATTTTAATGGCAATTATTCTTACATGTTTTGGATTTATGGAAATTCACGAGAGTGAGATGCCTAAGTTCACGAAATATAACTCAATTGCGAGTTAGTTTTACCACTTCAAAGCTAGTTTAAAATTTAGAAACAAGGAAATCGATATATCATTTCTGATTAAATTTCATTAAAAATTCAAATGATGTGAATTGCATGCGGGTGGCATCCTAACTATATTTTGATGAGAACGATAAACGCTCAAAATACTTGCATTTACTCTCTGAGTTCCTTTGTTAATCAAGTAAGGTCAAATCATGAATTAGAGGTAATTAAATACAATTAACGCTAATCTGGTTAGAGGATGCTGGTTTTGTTTGTGTGATGGTTCATAAATTTATTGAGCTGAGGAAAATAACAATATTTCTCAAAGGATGTAGGAAATATCAACGTTTCTTCACCTTTTAGCCAATGTTGGTTGACATTGACACAATTACAGATATTGTATGCAAAGTGATGACGTGTCACCCAATGAAAGGAACATCTAGAAATGACTCGACGAGATTCGTGTGGTTGATTTAGCCAAAGGAGTGACACATGGCACTAACCTAACGTACCACGTAATGCACCCGATGTGTAGTTTAAATCCACATAATTGGGAGAGATTCCCGTGGAGCGGTATTGTATTGGTCCATTTAGAAGTGTCGAGAGTCATGATATACTAACAGATATGTGAGAGATGGAATTTGGGGCTGATAATTAACTAAAACTATTAACATAATTAAAAGATTTCATGTATGAGTTTTATGCCTTAACAACAAGAGAGTAAGGTGCAGTTAGCGGGAAAAGTGAAACATGTAGCAAAGGAATGACTTGATTTCTTTTGGGTTTGCAATGTTTCAAAAATGATATAACTATGGACCTTATATATATATATATATATGGGGGAAAACCATAAATGAAGGGCTTTAAACATAGACAAGACATAGAGATGAAGGGTAATTTAGGGAAAAAAATGAGAAGAGGTCTTTAATTTTTTTTTAGATCTAGGACAATCGGTAAACTGGTGAGTTGTACGGCGAAGCTAGGGTTCAAATCAGCGGTGCCACTATAAACCTAAGAGCTGGGGTGCAACGAGCTTGCGAAAGCGCACACCAATGTGATTAACCTTATCAACAAGAGCGAGACGTCCACTATGGGGTCGCCTGCTGCCTGGCCAAGACACAACGAGCGTATGTCTCCACGGGGTTTGATCACGGGTGGATGTTTGAAGGTGAGTGAAGTCAGTGCTTTCTGCCAATCCTGACAGAGGTGGCTGCTTGTAAAAGATGCTTAGTTAGGGCCAAGCCCCGACCTTTAAAGGTCGCTTGGAGCGGCATAGTGGTAGATGGCGCTCTCGTAAAGACGGACGAGGTCTGGCAATCACGAGCGAGGGCGTGGCTCGCCGCGAAGATTAACCGGTCGGGCCAAGCCCACGGCCTTTGAGCCAAGCAGAGCGGGGAAAATGGTGAGTCCGTGGAGAAGGGTGTGGTACATTAGGAACCTTTATTCGAAAATGTGGGGTTGTCTTGCCATAAAACTTTAAAACTAGTGAAAGTGAGATGTTTTAGATGACATGTGTGGAGGTAAGGCATGTGTAGAGTTAAATATTGTTATGTTTGTTTTACTTTCCCTCATTTTCCCATTTTTCTTTTACATTTTGACAAAATTTTATTCAAAGAAACATAAAAACATAAGGTATTTCACCATTTTGATTTTTATTTTTTAAATAACTATAGAAAATTAAAATGTTGAAACTTTGGATTTTGTCATCAGAATAAACATGGGATCAAAGTAAGATCACTCTCTTGGGATCAAATTTACCTAAGTTTAAAAAGCCATATACGTATTATTCCTTTGGGAGGGATCTTAACTCTCATTTTTATATTTCATTTTCTGCAAATAAAAATAGAGAAGTGAAACAAAGGATGTTAACTTATCACAAAGAAAATTTTAACTAACCTCACAATTTCTTTCTCTCTTAATATAACATTGTGATATTTTAGTCTTAGTTTTATAGCTAATGTTAGTCTTGGTCTGCATGTGCAAGTTTGGAGGGATCCCATGATTTGGAAATGCGTGTTGTTATCTTTATGAGTTAATATAATAGATTTCTCTATTTCTGTATGTATTTTTTATTTCTAAATAATTTAAATTCTGTTAGCCTTTTATTATATATTGATTCTTTATTCTTTCTTTTAGATCTCATATATTTTTATTAGCCATAGCACCAACTAAAATCAAGCTTGAGAGTCTTCCTTCTAGTCACAATTTGAAGGGTCACAGTCTGTCGCGTGTTATTTGGAGTCACAAAGTTTGTGATAAAGTGTTGTAAAATATTGCTCTAACATTGGAACCATTGTGGATGCTAGTTAGAAGATTTATATTTGATCCATACATCTTCATTTTTCTTAGTCGAATAGTATTTACTTTATGAATGTTTGCATCAACTTTGAGCTATACATTGTCTGCCATGTCATACTTTGAGTTATGTGTTTTCACATGTTCACGATTTGTTCTTCCTCTAGGCAAAATCTAAATTTTCATCAAAACAAAATTTAAATAGTATAGATTTTTCTGCCCAACATCTATGTTTAAGATTTTTCATAAAAATAAGTCATAAATAAGTATGTATTTTATAACTTTTGCATGTATCCATCTTTGACATTCTCAATGATTTTGGATTAGAACAATAAATAGAAAATCAAAGTAATAATAGAACAAATTTAACTTCTTGTGGAATTTGGATTTTCGGGGGAAATTGTCTAGATTTTATCATCTATTACCAAATATGGGTTACTATGTCAATATCATCAACCTCAAACTACCACATCATCACTCATCATATATACATATCATAATCCCAGTTATGTGTTTTCCATGTCCACTATTTTCTTCTCCATCTATGATCTAAATTTTCATAGTAATTTTTAAATAAAGTATGGATTTTTCTATTAAATATTAATAAGTGATTTCCATATATTAGGAGTCTATCAACAAATAGGAATAATCCAAGTAACAATAAAATGAATTACTTACTATGTTATGGATTTTTAGGGAATCTAGGTCCTATCACTCATATCAAAGTATGCCTTAACTCATAGCAAAGAGTTGTTATTTATGTTTTATTCCTAGATATGGAATCCTTATCCAATACATAAATATAGGTAATTTAAGACAGGGAGTAACTTGTTGGTTCCAGTGTGTATATCCAAATTATTTTGTTGATTTCATTTCACTAAGCCATAGCATAAGCCAATGCAAGGGCTAAAATCCTCCAATTGTTGATTTTTCAAAAATTGTTTATATAATTTTAAGGTTAATTGAAATTGTAGAACACTTTAACTGAAATTATTAGAAGGAATTATAAGCTATTATCGAATATTATTTTTAAAAATAAGAACATTTTTACTTAAATAGTGTAAGGATGAAAATGATATTGTTCTCATTTAAAGAAAGAATTTTGGATCTGTAGAACTGTGATGATAAATTTCATTAAAATTTAAATTTTACAAGTAATTTTCGTATGCATAGCTTAAACATATCATGAGAAGAATGATATTGTTGACAACTAATGAAGACGGAAATGAATTATACATGAATTATCACACTATAAAATAGAAGAAACTAAAAAGTGGTATAATAAAGCATTCTTTTCCTTGTCATATGTATTTAATAAATTTAGTAATTCAAATTATAACACGTAATTTTAATTCTGTTTTCCCATAACATATTTAGAAAGCAAATAACTCAATAGAATAATGAATTAAATTTTTAAGAAATATAAAATTATCTAAATATTATAAGCATGATTAAAAATGACCATAAAACTAGGTGATTGATGCATGCAATTTTCTTGTGGGCCTTTCTATAATGACTATGATACTAGGAAGTAACAAAATATGTGTTGTTCTCTATACACAAATATAATGATACATGACAACCAATAGATCCACATCACTGACAGGCTCAATCTGATTTAAATCCCAATCATGATAATCATCATTAAATAGTACTACATGAACACAAATATGAGATCCAAAACTCTTGTTAGATGTTTATATTATATTGGTCAACAACAAAACATTAAGTGCAATATATAAGTAGAACTTGAAAATTTCATACTTAAAATCAATATGCAATAGCAGCAGTTTAGAATGAAATGTAATATTTCATACAAAATTTTATACGAGAATTCTTGCAACATTGCTCAACATATAAACATTTTTGGCCAATGAAATATGATTCATATCAATATAAGATTCCATATGAAACATTATTTAGATTGTTACAAAATTGCTCAACCACCTCAAAATATAAAAAATAAGATACCTTATATATCAAAAAGTAATCAAACAAAAAAATAATAGACCAAGGATTCCACAAAAGTACAAAATTGGGGCGAAGACGGATTTTGGAACTGTATTTATGATGATCAACCTTTATAGGAGGTTGCTAAAACTCAAATGCGAAATATTTTCTAGTTCATCCTACTATCACATCCCTCTGTCATTCTTTCAATTTCCCTCATCGATTGTCCTTGCCCCATTCACGAAAATAGGCCCATGAAAGTCATAAAACCTAGTTTCCAATATTCAACCTTTCAATGACATACTTTTCACTACCTCTATATCACATAGCTTGCATTTTGCAATGTGACGGGGTAGTCATTGAAAGTGATGGCTTCCTGGAGCACTTTGTTCCATTATTCTTTTATTTTCAACTAAATGAGCACTAACTTGATCGGGTTTTCTAGTGCTATCAACTTACATGTATATAATTTATTCTACTTGTTGCTTCTTGGGGACTTCGAACTTTGGATGATTGAGTCTGTGTTATATTTCTATGAGGTGAATCTGAGAGGGTCTTCCTTGGCTCATACAGTTGAGATCCCATCATTACCCATTACTCCCATGAGGTAGTGTTTCTATCTAGTTGGTGGAAGATAGACTCTGACAAGTCTCAAGTGTAGAGGTTGGATATTTCTCTATAGACTTTTTTTCCTTTGTGGCACATCTTCCTCCCATAATTGTGTTGGTTTCTTTCGAAAATTATTCATTATGTATCGGTAGCTCTTGATTTATGGGTTTCCAATGTGATTTTTGGGCCTCCAAAATGTCATCCACTTTTCTGAGCTTCATTTCCATCATTTAACGCTCATTTTAGTAACTCTATAACCTCATAACCCTTACATTAAGTAACATTTTCATTATCATATAGGTTTAAAATTAATATTTTATAAGCCTTTAATTTTAAGTATTTTAAGTGAATTTGTGAGTTAATATTAAAATATGTATGTTCTCATATATCTCTAAAAAATTTCATAGGTTTTGTGATATTGTAAGCCTACTTGGAGTTACATAAAAAGGTCCTATTTGGCCATCAACCTGAAATTCAATTTCAATTTTCAACTCATGGTGTGTGATCTTCTATAGGATACGGATCATTAACTATGCACATTCAAAAGAGAATAATCATGGATAAGGGGTGCCCGGAGATATATCTTACATTTTAGGAGATTGGTATTGCTCTGAGAAGAGATAAATGCGGATTTGTTAGGAGAGATATAGGGATCTATATTTATTGTATAGTTATCCTTAGTTTTTTATAAATGGGGTACACCCTTCATACAAAGGGTTGTAAAAAAATGTGGAACAAATTGTAAGTTGTCGATTTCCGGTTGTATTTAGTGGTTAGAGGTTAGAGGTAGCTAGTTGTTAGTTGCTAGTTGGAGCTTTCAAGTTCCATCCAAGATGTGATTTTTAAAGTGAGGAGAGAATTATTTGTAATATCTTGTAACTTCATCTTTATGAAATACATCTTTGCTATTTTGATATCCAAGAATTGATAGTTGATTAGGTGTGCTTGCTATGGAATGGGGGAACTTATCCTAAGCACGGTTTGCACATCTTTGTACATATTGGTAACATAGTATAGTCTTGTTATTTAATTTATTTTATGAAGGTGTGCATTTATTTTTAGTAAGCGTGGTTTACTTTCTAGCGAGGTTGTGATTTCAATTATGCAAGTGTGATTTCCTTTATGAAAGTGTGATTTCATTTCTTTATGTTTGGTTTGAATTGGATTAATTTATTATGTTTTGTAATTAGTTTTAACTGCATTAGATTAATCTAATATGAAATATAACTAGCTAGTACATATAGTACAGGTATACCTTGTCAGTTTACGAATCCCCAAGTTGACAATTAAATGACAGGGATTTAACTCGCAATTATATCACCCAAAATTTTGGCAACGTTGCTGGGGAGGTATACATAGGTGTTTATTTTGAAGGTTTAGAAAATTCATTATAGTTGCATTCACTTTTAAATGCATGGTTAAAGTCATATTAAATCATTTTGCATATTATATTTCAATAATTTTTCAAAAGAAATGTACTAATCTCTATGCACAACAACAATTATCGACCAGTTGAAGTAATTCACAGACAATTAAGGAGTTTGAAGAATGTCCTTCCACAAACTCTCTCAAATTCTAGCAACATCTGGGATATCTTCTTCTCAGGAAGAGTATATTTTAAATGCATTCAAAAATTTATCTATCTCTCCACCTCCACAAGAAGATTTTCAAGTCTCTTTTGATTCCTTTTGTAAATTTGTTGAAGAGACTGAAGAACCATACAATAGTCTTGATTGGGAGAAACTACTAGAATCTGAGGAATGCATAATAAATGAGGATATTCAAAGTGATTTAAACCAAGAAAAGAATTAGGAATGTCATGGCCTTATTGAAAGATGGTTCCAATAAAGGATCAAATCACCTTATTTCTTAATTGCATTATCAAAACATTTGGGTTCTCATGCTTTCATGTGTTTTAATGTATACTTTTCAAAAAAAAGCATGAATATATTTTTACTCTTGTTACGCACATGGTTACATTGGATATATTTATACACTTGATCAATATTTATATTTCCAGTAGAGTAGAGTAAGGTAAAATTAATGGATAAAACCAAGTTTGGTGATGTTTTAAGTTTCTTCAAGTTAAATTTCATTATATTTGAAATTTTATTGAATTGGTGGTGTAGTAAGAGCCACCCATCTCACTAATCATTTGCATGAAGATGTAGAAAGAGAAGGAATATCTAAGAAAAGAGGAGAACAAAAAGTTTTGAGAGCCACAATTTGAAGTTATAGATCGAATCCTTTTGCTTTGGTTTTGAGTAAAGAGTTTCAATGTTTCTGAGTATTCTCTCTTCTTGCACTCTCTGCGATCTGGAAGATCATAAAAGAAAATTGAACAAAGTTAGTTTTAAATTTTTTCAATAAAAACTCAATAAGAAATCTGAATTCTTACTCAAAATTATAATTATAGGCTTTGAAAATGCTCAAAAAGAAAAAATAATTCCTCCAATGGATCCAACTCTATCCAAAACCCCTATTTTGACACTTTTTTCACTTCATTTGTCCAAAAATTGAGTAAGATATCACTATTTTAAGTCTCTACCCAATTTTGTTGTTAATGAGCCTACAATTCAACCCAAGCTCTCTCAGTGTGCCCAAAAAATAGGAACATCGAGCAAATTTTGCCTTCTCGATCAACGGTAGAATTTGTAGGACTGTTAAAACTGCCCCCAAATCCTCCGTGCTTGTGGTCGTATTACACTGCATGATATCGGGGGCTACGACTTAGCCTCGACCCCTTCCCCATTAGCACATTTGTTTCGACTTTAAATAAAGGTTTTTGAGTATATTTAAAGAAGAATGAAAGTAGGAAGATTGGTTAGAGTGCTTTTTTTGGTGGTTGGAGGTCATTCTTTCAATTCCCATAGAGGGTGGTTCAACCATACACAAAATTTTGGCCACCACAAGGAGGCCATGTGGCAACCAATTGTTGGTCCATGTGGCACTCATGCTTGTTGGCCCTCCAAAACAAACCATTAACCAACAGAAAAAAAACCACGTGTCACCAATCAACTCATGCCAAGTGTCACCCATAAATTGGCTAGAGAAGGTAAAATCAAAATTTCCACGTCATAGGCCCAATCAGCTATAGATTGTTGACTCAACTTTCCTACAACTCAAAAATTCATTTTTTAGTTGCTTCACAAACAATCAGAACACGATTTTGGGAGCATCCAAAGTTGGATTTCAGAGGAACAAAGTGTGTTGGATTCATAATGATGAGATATACACTTTGGCGTTGGTTCCAAGCTCATCCAATAATTTTTAATTTTGAGCATTTTCTTGATCCACAAGAACATGGCAAGGGTGGAGCACTAGAGAAAAAGAAAAAATTCTGTTACAAACTTAGAATTTCATAAAAACCTGCAAATATTTAAAAATATAACTGCGATAATTGAGAAAACCACCATCTGAGTCTAATTACAGGCTATAAAGTGGCAAGGCAGTAAAATGATCTAGATTTTTGGTAGCTGTAGAATCAACGTAGCTGCAAAATCGACACAATTCAGTAGCTTATGAAAATTTGGTTGTTGATCTATTCATGAATCATTAAGTGTATGGAGAAGAGTTCTCAAGCTCAAAATTGGTTAGAAACACAATGAAGAAGTCACCAACAAAACAATAACAGGTGAACCATGGTACTGATCAGGTAAAAGTGCATTTAATTTTTTTGTCCTTGAATTTGTTTTATTAGTATTATTTTTGAGTTTTTTTTTGTGTATACATCAAATGAAGAGGGAATCATCACCTCTTTTTTTTTATAGTCTTACATTTTATTTTAGAAATTGCTAAGTTTTTTCAGGTTCCAAGACGATGAAAGAAGAACACTATATTCACAAGTACCTTTTTAAAGACCAAGTTTCTTTTAGAAGAGCATGATCATTCAATGTAAAATTAGATCCACTACACCATTGATACTAAACACATACCAATTTTACCATTGCTACACATTTTAAGCCAGCAGTCGATCCATAATTTTCCATCTCCCTACTACCAAAAAATCATTTCCTTTTGTAATCTTCATACTTTCCTGCCTAATTTTCATTCACCCTTAACTCAAAAATTAATTTATTCAATTCCTTTACAAAGTTGAGTCACCCCTTTTTCCTCTTCCTTCCTGTCAAATAAACCTTTCTTCAATGCAAGTTTTCCATCTATAGTCCTTCAAATTATTATTTCATACTCACGTTAGATGATGGAAGATTCATTAAGGCCTCCATTCTAACAAGTTTTGACCCAACAACTCTACCACATCATCTGGGGTGAAAAATAGAGATCTTTCAAGTTACCTTGAGGCTTTCATGCCTTAATGGAAATTTATCTCTCCAATAAACAGTGAAAATACATCAATGTCCCCTATTTGTTGGGTCTTGTAGGAGACTCGACTATGACACATCTATTCGTACCTAGTAATATGTACTTAGGCATCTTGACTCTCATTGACATCAATGGTGAGTAGTCTCGTGTTGGTTAATGGCATTCATTAATGGTCAGTAATCCAACAATTTATTTTCTATGTTTGGCATCAACAAATTTATCCACATAGATAAGAATTATGCCATTGGTGGGAATGAATGGAAACTACATGATTTCAGCAAGACTCAATTCAGAATTCAACAGTCGTGCAATAAATATTCCAATCTCATCCTCAATTCATACAACCATGAGAAAGAAGAAGAAATATCAGATTCTTTTACTTCACATTCCATGATCCAGCAACAACAACCACACTCTTCTATATACATAACTTGTCCACTTTTTAGGTAAGTGAAGGTATGTAATTTTATAATATTTAATCATGTAATTAATTAAATGCTAAAATTGTGATTTTGGAAAGTCCCTCACCACATTCATATTCCATTTTTCATTTTCCAAAAACTAAAAACACCTTCAGTTGGGGGGAAGTTATATTTTCATTTCATGCCACATGTCACAATTAATTTCATCCTAACCAACATATTTTTTCCAAACCAACTATTATTGCATTTTTTATTCAAAAAGTTTATATGTTTTGCGATGATCAATTGATGAACACATTAAATCGCTGATAGTCACTATGGGACCTAAAAATAAAAATTCTCAATGTTTTCAAGTATTTTGATGCAACAAAAAAATAACAAAATTATTGTTACACAAGAATCAATACTCATAAAATTTTGGTTGTCACACAAGAACCAACCATAAAAAAAATTATGTTGTAATCAAATGTATGTCAAAGTACACTTTGCAAAAGGAATAAAATTGTCAAATGATATGATTATGCAACATTAAAAGGGAATCAATACAAAGCTAAAGCTCATATAGAAACAAAATATTTCAAGAAGATCAACTTATGATTAAGGGAATTAATGCAATAGTTGCATGATGACATGCAATATATTCAGTTGGGGGGTATATTGGGCCATCAAAATGTCATCCACTTTCACCTTCATTTCCATCATTTTACTCTCATTCCGTAACTCTATAGCCCCATAACATTACATTAAGTATCCATTTTCATTATCATATGGGTTTAACATTAATATATTCCAAGTTATTAATTTTAAGTGAATTTGTGATTAAATATTAGGAAATTAACATGTCATTATATATATATATATATATATATATATAAATATATATATATATATATATATATATATATATATATAAGTGTTATGAGTTTTGTGATATTGTAGGCCTGCTTGGAGATTCTAGAAGGGTCCTAATTGGCCATCCAACCACAAATTCAAATTTCAAATTCCAACTCATAAATATTTGTGGAATATTTCTAGAGGATGTGTATCATTAACTATGCACATTCAAAGGAGAAGAATCATGGAAAAGAGAATTTTGAGAGGATATGTATCTTACATTTTCAGGAGATTGGTTATAACCACAAGAGATAAATGTGGATTTATGAGAGATCTAAGGATCTATATTATTGTATAGTTATCATCAATTTTTTTATAAATAGGAGTGCACCCTTCATACAAAAGGTTGTAAAAAAATGTAGGTTGTCAATTTTAAGTTGTAAAATGTAAGTTGTGAGATAGTGGTTAGAGGTTAGAGGTAGCTAGTTGTTAGTTTCTAATTGGAGGTTTCAAGTTTCATCCAAGATGTGATTTGTAAAGTGAGGAGAGAGAATTCTTGTAAAATCTTGTAACTTCATCTTTATGAAATAGATACTGCTATTTTGATCTATAAGGTGTGATAGTTGGTTTAGCGTGCTTGTTGAGGAATGGAGGGCCCCCATCAACCACAATTTTCACATCTTTGTACATATTGGTAACATAGTATAGTTTTGTTATTTCATTTCTTTTATGTAAGTGCACCTTTCCATTTCCAGTAAGTGTGATTTACTTTCTAGCAGGTGTGATTTCATTTATGCAAGTGTTGTGTTATTTCAATTATGCAATTGTGATTCCAATTATGCAAGTGTGGTGTGATTTCATTTCAGCAAGTATGATTTCAATTCTATGAGTGTGATTTAAATTTCAAGAAAGTTCGATTTCCTTTATGCAAGTGTGATATCAATTTCTTTATGTTTGGTTTAATTTGGATTAATTTATTATTTTTTGTAATTAGTTTTAATTTCATTAGATTAATCTAATATGAAATATAACGACCTAGTACATATAGTACATGTATACCTCGTTAGTTTACAAATCCTCGGGTTGAAATTTAAATGACAAGAATTTAAATCGTAATTAAATCACACAAAAATAGCCATATAAATTAAATGGTTACATCAAAACACTTACCTCATGATGCATCTCACATTACCCAAAATTGTATATTAAAAAAATGTAACACCCTCCTCCGAAATCTACCCAAGTAACTGACCAACTAGGGTAAAAATGTGATGAGTTACTACAATCTGATTAAATGTATTAGGTCACCCTAAGGAAGTGGAGCCGACACCACACAACTACATAAACCTTCTGTACCTACTACAGGACACCCAAGAGCCATCCAGAACTTCCAGGTGGCTAGCCTCGGAGACAAACTGACCTTTTAGTGCATCAATCCCCTAGTCACTCCCTTGATATGGGAAAGAGTGTGATTGGAAACCTCCAGTCGCTCGCACAAAATGGACATGCATGCGACTAGGGAATTTTATAGGTAGTTCTGAGTCTGTGACCCCAATTTTTTGTTCCACTTTTTCAGGCCCGGGGCTTAGGTCACTACCTAGAAATCTGTGACACTTCCATAACTGAAAGATAACAACTAAATAATGATATAAATGCAATTACTTGAACAAGGAATTGAATGGACCCCTACTAGCCATGAAATTTTTTTTTTCATACATGTCACAAATATGCATTCTACAGGTTTAAACAACAGATCTGAGCATAATAGTCTCATACTTATCTCAGAATCGCTAAGAAGAATTGATGCCTTATATCATTAGCTGCATTATCATCTATTAGGTCATATATTCATTGCTCATCCATTTAAAAATAAAAACATGATGAGAACCATATATTTTCATTATCATAAAACACATTGATAACCAACATATAAACAACATAAATACTAAGGATAAGAAAACCATAAATGCCACATATAAACAATTACATTTTCACATAAAATACCAAGGAGAAGAAACCCTTATTGATGAATGAAAAATCCAAACCAGTATGGGACTACCACATTACACCCGACCATAGATTGGATGAGTCAAATATCTCTTCATCCAATCATCCCCATGCCATATTCGAAGCTTCAATGTGGGACTCAATTGAAAAGAACCAACCAGGGCTTCATGAATCCAAACCACCTCACCTCAACAATAGAAATAGGCTTTATCAAAATCCTCACTGGATCACTTGGCCATAACAATAAACATGGAATACCAAGCTTTACCTTGATCTCCACTAGATCAATAGACAAAAAAAAGAATGGATGTTGCCGAATTTATCCACCCACGCCATGAGAAATTTACATGTCTCTTAGTCTCTAGGCTTTATCGTAATCCACAGTCTGATCCAGGGATCACTAGGCCTTAACCGAGACAAAATCCTACATGCTTTACCATATATCCGATCTCAGGATTCATAGGCATGATGGACAACACCCAGTACTTCTAGGATTTACCGTATATCCCGTCATTCACTGGTCAAGGATTCCTAGCCCCACCAAGGAAACACAAAATCTATCTTTACCACAACCCATATTCTAGTTCAGGGGTTACTAGGCCATGTGTTATTTCATTTGGAGATCCACCTCACTCAACTTCGAATCGATCCAACAATACAACTCAACCAAAACATGAGAATCCCATCACACCATGGCTATCTAGAAATGGAACGGCTAGGCTGAAAAACACTGTCACACCTGGTGAAACCCACGCCCATGGTAGCAAGAGAACCAAGAACAAAAATGCAATACCTTGCATTCCAAATATAGCAAGGAGACCAAACATGCAAATCGATACCTTTAAATAACCTTGTTGTAGCTTCTTGATCCTACTCTTCCTTGCTTGATCTTTGCTTTCTCTTTGCCTTATTTATATTTCTTGATCCAATGCTAAAATGCTACAAGAAAACTCTAAGTGTACAAGAGTGAGTGAGAGATAGAGAATAAAGATAGAGCTCCAAAACTGAGCTGACAGAAGGTACCAACTGATCCTCATAAGCCTTTTTATCAACGAGGCCTCTATTTTCTTCATTTTCAATTATTTTCCTTCATTTTCATCCTCACATGCAACTTGTTACCTTTCATCTTCCTTTTCTCCCAATTTCCATTATTTTCATAAATAAATTCCAATAAATGCCACTTTGCCTTTCCAAATCCTTTTCCATTTCCTTTTCTGATTTCCTTTAGCCATAATAACAAAAATGGACACCCGCACTAGGATGTTTTTCCCAAAATTAAGCTTTGGAATAAGTGTCCCATAACCATGGTTATTATTTTTCCTTTGTTAAATTTATTACATGGAATTTTCACCAGGCTTGTTACAAAGCCCTCCCCCTTGGGGGAATAACATCCTCCATGTTCAATGACACCTATAACCAAAAAGATTGTTGTAAGCAAAACATACTTCCCATGGTGCTTTATAACTTAGCTCGTTGAAATTTACAATAATAACCCCGCTGAAAAGAAAATCAACATGACAACATAACAACATGACAAACATAATGACACGACACCCATACCTCTTATTGGAGTTCTATAACAAAACTCATGGAGGTATTTACATCCATATAAATATGTACACATACCAAAACATCACACCAAAACATATTCCAAATCATATACTAAAACATCATACCAAAACTGCTTTGCCTCAATCGTCAAACAATGAAGGATACATAACCCACATCTAATCTGACATCTCCCTGTAGCTTCATTGAGACAAAAGTTCTTCCATTGCACTTTAACCTTCTCGATTTCTCATTTATGGAGCATGAGAACCTTTCTCTACAATATACACTGAGGTTCCAGCTAAAATTCTCCATTTAGCTCCACCTGCAATACAGACTAATCAATCACATGATCAAAATATTTAACATACTTATTAAGAAATGAAATATGGAAAAAATCATGTACTTTCACTATTGGAGGCATTGCAAATCGATAAGATATTGGCCCAATATTTTCAAGGATCTTGAAAGGCCCACAAAACCGAGATGCCAACTTGGCACAAGATCTAATCCGCAAGGAGATATTCTTGGGCTTGACGCACAAGTACACATGTTACCCAACTTGAAACTCCTTAAACAACATGTTCTGATTAATATATATCTTCTACCTATCTTGTGCTACTTTCATATTCTTCTTTATTACCTGCATTTCCTATTCCAATTCTGCTAACATGTCTGGTCCAATCAATACCCTTTTCACCGGATCACTCTAACTAACAGGCGCATTACAAATCCTCCCATACAATGCCTTAAACAGACTCATCCTCAGTGAGTCCAGGTAACCATTGTTGTAAGAAAACTCAACCAATGGAAGGTACTCCTCCCATGTCCTTTGTAATGCATCACATACATCCTCAACATTTCCTCCAATACTCGATTGACCCTCTTAGTCTTTCCATCTGTATGTGGATTATAAGCTATACTGAAGGCCAAATTTGTACATAAACATGCAAAAAACTCCATCCAAAACTTGGAAGTGAATTTTTCATCCCTGTCTAACATAATATTCTTTGGAAAACCATGTAATATGACCACATATCTAATGAACACATGTGCCACATCCATAACTGAATACCTAGTCTTCACTAGAATGAAGTGCACAACCTTTGTCAACCTATCCACAACAACCATGATGGAATCATGTTGTCTAGATGTCCTGGGAAAACCTATGATAAAATCCATGGAAATGACCTCCCATTTCCACTTTGGAATCACAATCAGCTGTAGTAGTCCACCTGAATTTTTACAATCTAACTTCACCTATAGAAAATCCAATCATATAGCTACAAACTCTGCTACATCCTTCTTTAGATTCATCAAATAATAGAAATTCTTCACCGCAGTCAATGTCTTATGATAGCCTAGGTGACTTGAATATAGTTTCGCATGAAACTCCCTCAAGATCACCTTCTTGAGCTCACTACTGTCTGGCGCATATATCTTGTCTCTAAACCTGACCAATCCATATGTTGTAAGACAATAGTCCACATCCCACGTTCTTGCACCTGTACCTGTACCTGTACCACTACATGTACCTATACCACTACCTGAACATGTACTCTACTGTAATATATGCGTAAGTTCCATATACTTGACATCATGCTGACCTTACTGCAATAACCTTTCTTGTAGTTCTATCCCATAAGAACTCATAGCTGCTATATGATTCACCTGTATCTACCTACTAGGAGAATCCGCAACCCTGTTCTCTTTACCTTTGATATACTTGATCTCGAATTAAAAATCACTAATCGTGGAAAACCAACTAGCTTTCTTAGTGTTGAAATTCGGTTGGTCAAATAGATACCTCAAACCACTATAATCAATCGTCAGTACAAAACTCCTGCCAAGAAGATAGTGCCTCCACATATTCAGTGCATGAATGAGTGTTGCCAATGCAAGATCATGTGTTAGATAGTTCTTCTCATGGTCATTTAGTTTCAGTGCTCATAACATACCACCTATCCTTCCTGCATGAGGACTCCACTAAGCCCTCTCTTGCAAGCATATGTACATACCACAAAATCCTTGTCCAGATCTGCGATCTTTAACACTGGAGCATGTGTCAAAAACTATTTCAAGTGCTCAAAACTAACTGCACATTCCTCTTCCTATTCAAACTTCTTACCTTTCCTTTACAATGATGTGATAAGATAAGAGATATGTGAGAAGTTCCTAATGAAGCTCCTATAATAATATTCCAACCCCATGAAGGACCTCACCTCATCCACATTTCTAGGGGATACCCACTCCATGATAGCTGTTATATTTTATTGATCCACTATTATGCCTTCCTTGGAATCAACATGTCCCAAGTAATGTAACTTTTTCTGAAATAAACTGCATTTGCTAATATTAGCATACAACTAATGCTCTCTTAGAAATATCAACACTGCTGGTAAATGTTCTCCATGTTGTTCCTCATTCTTATGATATACCAATATATCATCAATGAATACAATAAAAAACTTGTCCAGATATGGATGCAACACACTTAATCAAGCACATAAAGGTACATGGATCATTAGTCAAACCAAATGGAACTACAACAAACTCATAATGCCCACACCTAGTCTGAAAATATTTCTTGTAAATTTAATCTTCCTTAATGTGTACCTGATGATGTATGGATCTTAGATCAATCTTCAAGAACACCGCTTCTCCCTTAAACTAATCAAACAAGTCGTCAATGCTCAACAATGGATATTTGTTCTTGATGGTCACTTTGTTCAACTGCATTTAATAAATGCACAACCTAAGAGTACCATCCTTCTTCTTCACTATCAAGACCGGTGCACCCCACGGTGAAAGACTTGGCCTAATGCATCCCTTGTAAAACATTTCCTTCAACTACAACTTCAACTCTACCAACTCTGGTGTGCTCATCCTGTAAGGTGCCTTAGATTTTGGCATTGCCACTGGTACCAACTCAATAGAAAAGTATACTTCCTTGTGAGATGGAAACTCTGAAATATCTGCAGGAAACACATACTGAAACTGTTGTAGAATTGGGTACGTGCTCAAAACACCTGCATCCTCAACTTCCTTACCTTTCTCGTTAGAAATATGTACTGCAAATAAAAAAAAACCATTTTCTGTGATTGTGCTTCACCTGTATAGATGTCACCACCCTAACTGACATTGATTTCTTCTTACCTTGTAGGATTCTTTGCTTTCCATTTTAATCCAAGAACTCAATGGATTTGTCAGAACAATCTACTTTAGTCATGTGAAGATATAACCAATCCATACCAAAGAGAATACTGTATGATCCCAATGACAATACATTCAAATGTGTTGATGTATGCATACCATTCAGTTTAAATGCACATTGTTTTACCCAATGATGAGCTCTCTTCATTGTGCCTGTAGCCAAATGCACTAACCAAGATTCTACATGCACCTCTTTATTCAAACCACACTTATTTACCAGGTTAGGGTAAACATAACTATAATTAGATATAGGGTCAATATAAATACAAGTGACTTGATTGCAAAGCTTACCATCCATCTCAATGATATATGCCTGATGGTCTGGATACTTGTTATCCATTGCAACATAGATATGAGGAATTCCCTGCTCAACATCCCCAACATTCTGTGCCTCCTGCGCACTATATATCTTAGGCCTACCATCCCAATTCTACATACGATCTTGTTTAAGATGATCCTTACCACATTTCCAACCCTCCAACTGTCCTATACCATCACCTATATGATGCTGCTAATGTGATCCATGTCCCTATCTGGCTACATCGAACTTCTTGTATGGTGCCAGATTTGATTTCTTTTCTGCATTTTGAGGCCTTGTTCTTTTTTACTGTCATTTACCTTTACCTTAGTCCTTCCCTTTCCATTATTGCTAAGATTCATTCATACGCTTTGACTATTCGTAACAGTGCTTCAGTTTCCCAATAACTTCCTCAAGTGACCAAGGTTGATCATACTCAATCTGATCTCAAAATTATAATGGAAATCCACTGAAAAATCACTGAATTTTAGCCTTCTCATCTTTAATATATGGTAATACCTCAATAGCTCTGGGAACTTGATGGTATACTCATCATCTGTCATTTATCCCATATTTTTCTCATAGAATTCTTTAGCATTACTGTCGTAGTACCTCTATGACAAGTACTTCTTTATGAAAGCCTCTTGAACTCATGCCAACTCAAGTCCTTTGTCTTGATGTCTTTGACCTAATTTTCATTTTCCCACTAGATACCTATTTTACCTCTCAGGCTGAAGATAACTACTTTGGCCTCCATATTATATGTGCAATTATGTAACTCAAATAACTTCTTCATCCCAAGTATCCAAGTCTCTGCATCTTCTGGCTTCTTCAAATCTCCATCAAAAGTTGGTGGCTTTTATTTCTTAAACTCATCCGAAAAGTATCCCCTATCACTCCTCATGTAAGGATGACAATGATGACGATCACAATTCTTGTTAGAACAAGAACTAGAGTAGTAATTACATCCATCACCTCTCCTATCTAGAGTATCCAAAAGTCTGACATCTCTAACCGTATCATCTCTGTCCGACCTGTGCTCACCATGAGATCTATTGCCATATGCCCCATTATTTTTTTCCTCCTCTCCAAGGTTGATTTGAAGTGGTCCTTGTCGCTACAATTTTGAAAATATTTGAAGGATTACTGCATTAACCTCTGCTTGTTTCTCTTGTAACTGCATGATTCTATCATTGTCTTCCTTACAACTCCTTATTTATGCCTTCAAGCTTCTCAATGTGTCTTCCAAGTTAGAAGAGTGCCCACCATGCTGCTCATCTAGTCCATAAGAAGAGTCTCATGAAATGTAATCTGCCATCTTTCTATTCATATTGATTTCTTCCCTATAGGGAATCTTGTGTCAGCTAAACCAAATCATAAACAAAGAAACATACCTTAGCATCATTCAGGGAAGATATCTCCTGCAAGATCAACCAATCAACGCAATACATGTATACACATAATCACATCAACATGCAAATATATAGCATATAGATAAAACAAAATATAAACATAATTCTAGCCGTAGTCGAGTCATCAATGCATGACCATATCATTCACATACCATGACCTCATGCATGACAACAACAACCATATGAATGTACACTTGACAACATGTAAACACTTGACATGCATAAACAATGCATAACCCATCATACACTGATGACGAAATATTCTACAACAACCCCATCAACCTTCACATGGCGACATCACGACAACCATGACCAACAACAAGCATATAGACCACAAGAATGAGTAACACATGTGCAGATGACATGAATGCATGAAAAACACACCGCCCATCCAATGCAAAGAGTGAACCATGCTTTGTTACTATTTTAACACTCTCCTCCCACATCTACCGAAGTAATCAACAAACCAGGGTAAACATGTGATGAAGAGTTAATATGATATGATTCAACCTCCTAGGGAACCTTAAGGAAGTGGAACCGACACCACACAACTATATAGACCTTCTGCACCTACTACAGGACACCCATGAGCCATCCAGACCTTCTAGATGGTTATCCCCTGAGACAAACTAACCTTTTAACACATCTATCCCCCATTCGCTCACTTGATAATTGCAAGGGTGTGAATAGAAACCTCTATTTTCTCACACAACAAGGGCATCCATGCGATTGGGGAATTTTCCAAGTAGTTCTAAGCCCACAACATTGATTTTTGTGCCACATTTCAGGCCAGGGCTTAGGTCATTGCCCATAAATCCATGACACTTCTATAAATAAAAGATAACAACAAAATAATGATCTACATGCAATTACTTGAATAAATACTTGACTGGACCCTACTAGCCATGACATGCATTTTCTCAAACATGTCACAAATATGCATTCTACAAGTTTAAACAACAGATCTGAGCATAGGAGTCTCATACTTATCTAAGAATCGCTAAGAAGAATTGATGCCTTATATCATTAGATGCATTATCTTATATTAGGTCATATATTAATTTATCATCCATTTACAAATCAAAACATGATTAGAACCATACATTTTCATTATCATAAAACACATTCATAACCAACATATAAACACCAAAATACTAGGGATAGAACAACCATAAATTCCACTTATAAACTAGTACATTTGCACATAAAATACCAAGTATAAGAAAATCTTATTGATGAATGCAGAAACAAACCAGGCATGGGACTACCATGTTCAACCCGACCATAGATTGGCTGAGAAAAATATCTCTTCAGCCAATCATCCCCATGCCATATTCCAAACATGAATGCGAGAAACAAACCAAAAGAGCCAACCAGGCCTTCCCGAGGCTAAACCATGCAAATATATATTATATGCTTCCTTCAGGATTAATGAGAATCCCTCCCCATCCTGCTACCCTAGGGTTTCCTTTTGATGTTCCATCAAATTAGAGGATCCACTATCTATGCCCTTAAGAGGACAACCGAAGGATCCAAGGAGGAAAAGGAGGAGGGACTTTTTCAATGGATAAATTTATCCCAGAATTCACCCATGAAAGGAGCCAAACTGATTCTATCTTATTCATAAAGGAATCGAATGATGGGCGATGAAATTCCATGTAAGAAGAAAGAGCTTTTAGTGCTGTGATTCTAGATGGGATATGATTTGATCTAAAGATCATTTTATTCCTAGATAGCCATATTTTCCAGCAAACATATTTTGGAAGGGATATCCAAATTTTCTTAAAGGCATTTTTGGTTTGAAGGGAGCCCAAGGAACACGAGGGTTAGGAGATGAAGAATTGTAGGAGATTGGAGGGCCTACTAGTTTTTTGGAAAATCAGGCCTAAGGAAGCTGACCATAATTCTTTTGTCACTTGGAAATGAAGGAAAAGGTGAATTATTGTTTCTTCTAATTTTTCGTAGAGTGGGAACTGATAAGGCCTTATGTGACCTCTTTTTTGGAGGTTCTATGTAGTGAGGATTTTCTTGTGCATCAATAGCCAACAGAAGAAGTTAAATTTTGGAATATCATTTGTGCTAAAAAATCATCGCCAAATTGACGATTTAGGGGGAACCTGTGATTGAAATAGGAGGTGAGAGTAACCTTCTTTCACTGTGTAGTTTGTTTGGTTCCAAACCCATCTTTCATCTAGAGAATTTGCAATAGGGGCACAACCTCTTAATTTCTAAAACATTTTCTCTCGTAATGGGAACATCACCTCTGGGATGTTGTTAAGATGCCATCCTTAAAATATCTCCTGAGTGTCCCAGACTAAAATTTGATTTAATAATACCGCTCCAAGATGGGCCAAAGAACTCTGAATTGGAGAAAGTGTTAAATCCACTCCAATAGGCTTCCCGCCCAAAATTGAGTCTTGGAAAAAATTTTGTGTATCCTTTGCCTGGGATTTTGCATAATTAATTTCCTTCTATGATTTCCAAAGAAGATCTCAAAATATTCCAAATTAGCGATCCAATTAAAGCCCCCGATTGCCCTTACCTGTCCAGAAATTTTCTTTTATAGACTCCCAATGGGTGCAGAACATACTTTCGAGCTTGAAGGGCAGATATTTGGTACAAAGTGATAGATGAAAGAAAATTTTTTACTAAGACATCCCTCCCTACATTGTTGAGCCAAATTCCTCCCCAATTACCTATTTTACATTTGATTTTATCCAAGACTTTTTGCCATGCATTTGGAGTGACTCTTCTTAGGAAGATAGGTACCCCAAGATAGTTGAATTATTTCCAATCTCTGACTAATTTGAAACCTAAAATTTTCTCGCTCTTTCTTGCCTTATGAGGTGAAATGTTCCAACTTTATATATGAATTTTACTATCATTTATGTCTCCTCCTGAATCACTGAGGAACCAATTGAGGTTCAGTTTGAAGCGCCTAGAAATAACCACTAAAGTACCACCAAGAATGATCGTACCATCCAAAAACTGCCCATAATTTATACTTTTAATGGCATCTTTATTTCTAATTCCTGAGAGGAGACGAGAAGCTCGATCCATCTCAAGTATTATGATTAGCACCTATGCCAATATGATATATAGATAAGGGGAAAGAGGGAATCCTTGACGAAGACCCCTGGAGGCATTAAAGAAACCCGACACTTTTCCATTTACCAAAAGATAAATCCAAGGAGACCCAAAGTAGAGGGCCATCCATATTATAAAGGTCTCATCCAACCCCATTTTCTTTAAAACTTTCATGAAGAAACCATGTCGCACCCGATAAAAAGAATTGGCCATGTATACATTTACTATTTCCTTGGTCGCCTCTCCTCCAAATTGAATCAATGACCTCCTAGATTAGGATGACAATATCACTCAAGATTATTTGTTTCCCTGGGACAAATCCCCCTTGGTTTTCTGAGATTAGAAGAGGCATGAATGGCTTGAGCCTCAAAGCCAGCATTTTCAAGAATATTTTGTATGACACATTGCACAAAGAAATAGGTCGAAACCTGGCGAAGGAAGAAGGATTATTCTCCATGGGAATCAAGGCCAAGAAGGATGATTTAATACCTCATCTAATGATAACCGCTTCAGGGAGTATCCTACCATTTGGCGTAGGTCACGCTTAATTATTTCCTAGAAATTTTGCAAGAAGCTAGTAGAGAAACTATCCGAACCAGGGGCCTTGTCCAAAGGGAAGAGACTACCACTATTTTTATCTCTTCCGGTGAAGGAGCAAAAATCAACACTTTTTTCATTTCCTACATAACCATAGCCGAGACATTAGTTAGAAGAGAATCCATAATCTCCTCATCACGCAGGGGGTCTGCATGATAAAGGAGACCAAAATGATCCATCGTAGCTCACTTTGTTTCCTCAAAATTATTTATTATCTGTCACTCATAATTAATATGGACTACATTATTTTTAGCTTCCCTGAACTTTTCTTTCCTATGAAATAATTTTTTGATTCTTTCCTTGACCATCAACCAATTTTTTATAGACTTAAGTCTCCAGTTTTCTTCTTCTATCCGAAGATTCGAATGAAGTGACATGAAAGCTTCCGCTTCTTTTTGAAAGTCCGCTACCTTTATCTGAGAGGATTCCATCTTACCTTGTATGGAGGCTAGTTTATCTTCCATTTCGTTTATGTCAGGTTGTCTTCCCAATTTAATTTCTTTCATCCATTTTATTAATATCTTCTTTCAACCGTTTGATCTTAGACTCCCAAATCGTGACTGGACTTCCAATTAATATTAATATATAATTAGATATAAATTTCCCCTAAAGGTGCAAAGGTACACTGAAGGTGTAGAATATTTGCGAAAATCATCTTGCCACGAACAAAGTCCAATGCTGAGTAGAATCCCATAAGGTATGTCAAAATCTGTTGAATGCATACCCATAAGATATGTCAAACTCTCAAATTCTAATTGTTGAGGCCTTATATGGTGGTAAGCAAGGGGTTAATTTCCTCAATGGTTCTCTAATTAGGTTTTGAGTCTTGTTTGGGAAATAGAGGAATAGTGGTCTCTTCTTGGGTTCTTTAGGAAGACATTCATTCACACTTAGAGCATTTGCACATGTCAGAATTTCAGATTTTTTCGAGGAAGACAAATGAAAATGAGGACAATGTTTACCTAGCCCAACCCAACAAAGAGACACCGTCAATGTAATTATGATATATATATATATATATATATATATATATATATATATATAATTTTAATAAAATAATTATCACAAAAATAAAATAATGTTAATAATTTAATTATCTTGAAAATTTGAAAACAACTATCACACATTTATATAGTATAATATTACAGAGTTCCATTATATTTATTGTTTAAAAAAAATAACCTTTTTTATCAATGAGATAAATTATAAACATAACTTGTAATTATTTTAATGTCTACTAATGAAATTCGAAAAAAGATTTAAAACTCATAGAAAATATCTCAAATTTTTGTCTTTTAAGGATAAATATAATGACATAACCTTTGTCAATATCATAAATATGTCAACAAGTTAATCATTATGAAAATGAAATATAATTTTGTATAATAATAAACCAAAACATTTGGAAATTATTTTACACTCTTGATTTATGTTTATATATAATAAACCAAAACATTTGGTAATTAGTTTACACTCTTCGCATTATGTTTATATATCGATACAAAGGAAGCATGGTTAATTCAATATTATAAAAACCAAATTAATTAAAAAAACACTAGAAAAGCCTTTCACATTATCTTCCCGTCATGTCTAATCAATTCCCCTCGATGCTCTCAAAACATCTCGATTATTCCTTGCTACTATTCTGCAATGAGGGTCGTTGGTTTCTTTGGATGGTAATCCCAAATGGCGTGTATTACATTCTCTTGCCTTTCAATTCAAATGTGGAAATACTAAAGGATAATTTTCTTTCTTTCGTCCAACTATTTTCAGAGAGTGAAGAAAAATAATCTGCAAAGAGTTTCATTGGCTTCTTTGGTTGGTAATCCCAACCGACGAGATTTAAATTAGCCTTCATTTCAATTCAACCATGGAAATACTAAAGGATAACTAGGTTTATTTCATTTGGCGATTTTTATATAGTGAAGAAAAAGAATCCGCAAAGAGGGTCAATGACTACTTTGGCTAGTAATCCAACCGACGAGTATTAAATTCTCCTTCCTTTCAATTCAGCCGTGGAAATCCAAAAGCATAATTGGATTTCTTTCATCCAAAAATTTTCAGATAGTGAAGTGAAAGAATTTGCATTGCAAGCGAACTAATTTTTTTGGAAAGTTTAACCATCCAAAAATTTTCAGATAGTGAAGGCAAAGAATCCGCACTGCAAGCAGACCATTTTATTTGGAAGTTTTAACCTAGAGGCATGTTGTGGATTTTTTTTCTGGATTTATAGGTTTTCATTTGAATCTTGTTATTTCTCTTACACTTGTCTATGGTATTTTTATTGATCCATTGAAAAGAACAAAATATTTGGTCTCTAGATATTTGGATTTTAGAAAGTTAATGAAAATTTCATTCCTGATTTAGTAGTCACATGTCTTTTGTTATGTTTCACGGAATGCTGTAAAATTATGCCGAACATCTGAATATGTTATTGCAAAGCTATGCCTACAATGGCTAGACTTTCTACCCACCATATTGGTTTGAACAATAACTCAACCATGTTAGTCTCTCAGATAGTAGAACTCACCACTAGTTAGAGGGTAGTGGGAAACAATTTCTCTTGGTATTGAGACCTTCTGTGGTGGTAAATTAGGGAATCATTTCTTAGAAGTATATACACACTCTCAGTGTCTCTTGACAACCTACTCATGAATATGGTTGCTTTAACGCTGGACATGGGCCCATCAAGACTCTACTGATTACAGGGGACTATGTTTTCAGAGCCTAGGAAATGCGGGTATGGTACTATCCTAGGAAATATTCTGGCACTTGTAGGGAGTTATACGTGTCAGAAAATGACTTGATGAAGGAGGATGAAAATGACAATCAGACATTAGCTGAGATGAAAAGTGTTTTCCCATCCAACTCCATAGAGGGAAAAATTTCGATGTAATTGATATAAAATTAAAACAATATTATATAGTTTTGTTATATTATATTTATATTTAATAATTATTAGCTAACTATATAATATAATATATATTAATTCATACATATAAATTAAATGGCTGATAAAAGCGTACAAGCATCAAAACACTTACCTCATGACACATCTCACATTGCGAAAAGAAGAAGAAAAAACTAACTTTAATATAATATATAATATAAATAGACATGCCTTGGGAATGACTATATAATATAATATATACTAGCGTAACCATATATATTGAATGGTTACATCAAAACACTAACCTCATTATACATCTCACATTGCAAAAAAGAAAAGAAAAAAACTAACATAAAAATTAATTTAAATAATATAATATATACTAGCATAGCCATATAAATTAAATGGTTACATCAAAACACTTACCTCATGATACATCTCACATTGCAAAAAGAAAAGAAAAAAACTAACATAAAAATTAACTTTTGATATAATATAATATATGCTACTAATTGACATCCCTATGGGCATAAATATATAATATAATGTATAATAGCGTAGCCATATAAATTAAATGGTTACATCAAAACACTTACCTCATGATACATCTCACATTTCCTAAATTTTTATATTAAAAAATTGTAACACCCTCCTTCCACATCTACCCAAGTAACTGACCAACCAGTGTAAACATGTGATGAAGAATTACTATTATCTAATTCAACCTCTTATATCACCCTAAGAAAGTGGAACCGACACCACAAAACTACATAAACCTTCTGTACCTACTACAATACACCCAAGATCCATCGAGACCTTCTAGGTAGCTATCCCATGAGACAAACTTACCTTTTAGTGTGTCAATCCCTGTGTCGCTCTTTTCATATGGGCAAGAGTGCGACTGGAAACCTCCAGTCACTCGCACTGATCTAGGTGGATATTTGTGGCCACCTTTCTATTCCACTTGGGGCCCCACCATTGTTTCTCTCAGTTTTTCAGTCTCCTTAATTGTAGCACAGTTTACTATTTTTAGTAGTTTTTAGGGTCTTGAACTTCCGAAGCCATTTTGAGGCCATAAACGACTTTTTTTTGGGAAAGCCAAGTGAAAAATGGAATTTTATTTTATGTTTATCACATAAAAAGTTGTAGTACTCGGATAGATATTTATAATGAGGTATGGTGCACGTTAAACGAAGATCGTATGCCAAAGTTACGCCCCTAGGATGTTGATGTACCAATTTACCCAAACAAGGCCCATAGTTTGGCGCTTCATCTCCTCGGTTTAGGTTTTTGGATGTTTAGGGTTCTCAATAATAAATAGGCCCTCGAGCCTCATTGTAACATAGTTCAAAGGCCTGTAGCCACCACATCTCTTCTCAGAGATAAGCTACCAATGCCCTAGCTAGTTTATTTCCATTATGTTTGTAAACACATTTCAGTTCTTTGATATTAATGAAATAAAGTGTTATTTCTGTTGCATATTTTTATTTATGGTTATATATGTATTCTATTGCATTCATCCATAAATCTAGATCACGCACAACATGGGCGTGTGTGTGACTAGGGAATGTTCTAGGTAGTTCTGAGCTTGAGACCTCGATTTTTGTCCCACTTTTTCAGGCGCAGGGCTTAGGTCACTGGCCAGAAATCTGTGACACTTCCACAATATAAATATAACAATGAAATAATGATATAAATGCAATTAGTTGAACAAGGACTTGATTGGACCCCTACTAGCCATGATAGGCATATCGTCAAACATGTCGCAAATATGCATTCTACAAGTTTAAACAACAGATCTGAGCATAAGACTATCATACTTGTATGAGAATCACTAACTTAGCACTGATGCTTTTTTCTCATTAGCTGCATTATCATATATTAGGTCATATATGCATTTCTTATCCATTTAAAAATCAAAACATGATGATAACCATACATGTTCATTGTCATAAAACACATTTATAACCAACATATAAGCAACATAAATATTGAGGATACAACAACCATAAATGCCACATGTAAACCAATACATTTGCACATAAAATACCAAGGAGAAGAAACTCTTATTGATGAATGGAAAATCCAACCCAGTATGGGACTACCACATCGCACCCGACCATAGATTGGATGAGCCAAATACCTCTTTAACCAATCACCCATGTTCCATATTCCAAGCATGAATGTGGGACTCAAACCAAAAGAACCATCTGAGGCTTCCTGAGGCTAAACCACCTCACCCTCAACATTAGAAATATTCTTTACCACAATCCTCCTTGGATCATTAGGAAAAAATAATAAACATGTAATACCAAGCTTTACCATGATCTCCACTAGATCACTAGGCCAAAACAAGCATGGATGCCACCGGATTTCTCCACCCACACTGTGAGGAATTTTCCTGTCTCCTAATCTCTAGGCTTTATCATAATCTATAGTCTGATCCAGGGATCACTAGGCCTTAATTGAGACACCACCCTACAAGCTTTAAAGTATATCCCATGCATGGATTCCTAGGCCTTATGGAGAGAACTCAATACCTCTAGGATTTACCGTATATCCCACCATTCACTTGTCGAGGATTCCTATTCCCATCGAGGCAACAAAAAATATGGATTTAAAACAACTCACAGTCCATTTCAAGGGTTACTAGGCCATGCGTTCTTTCATTTTGAGATCCACCTCACTCAACTTCAAATCGATCCAACAATCCAACTCAACCAAAACATAAGAACCCCGTCACACCATGGCTATCAATAAATGGCAAGGCTAGGATGAAAAACAATATCACACCTGGTGAAACCTATGCCCATGGCAGCAAGAGAACCAATAACACACATGAAATACCATGCATGCCAAATATAGCAAGGAAATCACACAAGAAAATCAATACCTGCAAATATTCTAATTGTAAAAGCTTGATCCCGCTCTTCCTTGCCTAATATTTTCTTCCTCTTTGCCTTATTTTCCTTTCTTGAGCCAATGCTAAAATGCTCCAAGAAAACTCTAAGTGTACAAGAGTTTATTGGAGTTTTATAACACAACTCATGGAGGTATTTACATCCATATACACTTGTACACATACCAAAACATCACACCAAAACATATTCCAAACCATTTACCAAAACATTGTACCAAAACTGCTTTTCCTCAACTGTCAAACAATGAAGGATACATAGGACACGTTATCACCCAATTTTTTTTTTTCAAAACATCATTGTGTCAAGTTTGTTTTTAGTCATGGTTCAAAATTGGGTTTAGAAGTTAATTTAGGATTTGATCAAAGGGTAGGTTAGATTTTCATAAGTTCAAAGCCCATCCTTAAATCCAAATAAAGTTTTTTTTAAGGTCCATTCATTGTCAAGTATCCATAATTTCCACTTGTGTGTCATTTCCTAAAGTTTCAGGTCATAACTATGCAATTAGCCAAGAAACGTCTTTTTCGTAGCGCCACTAGTTCAAAAAAGTTGATTTGCGCTACAAAAGAGTTAATAGTTTTGTAGCGCAAACAGGGAAAAATACACTGCCGGCGCTATGAAAGCGTGGTTTCTTAAATATCTTGTCATCTGAGCTGAAATATATCAGAATCTATTGGGAAATGATAGGTTAGTGGTATCATGAGTCAATTAATGATGAGATTCAGTGTACTTACCCACATTGCAGTCATCATGGTCATGATAGGGTATGAATGAGACATCATTCAGTTATGAGATGACATTTTAAATTCAAAATATTGCCTAATTAGTCATTATTGTTTCCTTTGCCTCCATTCGAGTGTATAAGCTCTGAAGTGTCAAGAAAAACCTGTGGCTGTTCCATACAAAGGATCTCTTCATCCTTATCAAGCGAGGCTGATTCAATTCATCAAGCGAGGATGACAAGTTTTCTGTGAAGCACGACAGAGGAATAGAAATTCCACAGAGGGGGACACTGCTTGAGACATGAGCCTGAAGATATGAAGGCCATAATTGAATACCCAACAGTGATGGAGGCGTTCAGAAGAGTATGCTGTCTTCGGTTTTGTGAAAATTTGTAGGGTTGCCACATACAGCTGTCCAAAGAATTTGCCTTGAACTTAAATGGAAAAAATACTAAGGTTGGGATGATAAGTGTGTCAATTACACCAAAGATTATTGCTGTTGTGACAGCGATACCAAGAGGCCAAGAAACTTGGTTCAAAAATTTCAAATTTGATATGGAGCCATGCAAAGAGTTTATGAAACCCAAGTATGTAGATATGGACCTCAATAATGCTATCCCTAGAAGCTGCATCAAAGGCACTTATGCAAAGCTGTTGCTCAACATTCAGAGGTATTTTACATGTGAAGGCAGATATCATAAGGTTTACACATATCATTTCAAGCTGATTTTTCATTTCATTGGTAAGATTTCACTTGATTTTCCCTTTTATTTGCATAAGAGTCTTGCAAAAATGGCTGATAAAGTACAAGCCAAATCTGAAGGTTGTGAAACATCTTTGTTTCATCATGGTTTGATGAAGTTATTGATTTTGAATGAGCTTCAGAAGATAGGCAGGGATTGGTCATCCTTTTTTTTTATAAATGGTTTTAATCTGGAAACCCTAACTCCTGCTAGAAACCCTAAAACTAAAGGAACTCGATCACCACCAGTAGCAGAGTCTAGTCAACCTGTGGTTGAAAAACCTGTCTAGAGTAGACATAAGTGCTTGATACACCAAATCCATCACCTGCAAAACATAGGTCAAATATTTTCAAAGAAGAAAAATATAAACAAGATGTTAGCAAGCAGGAAATCAAGAGAGTAACAAGAAGCCAAGCAGTGGCATTAAAATGAAAAACAAATTCTACAGCTACAGAGGACAACCCAGTGATAAAGGGAAACTTAGATGACATCCTGCATGCTATTGACATAGACGAGAAGCCCATTGTTCAAGCTGAGTTCATTGGAGAAGATGAGCATAAACAGAAGAAGGCTAAATCTGCAAAGAAGCTTGAGTTTGAGGGTGAAAATTCAACTTTCATCTTTCAAGCATGAAAACCTATAACTAGGCATGCTAAGAAATTCAAAGAAGGCAACAAGGAATTTCAAGAACCTATTGAGACAGCTAAAGCCCCTGAAGAAGTGGTTTATCTCTCATCACCTACAATAAAGCATGCAGCTAGTAGAACAAAGAAGAGGAAAGAAGAAATGAAAGAGTTTCAACATCTTGAGGATAAATTGAGGTTGGGAAACCGAGAAATTGATGCGATGAGAAAGAGGCCTAGAAAGCAAAATATTGAGATAACATAGTTCAAAATAATGAAGGGACTGTGGGAAGGTAAAACTGGTTCTATTTCTGAAACTTTGAGCAGTGCAGAGAAATTTTTCAGATGGACAGTCCCAGCAATAAAGGAAGCCAATTTTGTCAGAGTAATAAAGACTCACTTGAGAGATAATAATAGGAGACTTAAAGATCAAGTGGAGGACTTGGAGCAGTAGCTGAAATTGACTCAGGATGAGTTAAAGAACAAAGGTGTTTAAATGATAATCATTAAAGAGTCAAAAGCTAAATTAAGTGAAAATGAAGAAAGGACCTCATGAAGGCTGAAATGACTGTGTTTTCAGTTCATATGGCTTTTTGATATGATGGAATCAGTTTTATTTTGAGTTTTGGTACATTTTCAATTTTCATTTTGGAAAATTTTGAACAAAACTGCTCACTCAGCAGTTTCGTAGCACAGACAGTGTAAAAAGGGAGAAAAGTGCTATGAAGCTGCTGTAACAGCTTTTCTTTCCCTTTTTCATCAAATTTTGAGGGGTAAAAACATGAAATAAGAACTAAAAATGCTAAGGAGGATGTATTTAAAGATAATTAAGTTAGTTTTTGAGGAAAAAGGTCAAGATTTTGAAGGAAAAAGGGTAAAAGAGTAGCACTACGAAAAGCGCTACGAAACTATGTTTTTTTCATAGCGCATTCTATTACAACCCATTTGAACAATGTGGAGATGGTTTTGGACAGCTAGGGCTTAAGGAGGAGGTTTGGCATGTGTTAATTTAGTTTCTAACAGCTAAGGAACTCGAAATAATGAAGTTCATGGTGGTTAGGATGTCTCAAGAGTGCAAAGGACCCTATGCCTAGAAAACAGGGGGCTGTTTCCTACTTTGATGGAGGTTAGCATTATGGTCATAAAGATTTTAAGCCTATCATCTGGATTCAACCATGTGTGAATACACTTTGAAAATGATGTAATTTAGTTTAGATGAGGTTGTTATGGATAGAGATAAGGAGTTTGAATCCTATTTGTAATAGGATTGTTTAGTAGATTAGCTGTCTTTTTGTAATAAATACCATGTCATATGGTTATGTAAGGTGTAAAGAGAAGAAATTTGATGTATCTAGCACAAGATAAGATTATCTCATGTTGTAAATGGTCTATAAAGGACCAAGAGATTGAATGTACAAGGGGTGGACATTTTTAGCAAGAAACTGTGCTTATTGTAATTGACTAGTTTTCAACTAATTTAGAGATTTCTACTTGGACAACTTGAGATTCAGAAGGAGTTCTAGTGTGTTCTTGTTCTAATTGCATATTTATATTATCCTACTGTAGTGGTGTTTGTATATGTTACTTAGAATTCATCTTTGATGCTCTGACTTCCTATATAGATAAACTGACTGTATTTTTTACAGTTTCAGATGTATATCTCTTGACTAAAACTCTCATATACCTCAACTTCCATGTTAAGTAGATTTATTGGTTTACTGAAACTATTTTGACTCCATAAGCCCAATTTGTACTTGCTGATGTGATTTTCAACGTACATTTATCATCTATTTTATTTACCCCACATAGAGTTATCCATCTATATTTTTATAAAAAATCATTAACCCTTTGAGAGAGCCCTCTTAGGTTGAGGAGGCTAAGCCTCAATCAAAAAATTGGGTTGAAATAGTTACATGAGATTGATTTGAGTAGCAGCCTATCAGGTCCAATTTTGTGATAACATTTTGGTGCGTCTGCCGAGAGTCTGAAGATTATATTTTACCGAAATTTTGAAGTTGAACTTCTGAAGTTAGCAAGAGCTTAGGAAGCTTTTCGAGGCTGCATCTACCTTGGTGACTCCATTCAAAATTTATATGATCAAAGGTGGCTTCGAGAAGGAGATACACGAGGAGTAATCCTAACCCAGATCCACCTACCATCGTGGACAATCCAAACACCATTTCTAGAGGCTGTAAAGGCATTTATGAAATATCTGGTACTCCATCACATTCGAAATCCTTGTCCTCTGAAATTTTAAGAAGTCCTAAAGATAAAAGAGTTGATGATAAAATTCAAGAGGTTTTGTTTAGATCAGAAGGTGAAAAAGAGCTAACTGAAATTATCTTAGACTTGCATAAGACAGGTATTGAAACCTTAGCTCTAGTAACACAGGAAGACAAAGAAGAGTTTTGGGAAGCTGTTACTTCTGAGTTGTTGTTGGAAAAAGAGTCTTTAGATAAATTGAAAGAGCTTGATTTTTTTGATGTCTTGTTTAAAAGTAAATCTAGTTTAACTCTTCCAAATTGGAGTTCACTTTTTAGTGGACCACAAAGACCAAACAGTCCTCCTCATAGCAGTTTTTCATCCTCTATTTCTGCCATCCCTAAGGCTACTACAGTCCCTTTAACCATGGCTGGAAATATACCTCCTCCACCTGCTAGATATGCCCCTCTTGTTCTTCCAGCTGTCTTACATGACCTCCCTAGAAAATATGCTGCTAGAATCAAAACTTGGGGAAGTGACGAAGACATTACAACAGAAGAACATGTGGATCAATTTAATGATTTTATAGACAAGGAAGAGGTTGATGATGAATATGTTAAGTTGAGGTTGTTTGCTCAAAATTTTATTGGTGAAGTTAGGAAGTGGTATAAAGCCCTTCCTCCTGGACGTATTTATAATTGGAATGAGTTTGAAGATACTTTTATGAGAAAATGGGGAAATAGGATTAATCCAGTACAAGCCCTCACCGAGTATAGCACTTTGAAGAGAGCTGCTGATGAATCTGTTCAAAAATTTTCAAAAAGGTTTAACAAGGTGTATGACTCTATTCCTGCCCATTTGAAACTGCACAAGCCTTATCTCAGATGAGATATGCTGAAGCTTTTGACTATGATTTTTCTATACTGCTAAGAGAAAGAGAATCCCCTTCAATTGATGAAATGTAAAATGATGCAGTGAAGGTGGAAGTTAATTTGACAGCAGCTAAAAAGTGAAAAATGGGTAAGACTAAGTTGAAAGAAGAAGATAAGCCTTCCTCCTCTACTTCTCAGGATAAGTTGGATTCAATGATGAAACCAATGGAAAATTTGATGGATATATTGGCCCTTGGGAATACCTCTGCTCCTCCTGAACAACATGAACCTCAATTTAGAAACCCTCATTTCATGAGACCTCAGAATCAAAAAATACCAATGGAAAATAGAAATCAACAACCTAATCCTCCAGTGAGACCTCCTTTCCAACATAACTTGGTTGATGAAGAAGATGATCCTGAAATTTCCGAAGAGTCTATTCATTGTTTAGATGAATAAATGTATGGAATTTTCCTGAAAAAATAAGAACATGATCAATCAGACCAAAGTAATCATGGAGAGGAAACATCAGATTATCTGAAGGGGTATCAACATGCTATTTTTGAGATGCAAAAAAAATACAATCTCAGAAATAGAAATGTGCCTATCATTGCCAACAAAACACAGCCTAAGAAAGATACACCTAAGGTTGTTGGTGGCAGGAAAGATGCTCCTAAGGTTGCTGAAGGTAAGAAAGATACACCAATTGTTCTTCCTATCAAAGAAGCTGAAAAATCTGTTTATGTTTTCAGCCTTGAGAATGAAATTTCTAAGATTAAAATATCAGTCCCTTTTGGTGAAATTCTCAAGGTAAATGAATTTAGAATCAATATTTTCAAAATGTTGAATTCACAACCAGGAGCTGCTGATATCTTGAATGAACAAGAGGATCATCCAACCATATACTTGGGTCCAAGACTAGAATATGAACAGAATGAGGAGGTGCCTCCTTTTTATGTGAGCCTTAGCATTCATGACATGACATTGCATAATGCTATGTTGGATTCATGGGCCTCTCACAATATTGTGCCCAAAGTAATCATGGAAAGAATGGGGTTAGAAATAACTAGGCCATATAAAGACTTGTTTTCTTTCGATTCGAAAAGAGTTCAATGCATTGGTTTAGTTAAGGATGTTGTTTTTGGTCTAACGCTGATTCTTGCTAAGACTGTGGTCATGGACATCGTGGCAGCAGACATTCCACCAAATTTTGGTATGCTATTATGAATATCATGGGTAGCGAAAATCAAAGGTACAATGCAGATGGACCTTACTTATGCCACCATTTCTATTTTTGGTGAGCAAAGAAGACTGTATCAAGAGACAAGAATGGCCTACATGGTGAGTAGTAAAGACAAACCCAAAATTTTTCCAATTTATGCAGTTGATACTGAACTTGGTTCTGCTATTATTTTCAATGAGTTGACTAATGAAGCAGAAGAGGAGAGGAAAGCAGAAATCAGAGTTCTGAAATTCAGCAGTCTGAAAATCAACAAACAGAAGATCAACAAGTCAGTGATAAGGAGGTGGAAGGTTGGTGGTCATTGCATTTTGATGGATCAGCAGGCAGAGAAGGAGCAGGAGTAGGGATTTGGATCACAATTCCAAGTGATCAGAGAAAGTTCTTTTCCTATAAATTGAAATTTGATTGCACGAATAACATGGTTGAGTTTGAATCCTTGATTTTGGGCCTAGAGGTTTTGAAAAGAATGAATGCTCAAAAAATTATGTTTTTGGAGATTCAGAGTTAGTCATTAAACAGGTTGAAGGTGTTTATCAAACAAAAGATATAAGGATGAGGGCATATGGGAATTTATTTTTCGACATGTTGGAAAAATTTCAAGCTTATTCATTCATGGTCAAAACCAAAGAACAAAACTTCATTGCTGATTCTCTTGTTGTCTCTGCAAGCCTTTTCATTATTCCTATGCATTACACAGAAAAATATGACATTGAGATTCGCCATAGACCAGCTATCCCTGATAATATTACTCATTGGAAAGTTTTTGAGGATGATGAACAAGTGAAGAAATTTATTGAGCTGAAATAAGAGTTTGAAAATATAAAATTAGATCAACAAAATATGCTTGTTGAGTCTAAAGGGAATTCTAAAATTTTGCAACTAAAGAAAAATTCCATACCAAAGGGACTCATACCTCTTGAAAAACTTTTTGATCAGAATGATGTTTTTAAATCCCCTAAAATAGAAGCCGATGATGAAGAAGTTGAGAGATGTAACCTTGATACAGTAGCTATGCCCAAAATGATTAAACTTTCAAAGTTTCTTTCATCTCATATGAAATTTAAGTATATTGAAATGATGAAGAGATTTATAGATGTGTTTTCTTGGAATTATGCTGATTTGAAGGAATATGACCCCACTATTATTCATCATACTATTCCCATAAAAGAAAATGAAAAGCCTTTCAAGCAGAAGTTAAGGAGGATCAATCCACCCCTCATGCCATTGATTGAGAAGGAGGTCAAAAAAATCTTTGATGCCAAAATAATTGTCCCAATCAGATTTTCAAATTGGCTTGCAAACTTGGTTCCAGTTAGGAAAAAGAGTGGATAAATTAGAATATGTATTGACTTCAGAAATTTGAATAAAGCCTCTCTAAAGGACAATTATCCTCTCCCGAAGATGGACCAAATTTTGCAAACTATTGTTGGTTCTCAGAGAATGTCTATGCTTGATGGTTTTTCAGGTTATAATTAGATCCTTATACATCCTGATGATCAGGAGAAAAAAGCCTTTACTACACCATGGGGTACTTTCATGTACGCCAAGCCATTTGGTCTCATGAATGCAGGAGCTACTTTCTAGAGGGCAATGGATATTTATTTTTCTAAAGAGAAGGACAATATGGTAGTTTTTTATCTTGATGACATAACATTATTCTCAAGGAGGGAAGAAGATCACTTGAAACCCCTAGAAAGAATTCCTTTGAAATGTAGAAGGTTTGGTATCTCTCTAAATCCTACCAAGAGTATTTTTGCTTTAACTTCAGGTAAATTACTTGGACACATCATTTCTGAAGATGGGATTAAGATTGATCCAAACAGGGTCAATGCAATTCAGAAGGCAGATTTTCCAAGAAGCAGGAAGGAGATTCAATATTTCCTTGGAAAGGTAAATTTTGTAAGGCGATTTATTCCTAATTTTTCTGAGATTGTGAAGGACATAAAAAGGACGTTGAAGAAGGGAGTTGACATTAAGTGGATAGAAGAAGAAAGAAAATCATTTGAGGAAATTAAAAGGGCACTCACACAAGCACCGGTATTGATCAGTCCTGATTTGTCAAAAGAATTTATGGTTTTTAATTTTACATCAGAGAATACTATTGCTGGAGTTTTGCTATAAAAGGGACAACAAGGTATTGAGAAAGATATTTCATTATTTAGTAGGAAATTAGCTAACTCTGAGCTGAAGTATAATATCTTAGAGAAGAAAGCCTATGCCTTGGTGAAGGCTATCAAATATTTCAGAATTTATATTCTGCATTTTCATATTGTGGCTTTTGTTCCTAGTACTATTGTGAAAGACATCCTCACTCAAGCCGATCCTGATGGTAAGAGGGGAAAATGGATTGCTAAATTTCTGGAGTATGATATAGAGATTAAACCAACAAAATTTGTCAAAGGGAAAGGATTAGAAATTGTGATGGCGCAGCTAAAATTTGACTGCCTTGACATAAACTTAATTGCATAAATATAAGAAATTTTAGATGAGGAAGAAGAACTAGTCTCTATTGAAGAGAAATACGTCACTTTAGATTGGTACAAGGAGGTTGTTTTTGTCCTACAACATCATAAAGCACCTACTAATCTAAAAAATTCTAAGGCAAGTTTTTTAAAGCTAAAATCCTTAAGATATTTTATTTTTGACATATATTTTTTTTGGAAGGATACTGGTGGAATTTTACTGAATTGTTTGCTGGAAGAGGAGGCTGATAAAATAATTGGGGAGTTCCACAAAGGAGATTGTGGAGGTCACCATTATTGGAAGGCCACATTGGACAAGATTCTTAGAGTAAGTTGGCCTATAATGTTTAAGGATGTATGCAAAAAGTTTGCTGCCTGCCATGAATGCTAGATTTTTGAGGGTAAGAAGAAGCTTGTACCTTTACCTTTAATGCCTATCTATGTGGAAGCATCATTTCAACATTGGGGGATAGATTTTATTGGAGAGATTCATCCATCATCATCAGGTCAGCATCGCTGGATTCTCACTGCGACTGATTACTTCACCAAATGGATTGAAGCAATCCCAACTAGGTAAGAAAATGATTCTATTATTATTTATTTTTTAGAAAATAATATCTTGTCTAGGTTTGGTTGCCCCATGAAGATTATAACTGATAATGCACAGGAATTTAATTCTAAGAAGCTAATTAATTTCTGTGATCAATATCATATTACTCTTGGGCATTCTACTGCATACTATCCGCAAGGGAATGGTCTTGCTGAATCTTCTAACAAGAGCATTGTGAGGATCATAAAAAAGGTGTTGCAGGAGAATAAGAAGGCTTGGCATTTGAAACTAAAGTATGCCTTATGGGCTGATAGGATATGCACAAAAATTTCAATTGGGACCTCACTATATGAGTTGGTATATGGGGCTAAGGCCATTTTTCCTACATCTCTAGGGGTACCTGTCATGAAGCTGATTCAGGGGTTAGAAGAGGAACCAAATGCAGTCCAGAGGAGAATCAATCAGCTAATAGCTCTGCAGGAGAAGAGAAATGAAGTTTATAACAATAATCAAAAATCTCAAAATAGAATTAGGAGGACATTTGATAGGAAGATCAAGGAGGAAAGTTTTCAAATTCAGGATGAAGTGCTGAAATGGGAGGCCATAATTAAAGAGAAAGGAAAACATGGTAAGTTTGAGAAGTTATGGAAAGGTCCTTTCAAGATATTTGCTTTCCATGGAAACAATACTTACATACTATATGATATGGATGGAAAATCATATGCTTTAGGACCTATCAATGGTAGGTTTTTAAAGCATTATTCTTCCTAAAAATCTGATTGATCATTCATGTCATTGTATATATTCCATTTTATGAGTTTTTCTGCTAATAATGAAAAGCTAAATCAGCAAGCTTTAGCCCGAGTTGAAGGCCATTAGAGCTTGAGGAGAAAGCTTGGCAATTTCAAATTTTTTATGTTTTGGTCAATAAAATGGATATTAGCACTGGAACTACTGGTTCTTAGTGTACCACAGGGGCACACTATCGCAAGTGGAGCCACTATTATCACCCAATTTTTTTTTCAAAACATCATTGTGTCAAGTTTGTTTTTAGTCATGGTTCAAAATTGGGTTTAGAAGTCAATTTAGGATTTAATCAAGGGTAGGTTAGATTTTCTTAAGTTCAAATCCCATCCTTAAGCCCAAATAAAGTCTTTTTTAAGGTCCATTCATTGTCAAGTATCCATAATTTCCATTTGTGGGTCATTTCCTAAAGTTCCGAGTCATAAATATGCAATTAGCCAAGAAACCTCATTTTAGTAGTGCCACTAGTTAAAAAAAGTTGATTTGTGCTACGAAAGCACTAATAGTTTCATAGCGCAAATAGGGAAAAATACACTGTTGGCGCTACGAAAGCGCGGTTTCTTAACTGTCTTGTCATCTGAGCTGAAATATGTCAGAATCCGTTGGGAAATGATAAGTTAGTGGTATGATGAGTCAGTTAATGATGAGATTCAATGTACTTACCCACATTGCAGTCATCATGGTCATGATAGGGCATGAATGAGACATCATTCAGTTATGAGATAACATTTTAAATTCAAAATCTTGCCTAATTAGTCATTTTGTTTCCTTTGCCTCCATTCAAGTGTCTAAGCTCTAAAGTGTCAATCAAAACCTGTGGATGTTCCATACAAAGGTTCTCTTCATCCTTATCAAGTGAAACTCATATAAACTAATCAAGCGAGGTTGTTGTTTCACATTATCAAGCGAGGCTGATTCAATTCATCAAGAAAGGCTGACAGGTTTTCTGTGAAGCATGGTAGAGGAAAAGAAAGTCCACAGAGGGGGACACTGCTTGAGACATGAGCCTGAAGATATGAAGGCCATAATTGAAGACCCAACAGTGATGGAGGCGTTCAGAAGAGTAGGCTTTCTTCGATTTTATGAAAAGTTGCAGGGTTGCCACATACAGGTGTCCAAATAATTTTCCTTGAACTTCAATGGAAAAACTACCAAGGTTGGGATGCTAAGTGTGTCAATTACACCAGAGATTATTGCTGTTGTGACAGAGATACCAAGAGGCCAAGAAATTTGGTTCAAAATTTTCAAATTTGATATGGAGCCATGCAAAGAGTTTATGAAACATGAGTATGCATATATGGACCTCAATAATGATATCCCTAGAAGTTGCATCAAAGAAAATTATGCAAAGCTGTTGCTCAACATTTAGAGGTATTTTACATGTGAAGGCAGATATCATAAGGTTTACACATATCATTTCAAGCTGCTTCTGCATTTCACTGGTAATATTTCACTTGATTTTCCATTTTATTTGCATAGGAGTCTTGCAAAAATGGCTGATAAAGTACAATCCAAATATGAAGGTTGTGAAACATCTTTGTTTTATCATGGTTTGATGAAGTTATTGATTTTGAATGAGCTTTAGAAGATAGGCAGGGATTGGTAATCCTTTTTGTTTATAAATGGTTTTGAGCTGGAAACCATAACTCCTGATATAAACCCTAAAACTAAAGGAATTCCATCACCACCAGTAGCAGAGTCTATTCAACCTATGGTTGCAAAACCAAAGGAATTTGCAAAAATGAAACCAAGGAAAAAAGTTGAGAAAAGGACAGAGCAGACACATGTGCTTGATACACCAACTCCATCACCTGAAAAATAGAGGTCAAAGATTGTAAAAGAGGGAAACAAAACAAGATGTCATCAAGCAGGAAATCAAGAGAGTAATAAGAAGCCAAGCAGTGGCATTAAAAGGAAAAATAGTTGCTACAGCTACAGAGGACAACCAAGAGATAAAGGGAAACTTAGATGACATCCTGCATGCTATTGACATAGAGGAGACACCCATTGTTCAAGCTGAGTTCATTGGAGAAGATGAGCATAAAAATAAGAAGGCTAAATTTGCAAAGAAGCTTGAGTTTGAGGGTGAAAATGAAACCTTCATCTTTCAAGCAAGAAAACCTATAACTAGGCATGCTAAGAAATTCAAAGAAGGAAGCAAGGGAGTTCAAGAACTGTTGGAGAGGTAAATCCCCTCTGCGGATAGAGGTGATCCCTACTAGCCCAGATCGGGTCTAGCAACAACCGAGTCACGCTAAGACGTAGGTTCCTAGTTACAAAAGACCAAGATGTGACAAGAGGCCTACCTTAAGTCCTACGCTGCCGTTGCTTGCAGAGAATATGGCAGTTCTGTCCTTCACTTTGGCATATCACAATTCTCTCGCCTAGCACGTTCGAACACCTGCACGTACACAAAGAAACAACACACAACGTAAAACCTAATACATGAAACCATATATCAGTCAGAGAAGATATAATTCATAACATAAGACATGAACATATGAATGGAACCATAATCGAAGTCGTTTATTATTAATCACAACGAAAGAAAGATACAACCTGAGCTCTGACGCTGGATCTTCCTTCGGTGGGTCAGAAGCGGAGCACGTCTTGATGAAGCTCGTCGGGATGGGACAAGGCTCTCTCTCTTTGGCTGTCTGACGATAGTCTCCTTACTACTGATTCAGCTCTATTCAGGCTAGCTTGCAAAGGGAAAATGGCAAGATTATATAGACGGTGGAATGGGAGTTGGGATCCCTACAATAGTGGGATTGGACCTATCCTCAAGGAAGCTTCCATGATAGATGGAAAACCACTTCCCCTACATGGAGATCCGGAGCCAAACCTCCCAACTCATTTTAGAGACTCGTTTAGGAGTTGGTTGGAATCAAAATTCCGCCATTTATTTAAAAAAAAACAATCCTTATTAAGCTTGGCGCAAGTAATACACTGGGACAGAGCGCTAGTTGGCATGCCCTCTTTGGTGGATTTCCCCCATTAGAGCGAGGGCTGAACTGGCTAGTCACGCCAAGGCCAAAAGTTCTATTTTTAGGGCTTTTTACAGGAAACTGTCTTTAGAGGAATGATTGTCCTTGTCAAGGGGGATGCCATGAAATTGGTTTCAGGTCATGTCACTTCTCACAGGTCACGGAAAAGGCCCTCCAATGTGCGGGATGGGGGATTGCAGGGACGGTGACAAATTACTATGTAAAAAATGCCCCCTAAAGCATGGTGCCTGAGAGAGAGAGAGAGGGGTGAAATGCTTTACGAGAACGTGTCCAACTGAAAACACTGCCATCGGAAAACCTGCATAGACAAGTACAACTGATATCTCAAATACATGATATGTGGTATGGGCACAACCATCCATAACAGAGAATACAATAATCAAGATCCGAGGCATGGATGCAGCCATCCAGTGAGGATCGATAAATAGATTGAGGTATGGTCGCAACCATCCAATCAATGAGTCATGTAACCAATCATGATAATCCAAAAAATATGCAACCTAGATTTCATTAGACAAAACCCAGGGTCTTGTGCTCAATCTCGACCTGAAGAGATTACAAGTTAGAGCATGTGAATAAGTGAGCTGAAGTCAAACATGCAAGAACATCGTTTGATTACCAGCTAATGATGAAAGCTGTTAACAGATGCAAGAGGAACCACCAATAATGACAATGGCCCTCAAGGTACTACAGGTACAATCCACGTAATGTGAACAATGAGCTGGCATCGAACACCTGTAGAATCATCCGATCGAAGGTCAATGATGAAAACCTTGCGTCGAATGTGAAGAACCTGCCATTGAGGCATGCAGGCTCCAAGGTACCGAAAGGGATTCTCTATATTAGCTTCTTGGATAATGAGTTGAAGTCGACAGGAAGTAACCTTGATCGAAGGTGGGCCATAGTGTTTCCCACATCATCGACGTGAGATAGAGGAACATAATGTTTGTGAATCAGGATCAGATGAGAATCAGAGGGGGGTTGAAACTACAGAGGTCAACTTCTCTTGAACATATCGGCGACACGACAATGGATTTGGAAATATTCGACATCAAAAGATCTGAGGTCATGACGATGAGGCAAAGAGCAGATGAGAGGTCAAAAATGATCACCCAAACCCATGGAGGCAAGTGGAAAACGAGATGAGATGTCCCCAACCCGACACGAATGCAAAAAAATTCCATGTTCAAGAGCGACATACTACTGATACGACGATGATACTGGTTCCATTTTCCCCACCATTTTTGGTGAGTACCCCAATTATTTTTGAAAACAAGCTTGAAGGGGATAGCATATGCTTGTGATATAAGTTTTTCCTTCGGAAAAATCCAACCTAGTACATTTAACAAGCCCTAGGAAGTGTTAGCTCCCTGTAATCAGAAAGATTTGGGAAAGTCCGGTTGCAGGGAGAAACATCGTATCAACCACTTTGGGATTCTAGGATCTAGCCCTCCTGAATCCGGAGAGGGATCTCTCCAATAAGTGCAAAGATGGATTTGTCTTTGAAGTTTGGGGTAATGATATTAGGCTAGTTATGAAGGCCAAGGGTTTTGTTTGTTTTTGGATGGTTGAGCATGATTACTATTTGAGGTGGAAAGCTCTAAATGTAAAGAGTTTCAAAGGTGAGAAGTTGCAAGCAGATAGAACAAGCTTTGGCCAGGAAGATAGATAATTGCAGGTTTTAGTCCATTGGGCTATGGAGTCATAATAGGGTTTAATTTGAACAACAAGAGGCAAGATTGGTCCATGGGGCAAGTCATCTATGTCTAAGTATATCTTTGAAGATTTATTTATGGAATGAAATGATACAACAAGAAGGAAAATTAAACAGATGCAGAACAAAGAGCAGCCCAGGATCTGGTAAGTACTTTTAAACTAGCCACCCTTTGACAAACACTTAAGAAGAACATAAAAGAAAACTAGGATCTGGTAAGTACTTTTAAACTAGCTAGCCTTTGATACACTTTCGACAGAAAACATTTAAAACAAAGGGGAAACTTGAAGGCAACTTTTGGAGTAGAAAATAGCGGGCCGGGCTCACCACAAATCCTCTCCTAGCTCTTCTTTACTTGGCTACTTTGAAGACAAACACAAAGATTACACAGAATGGCCTAAGATCTGGTAAGTACTTCTAAACTAGCCAACTTTTAACACATTCCAAGGGAAACATCCAGACAACCTTTGGGGATAAAACTAGGACCAGGGCACACCATATCTTCCATAGTTCATCTCTACTTAGCTAGTACTGAACATAACTTTCAAGAATAATATTCAGCTAAGGAAATAAGACGAGGGAACGCCAACATTCCTATGCTTAAACTGAATTAAATCATTCCAAAATAACATAGATTGGAAGAAAACATTCAGATAAAGGTTTTCAGTCAGAGAAGGGTACTGATATACAATAGGTCCTAAATGTATGCATGCTGTTCTTTATAAGAGAAGATGAAACACAGTGAAAACAGAAGCAAAATGACAAGTATAATGAGAAAAACATCACCATCAACATAGAACATGATCCCATAAATCAGCTTGTATTGATGCTCCAAACCAGTTACAAATTTAAGTCCAATGCTTTAGTTTAGCAACCATCTACACATCTCAGCCTAACCTATCTACCACCAGGAGAGCTCCAAGGGCCCGTGAAAACTACTTACAGATAGAAGTCTCAAGCTCAATTACGTTTCAATGTTCTACAACCAACTGCTCATTCATCTTCTGCAGGAGTATATATAGAAGGATGAGGAGGTGAGATCTGATAAAAGATCTCAAAAACTAATTAATACAGACTTAAATGACTTCTCGGCCTTTGAGGGGCTTAATAAAGAAGCTTACATAGGTGTATTCTGTACTAAATGATTTACATAAATATTAAGCTTGGTGGGAGCTTTTGTTGACCTTTAAGGCTATGTGTGATGTCGAGGTTACTCTGCTGATATTTTGTCATTATTTTGCCTGCAGAATTTATCCTCTGGCTGTGTTGTGAGGCAGATATTTGGTCTTGATCAATAACTTCGGCCTCTGATTGAATACTTTGAGGCACAGGTGGCATTCCGGTAGCTGGGAGGAATAAATTTGCCTCATATGTGGTGGTGGAGGCTTTCTGTTGATAAAACACTTAATATTTTCTTCAAATTGTGTTTTAATTGGGGATTAGGCTTTTGATAATCATTCTTAGCTGTGATCCCCACAAATCTGTCTTCAATCTTCTGTCCTGGTAAATTTTGTCTTCGACACTAATACTCTTTGACTGTGCTTGATTTACTATGTTTTGCTGGTATGCAGGGCTGTGCAGGGGTGATATGGCATCAATGCCTCATGAATCATCGATGAAACGTGAAGTTTAAACCCTGCGATTGATTTTGTTTAGTGAATCGAAGGCAAGAGGATCGTCACCCTTTGCTTTTGAAATTTCTTGAGTCATGGTGGAAAAACCATTAAAACACTGCAAAATACAAAAAATTATTATAAAATCCTGCATGTATAGGTTCGTTGCTTCAGAAGGTACGTGGAGGGAGCATGGCCGTTGGATGGCATCATCCAATGGTCGAGATTGATCGAGAGAAGTTAAAGAGAAGGCAGAAGAATAGTTTAAATCAGAACCGTCGATTGCGTAGAGATCGACGGTCGGGAGCAGAGGCGAAAAATAACGCGACAGGGTCACTTTATTTGGAAAAAATAGAGAAAATAGGTTAAAAATGGTGTGTGGGGTTCGGGATGATCGTGGGCCGTCAGATGAGATCGGCCCCAGGTGATCAACGGTGGAGGACAGGCATTAAAAACCTTAGAAAATGTGACCGGACATCAAAACTCCAATTAAACTATGTTGAATAAAATTCCCGGGCCTGGTTTTGCTGACTGGACGAGAAACCACAGAGACCCATCCCAATAGGAATCTACCGCATGGATGCTGATGTGGCACTGGGATCACTGACACTGCTGTGGGTGAGGGGACCGGGCGATGAAATATGGGCCGTCGATTTGCAGATCAGATCGACGGCAGAGATCTGTTAAAAACCGCGCCGTACCCTGGTTAACTGTCGAGCTTCTTCGGTGAGTGATTTCCATCCAATGAGCGGTCTCAGATCGGACGATGGACATCCATATCGCTCCAGGTCCACGGTCGGTCTTTAACGCACGATGGATGGTGGTTTTTTGAATAGTGTCCAGGCCACGCGTCAACCGGTGTATGGAATCGTTGCAAAATGAAAAATATCGCCCCACTCTCAAAAGTGGTGCGATGGATACCACGTGGTTTTTGCAAAGGTGAGTTGATGGAAGGGACCACCGGGCGATGGATTGCGCACTGTCGATCGACGGTGGATATCGACTTGGAATTTTGCATAGGCAGAATTTTTTTTTTTTTTTAAATTTAATTAAAGTCGAAAGATTAATATAACCGAAGGTTTACAGTTTGAGTGGAAATATTTTATTTGAAGCGGATAGGCACCCGTCTATGGGGCCATGGGTTATATGGGAGAACATATGACCGGGGGTTAAAGAGGAGGGGCTAATTGCAATCGGGCAATGTGATAAGCGCTTGGAAGGCCGGCGCTCGGTTTTGGCGCCTGGGCGTATGGAGGGGAGGGTTAAGGACTTAAGCCCAAGGGGGCTTGAGTCTGTAGTATATATAAAAAAATATGATTTTGATAGATTTTCAATGGTCTTCAAAAGAATTTGGGGGTTTCGATAAGGCTATGAAAGATTCTTAAACCTTATCAAGGGGGTTTTGATGAAGGGAAAAGGGGAAAAACATGAAAATGAAGGATTTCATGGAAAAAGAAAAGGCAAAGATGAGGTTAGTCTGGAAGAAAGGGGAAAAGGACCAGGGTGCTTGCAGCAGTATTCTTTCTTAGGAATCAGCAGGATTTCAGAGTTTTTAAGACAGGAACAACAGTGAAGATTGGTCAGAGGCATGAGGCCTTCAAGAGTTTTCAAGAGCCAACACTTTTTGCAAAAAAATTTGTTACTTGAAGGCTCTAAATAGTTTAGCCACCTTTTGCTATAACAAATTTTATAGGTGGCTAACAGTGGCTCCACTTGGGGATGGTGCCTTCTTGAAGGCATCAAGAACTTCAGACTTGCATTCTCTGGGAGGCTGACCTGTGCCTCATCCATTGTGCTGCCCTTCTTTTGCTGGGATGACCTTGCTTTGAAAACATGTTAGCAGCCATAAAGCGATGGATTTTCATCAATACAACTTTGTACCTACCCAATATTACTGATCTAAAATTTTTTCTCCATTGGAGTGCACTTGGATTGGCAAACTCCTTTCACAAAATTTTATTCTTTTGAAAGCAGGAAATCTAATCTATTTCTATTCCTGATTTCTTCATGGACTCAGATTAAACAGTTGAGCCCATATAATTTTCTACCTAATCTACTGTCTGTTTGGGATTAAACTGTCCAACATAATTTATTCTCTAAATTCTACAACAGAAATTTAAAAACAGTCAAGTCAAGATTAAGCTGTTTGACTTGCTGTGATCTATGGCATAAAAACAAGCTGCACATAGAAATTTATTTTGTAGAAAATTTTAAAACAAAAATTTGGAAGGCCTGAGATATGAAATTTGAAAGCATTTCCTTCCTCTTTTGTATAGCTCTGTTCTGACTTTGTTGTGAGTTGTCTTTCCTTGTTCTCTGGTTCAGATTTTGAGCAACTTAGAACCATATTTTTTACATCTTTTGACTCAGAATTTGAAACAGATTTGAGTCATTATCTCTTTGAAACCTTAGGTTCAGATTTTGTGCATGTTTGAACCTTTAATTTCTATCCTAATCTATCTATTGATAAGCCAAGATTAAACAGTTTGGTGAATCAAATTCACTATCCTATCAGCAGAAAATTTAAAACTAATTAGTCAAGATTAGGCTTTTTGACCAACTAGAAGTGTGTTTCCAGGAGTGGCATTTAAACTTGCACACTTTCAGATTCGTTTCAATTTTTTGGTATGGGGCTATACCTTTCTTGTTTTCAGAGTCTGCCCTCTTTTCTTTCTTTTCTTTGTTTTTGTATTTTTTGATTTTTTATAAATTTGAATGCAATGGTGGATGAGATATTTATAATGAGGAAAAGATAAAAAGGATTTAAAACATAGCATGGATCAAGAGAAGTAATGTTTAAGGATCCTGCCATTGACAGGGCCCCCAAACAATTCTGCTCCATTCAACTCCTATAAAAAATAAGCATTGTTGCCAGCAACTGAATGAATAGAGTAAGGGCCAAGCCATAAGTTGTCAAATTTTCCATGCTTGCCCTTGTCTTCCTTCCTTGAGTCCCACTTTAAAACTTTGTGCCCAATTTTGAAGTTGCTGGCCTTTGTTCTTCTGTCAAAAAGATTTTTAATGCTGTCCTGTTTCTGCAATGCTTTGTTATGAACTTCCTCTCTGGTTTGCTGAAGATGAATGGTCTAATTTATTCTTCTGATCATGTCATTTTCTTCAGTTTGCAATTCTTGGATCAACTTCATCACTGGTACACCAAGGCTGTTTGGAAAAATTTCATCAGTACCATACACAAGCTGGAAGGGTGACATGCCAATAGATTTCTTCAAAGTCAATCTATCAGCCCAAAGTGCATGAACTAGCTTTGTGTGCCAACATTTTTTATTGTCCTCCAATAGTTTCTTGATTATGTTCACTAAAATTTTGTTTGAGGATTCTGAAATTCCATTACCTTGAGGGTAATAGGCCGTGGAATGCCCCAATGTTATCTGATATCTGTGACAAAACTCGGCCATCCTTTTTGATCCAAATTCTGCTGCATTATCAGTGATGATCTTAGTAGGGCAGCCAAATCTGGAGAGAATGTTAGCCTCCATGAATTTAATAATAACTGAATCATTGGCCTGTCTACAAGGTATGGCTTCTATCCACATACCTGACTCCCAGAAGCCAAAGGCAAAGACGGACGACCGTTGGACCATACTTCGAGCACCTTGGGAATGCCAGGGCAATCTCAAAGAAGATGGTTTCCCTGGCCTATCATGCAAGGTAACTTAGCTTTCTACGGAGGGTTGGAAGGTTTATCAAGAGCGGACGTTTTAGGAGCAGTAGCTGTAGCCTTAGCCTCTCTCTTATTGGACTTCTTCTTCTTTGTCTTATTCTTCTTCTTCTTAGCCACCTGGTTACTCGAATCCAGACTTTCACTAGGCGAAGTAGAGGATGAAGAAACAAGAAAAGAAGGAGAGAGGTCCACCTTGGAAACAACATGATGTTGTTCAGGCGGAGGAACTGATTGAACAGTAGCCGGGACATTCAGGACCACAGAGGTTGAAAACAACCAAACAGGCAACCCAACAGTTAACCCAGGAAGGGACAACGTTGCCATATAAGGAGCACCAACATTTCCAAAAGGAGGAAAAGGACTAGGACTCCCTTCGGAGGGGATTCCTTGGTTGGTGAACTCCAGAAAATTTTCCATCAGAAATGATCTTCAGAACAACACCCTAAGGAATCTAACTTTAACCAGGAATATTTCGTGGGCAGTTAATTTTTAAAACATTGAAACAAAAATCTACCGTTTCATATTTTAAGAATCGAGAAACAGGCAAAAGGTGACTCTATCGCTTTCAGATTGGAAAAAAGCGTGAAAGGACAAGCGCTTGATGATCCTTTCAAATTTAATGAGTCAGAAAAGATCAAAATGACTACTCTGGAACTCTAGGCAAAAGGGTGTACCAGATATCTGTGAACTGCAATATACACCTTGGTTAAAAAATGAAAGAGAAATAAACCAAGGACTTGACGTACGTACAGGAAATCTCCTCGAATGCTGTGTCCGGTGTATCACGGGTATAAGGCGGTAGACTCGGCTTCCTACAGATAAAGGATAACAACCTAGTGGGGTCTCCCTTTATATACGCGACGGTATAGGGAGCACAATTCCATACTAGTGCTGTCTAAAGCCAAGAGGTGAATGGCAACTACTAGGTTTAACGATGCCAGAACACGTCACTAGCCTAGACCTCTAAATATTTCATTAATGTTCCAATGCTGCCTTAAGGTAAATTGAATAAATTTTAGAGTTAATCTTCAATTATGTTTCAATTTTTAGGCCCTACTGAATGTTATGTCTCAAAATCCTCTAAATGCACATTACATGCCACAATATATCACTTTGTTCGATGAATAGCTAACTATGGGAAGGTTGAGAGCTTTCACACAATAACAAAATGATCAAAAAACAACCACTAGTGTCTCTAATGCATGCTAATGAAATTAAAAGCTTTCTCTTTAGAGTTATATAACACTAATAACGCAGAAAAGATTTCAATTTACATTAACTAATGAAAAGCACAAGAATTGATTTTTTTTGTATTTTCAATGTTTTAAGAGAAAAATTCACTAAACAAAATGAAAAATAATAAGAGATCAATTTGAGAAACGATAGTGGAAGAGTAAAGACAAGCAAGTTTACTCAACGTAAAACACACAATTAGACCTCAAACTGATGGAGAAATCCCTCAAATCAAAGAGGAATCTAAAAGACTCAAACGAACCATGTAATCTAGGCTCGAAACGAGACAAAGCGAAACTTGAATGAGAAAAATAGCAATCACTCAAATAATGCAATAAAACAATGGAAAACCACGAAATGAATGCAAAGAAGCAACAACGAAGTTGACTGGACAAATGAAAACCAAAAACTCCCACGGCAGGCTCAGCACACTATAGCACCTAGATGGCCTAGGGCTAGAATGTAAAACTGATAGTAGAGGGCAAAAAAACCGGAAGATAGAGGTCACACATAGTCAACCAAGGCTTCAGGACACTCAGGCAGTCGAAAAAATGACACCACAACCAAAAACCAAGCTCAAAAAGCCCAGAAAGAAGCAAACCCTAGCACCACACAGGATTGGCATGACTGTCTGGCTGCAACTAGCGCCAGAACAGGATTGGCGCGGGGGCTAAACTAGAAACAAGCACCAGTTGGCGCGACTTTCATGGAAAAAACCGTGCCAGTCGAGTTTACTAATGAGAAAAATAAAAAAGAGAAAACAAGGAGTAGATCAGGTATGGTGAGGCTAAACAGAGGTTTAACACTAGAAAAAGGTGAACCAGAAGAGCTGACTAAGCAGACAAGACCAAAAATAAACCAAAAAGACAAGACAAACTCCAATCAATGTCTCCCCAGTGGAGTTTCCAGTTTTTTGGAGAGGTAAATCCCCTCTGCGGATAGAGGCGATCCCTACTAGCCCAGATCGGGTCTAGCAACAACCGAGTCATGCTAAGACATAGGTTCCTAGTTACAAAAGACCAAGATGCGACAAGAGGCCTACCTTAAGTCCTACGCTGCTGTTGCTTGCAGAGAAGATGGCACTTCCGTCCTTCGCTTTGGCAGATCACAATTCTCCCGCCTAGCACGTTCAAACACCTGCACGTACAAGAAGAAAACAACACACAACGTAAAACCTAATACATGCAACCATATATCAGTCAGAGAAGATATAATTCATAACATAAGACATGAACATATGAATGGAACCATAATCGAAGTCATTTATTATTAATCACAATGAAAGAAAGATACAACCTAAGCTCTGACGCTGGATCTTCCTTCGGCGAGTCAACAACAGAGCATGTCTCGATGAATCTCGTCGGGATGGGACAAGGCTCTCTCTCTTTGGCTGTCTCACGATAGTCTCCTTACTACTAATTCAAATCTATTTAGGCTAGCTTGCAAAGGGAAAATGGAAGCCTTATATAGATGGTGGAAGGGGAGTTGGGATCCCTAAAATGGTGGGATTGGCCCTATCCTCAAGGAAGCTTCCATGATAGGTGGAAAACCACTTCCCCTACATGGAGATCTAGAGCCAAACCTCCCAACTCATTTTAGAGACTCGTTCAGGAGTTGTTTGGAATCAAACTTTCGCCATTTATTTTTAAAAAACAATCCTTATTAAGCTTGGCGCGAGTAATACACTGGGACAGAGTGCTAGTTGGCGTGCACTCTTTGGTGGATTTCCCCCATTGGCGTGAGGGTTGAACTGGCTGGTCGCACCAAGGCCAAAAGGTCTATTTTGAGGGCTTTTTATAGGAAATTGTCTTTAGACGAATGATTGTCCTTGTCAAGAGGGATGCCATGAAAGTGGCTTCAGGTCATGTCACTACTTACAGGTCACGGAAAATGCCCTCCAATGTGCGGGACGGGGGATTGCAGGGATGGTGAAAAATTACTGTGTAACAAGAACCTATTGAGATAGCTAAAGCCCTTGAAGAAGTGGTTGATCTCTCATCACCTACAGTAAAGCATGAAAATAGTAGAACAAAGAAGGGGAAAGAAGAAATGACAGAGTTTCAACATCTTGAGGAGAAATTGAGGTTGGGAAACCAAGAAATTTATGCATTGAGAAAGAGGTCTAGAAAGCACAATATTGAGAAAAAAAATTTCAAAATAATGAAGGCACTGTGGGAAGGTAAAACTGGTTCTATTTCTGAAACTCCAAGCAGTGCAGAACAGTTTTTCACATGGACAGTCGCAGCAATAAAGGAAGCCAAATTTGTTAGAGTAATAAATACTCACTTGAGAGCTAATAACAGGAGAATTAAAGATCAATTGGAGGACTTGGAGCAACATCTGAAATTGACTCAGGATGAGTTAAAGAACCAAGATGTTTAAATGACAATCATTAAAGAGTCAAAAGCTAAATTAAGTGAAAATGAAGAAAGGACCTCATGAAAGCTGAAATGACTGTGTTTTCAATTCATATGGCTTTTTGATATGATGGAATTAGTTTTATTTTGAGTTTTGGTACATTTGCAATTTTCATTTTGGAAAATTTTGAACAAAACTTCTCACTCAACAGTTTCATAGCGCGAACAGTGTAAAAAGGAAGAAAAGCGCTACAAAACTGTTGTAGCAGCTTTTCTTGCCATTTTTCATCAAATTTTGAGGGGTAAAAACATGAATTAAGATTTGAAAATGTTGAGGAGGATGTATTTAAAGATAATTAAGTTAGTTTTTGAGGAAAGAGGTCAATATTTTGAAGGAAAAAGGGTAAAAGAGCAGTGCTAAGAAACTGTGTTGTTTTCGTAGCGCAGTCTATTACAGCCCATTTGAACAGTTTGGAGATGGTTTTGGATAGCTAGAGCTTAAGGAGGAGGTTTGGAATGTGTTAATTTAGTTTCTAAAAACTAAGGAACTCGAAATAATGACGTTCATGGTGGTCAGGATGTCTCAAGAGTGCAAAGGACCCTGTGCCTAGAAAACATGGGATTGTTTCCTACTTTGATGGAGGTCAGCATTATGGTCATAAATATTTGAGGCCTATCATCCAGATTCGACCATGTGTGAATAAAATTGTAAAATGATGTAATTTAGTTTAGATAAGGTTGTTATGGATAGAGATAAGGAGTTTGAATCCTATTTGTAGTAGGACTGTTTAGTAGATTCACTATCTTTTTGTTATAAATACCATGTCATATGGTTATGCAAGGTGTTAAGAGTCAGGAATTCGATATATCTAGCACAAGATAAGATTATCTCATGTTGTAAATGGTCTATAAAGGACCAAGATGTTGAATTTACAAGGGTTGGACATTTTTAGCAAAATACTGTGCTTATTGTAATTGACTGGTTTTCAGCTAATACAAATATTTCTACTTAGCCAACTTGAGATTCAGAAGGAGTTCTAGTGTGTTCTTGTTCTAATTGCATCTTTATATTATCCTATTGCAGTGGTGTTTGTCTATGTTACTCAGAATTCATCTTTGATGCTCTGACTTCCTATATAGATAAAATGACTGTGTTTTTTATAGTTTAACATGTGTACCTCTTAACAAAAACTATGATATGCCTCAACTCCCATGTTAAGTAGATTTATTGGTTTACTGAAACTATTTTGACTCCATAAGCCCAATGTGTACTTGCTGATGTGATTTTCAACCTACATTTATCATATATTTGATTATTACCCCACATAGAGTTAGTCATCTATATTTTTTATCAAAAATCATTAACCCTTTGAGAGAGCCCTCTCAGGTTGAGGAGGCTAAGCCTCAATCAAAAGATTGGTTTGAAATAGTTACATGAGATTGATTTGATTAGCATCCTATCATGTCCAATTTTGTGATAACATGACACATATGATATGTCATCTCCAATGTAGCTTCATTGAGCCTAAAGTTCTTTGAATGCACTTTAACCTTCTCAATTTCTCGGTTCTAGAGCATGAGAACCTTTCTCTTCAATATACACTAAGGTTCCAACTATAATTCTCCATTTGGCTTGACTAGTTTCCAACATACTTATTAAGCAATGACACATGGAAAAAATCATGTACTTTCACTGTCAGAGGTAGTGCATGTCGATAATCTACTAGCCCAGTCCCTTCAAGAATCTTGAAAGGTCCACAAAACTAATACGCCAGCTTGGCACATGATCTAATCCACAAGGAAATATTCTTGGGATTGATGCACAAGTACACTTGTTCCCCAACCTGAAACTCCTTAAACAACCTATTTTGATCTATATAGACCTTCTGCCTATCCTATTCTACTTTCATATTATTCTTGATTACCCTCATTTCCTATTCCAATTTTGCTAACATGTTTGGTCCAATCAATACCCTGTTCACCCGATCACTCTAACTGATCGGAGTATTACAAATAAGCTCAAACAATGCCTCAAACAGACTCATCATCAGTGACTCCTAGTAACCATTGTTGTAAGAAAACTCAACCAATGGAAGGTACTCCTTCCATATTCTTTTTTGATGCATCACATACATCCTTAACATTTCCTCCAATACCCAGTTGACCTTATCAGTCTTTCCATCTGTTTGTGGATGATAATTGGTACTGAAGGTCAAATTTGTACATACACATGAAAAAAACTCCTTCCAAAACTTGGAAGTGAATTTTTCATCTCTGTCTGACATGATCCTCTTTGGAACACCATGTAATATGACAACATCTCTAATGAGCACATGTGCCACATCAATAGATAAATACCTAGTCTTCACTGGAATGAAGTGCATGAACTTTGTCAACCTGTCCACAACAACCATGATGGAATCATGGTGTCTATATGTCTTGGGAAAACCTATGGTGAAATCCATGGAAATGAACTTCCATTTCCACTCTGGAATCAAAATCAAATGTAGTATTCGACCTGGATGTTTACACTTTACCTTCACCTACTCACAATCCAAGCATCTAGCTACAAACTCTACCACATCCTTCTTTAGATTCATCCAAAAATAGAACTTATTCACTGCGGTCAATGTCTTCTGATAGCCTAGGTGACCTAAATATGGTTCACATGAAACTCCCTCACTATCACCTTCTTGAGCTCAATACTATCTGAAACATATATATTTTCTCTAAAGATGACCAATCCATATGCTGTAAGAAAATAGTCCACATCCTATGTTCTTGCACTTGTACTTGTACCACAACCTATAACTGTACCTATGCCACTACCTGTACCTATACTTTTACCACTACTTGTACCTGTAATCTACAACAATCTGTGCCTAAGATTCATATACTTGACATCGTACTGACCTTCCTACAAGATCCTATCCTGTAGATCTGTCCCATAAGAACTCATAGCCGCTATATGATTCACTTGTATCTGCCTGCTAAGACCATATGCAACCCTGTTCTCTTTACTTTTGATATACTTTATCTTGAATTTGAACTCACTAATCGTGGCCAACCAATTCGCTTTCCCAGTGTTAAAATTCGGTTGGTAAAATAGATACCTAAAAGCACTGTGATCAATCATCAGTACACACATCCTGCCAAGAATACAGTGCCTCTACATATTAAATGCATGAATGATTGCTGCCAACTCAAGATCATGTGTCAGATAGTTCTGCTCATGCTAATTTAGTTTCAGTGAATCATAACATACCACCTGTCCTTCCTGCATGAGGACTCCGCCAAACCCTCTCTTGAAAGTATTTGTACATACAACAAAGTACTTGTCCAAATATGTGATCTTTAACACTGGAGCATGTGTCAACAACTGCTTCAACTGCTCAAAATTGGCTACACATTCCTCTTTCCATTCAAACTTCTTACCTTTCCTTTGCAATGATGTGATAGGATAATAAATATGCGAGAAGATCCTTATGAACCTCTTATAATAACCTTCCGACCCCATGAAGGAACTCACCTCATCCAATTTCCTAGGGGCTTCCCAGTCCATGATAGCCTTTAACTTTTCTGGATCCACTACTATGACTTCCTTGGAAACAACATGTCGTAGGTAATGTACCTATGTCTAAAATAAATTGCATTTTCTAAGCTTAGAATACAACTGATGGTCTCTTAGAAATCTCAACATCGTTACTAAATTTTTGGCATGCTCTTCCTCATTCTTATAATATACCAATATATCATCCATGAATACAATAAAAAATTGTCTAGATAAGGAAGAAAAACACTATTAATAAAGCACATAAAGGTACCTGGAACATTATTCAAACCAAATGGAACTACAAAAAACTCATAATTCCCACACCTATTCTGAAAATATCTTGTAAATGTACTCTTCCTTAATGCGTACCTGATGATATCTGGATCTCGGATCAATATTTGAGAACACTGTTGCTCCCTTCAAAAAATAAAACATGTCATCAATCCTCGACAATGGATACTTGTTCTTGATGGTCACTTTATTCAAATACCTCTAATCAATGCATAACCTAAGAGTATCATCCTTCTTCTTCACTAACAAGACTGGTGCACCCTACGATGATACACTTGGCCCAATGTATCCCTTTTCCAACGTTTCCTTCAATTGCAAATTTAACTCTACCAAATTTTGTGTGATCATCCTGTAAAGTTCCTTAGATGTTGGTGTTTCCCCTAGTACCAACTCAATAGAAAATTATACTTCCTTGTGAGGTGGAAAATTTGAAATATTTGTAGGAAATACATCCTGAAACTATTGTAGAACTGGGTACCTGCTCAAAACACCTACATCCTCAGCTTCCTTACCTTTTTCTATATAAATATGCATTGCAAATAAAACAAAACCTTTTCTACGACTACGCTTCGCTTGCATAGATGTCACCACCCTAACTGATGTTGCTTTCTTCTTACCTTGTAACATTCTTTTCTCCCCATTTTCATCCAAGAACTTAATGGATTTTCCATAAAAATATTACTTACTCCTGTGAATATATAACCAATCCATACCCAAGAGCATACTATACGATCCCAACGGCAATACATTCAAATTGTTGATAAGCAGTTGTCATTGATGTCAACCCAAGCAGCACCAGGGGCTAACCCAATATTGCATGGGAATTTTGACCTACCAAATTAATATATTCTGGGTCAATAATTCTTTTGATGATTTCTACTTGTCGAGATGTTTCCATTGATATATGGCACGCCATGTAATTCTTCACGGTTTGAGAGATATTCATGTTTGAAGTTTGTACCCCCAGTTAGTGGGATAAAACCCGCCCCTCTCAACTTAAGCATTTATATAAATTGTGATCCTCATTTCCTCCTTATGCAAGGGATTTGGCCATCTGAAATAGGTCATCGTGGAATTTTTTCTCTAAATTTTTTTCTACGAAGGTTCAGAAGCTGAAATTTTTATGAGACAAAGCCGAAATCCTGAGGAAGCTGCTGTAAAAATTTCAGATCAAGGTGCGTAATAGTTTTGGAGATATGATTTGTGGAAGTTAGGTTTTTTGCAGGCTCCTGAAATTCATCTCAAAGAAGTGACCTTAGTAAATTCGTCATAACTCTCTCTCTGAGTATCAGATTGGAATTATGTAAAAAGTGGTGGATATTGCAGAGTCTTTGATTTTATCTCTATCAATTTTAGAGCCAAATGAAGAAACATTGACACGTGGAACACTATACAAGTGCACTCTACTAAAACAGTCCATAATTAGGGCATTGTGAGAGATTGGGTATAACTCTCTCTTGAAGAATCCAGATTGGGTCAGACCTATGGCATTGGAAAGATGACTTAGAGGAATACTCTAGAACCTGAAATCAGATATTGAGAATCTGAAATAACATAGATACACCAGATTCAATATCAAGCTCCTAGAAGGCAAGAAAAAGCTAGATCATGTGTTGTCAAGGGTTGCAAAGGACCAGAATTTCTACAATAGAAAAGCAAAGCAAGGTGCAGCAGAGGGTAGCATGAAAAGAGCATCAACGAAGGTGCATAACAGCAGCAAGAAGTTCATCATATGAAGTCTTCAAGTGGGCAGCACTGCATACAATTATTGTAAAGGTATCATTATACTTAGTCATTGTAAATACATTATTGTACAAATTTTACTAGTATCTATCTGCCAAGGGTTGAAGAGGCAGTGTTGGGAGGTATAGGATCATTATTAGGTGGTTGTGTCAAAGTTGGGGTTATGGTCTAGTATATCTTCTTCTTCTACATCATTGTATATCATTGTAAAGTGGACCATTTTCCGTGGTACAGGAGTCCATTCTTCTTTTATTCTTCTATAGGGTGGTAGGGTGGTGCTAGGGTGAGTTGTAGCTCATTGGGTGTTGGGGCATCCTTTCAGTTAAATACTAAAGAATCTCAGGCGTTGGAGCGTCCATCCAGTGGGAGCTGGAAAATAATGATTTTCTAGATTCTAGAAAGTTGGAGCTTTATTTTCAAATGATTGGAGTTGAATATTAAAGAATTATTAGAAAAACATTAGGTGGTTTTTGTCTCGAAGTGGGTTTCCACCTTAAAAATTGTGTGCATTTGTGTTCCTCTTGTTTGCTGCTATCATTGTACAAACAATGATAATAATTGAAGATTAAATAATGCTCTAATTGAAAGGAATACTGATTCACTCACCCCCCCCCCCCCCCCCTCTTTAGTATTTCCAAAAATTGGGATTAGAGCTCGGTTCCTTCAATAACAGTTTAACAACTGGAAGGAGGTCATGGAGCATACCAAGAATTGTGTACCTCTATTCAATGAATATAATTATGCAATTTGGAAAGGAAGAATGGAGATCTATCTCTTGGCGCAAGGTTATGAAGTATGGGACACTGTTCAAAATGGATTTACATCAACCGCGGATGAACAAGGTAAGAAGAATTTGGTAAATGATGCAAAAGCAAAGAATATTATTATCAGTGGACTTTTGAATCTGCTTATCATGAAGTGTTGGGTTCTAAAACCGCCAAAAATGTATGGGACAAGCTTGAGAATATATATGCAAGTGACTCAAATGTCAAAAGAAGCAAAGCTTCAAATCTATAGAGCAAAATTTGAGCAACTCAGAATGAAAGAAGATTGCAACATTGCTGCATACTTCCAATTTGTTGATGAAATAACCAATACTCTGGAAGGATTGGGAGAGCCAGTTGACGAGAAGACTATTATACGGAAGATTATTAGAACATTACCAAGGAGATTCAATCCAAAGGTATCGGTCTTAGAATACAGTGCAAATCTGGACAAACTCAGCAAGGAATAATTACATGGAGTTCTCATAGCATATGAAATGAGACCTGATGAAGAAAAGGGTACTTCAAATCTAGAAACTACGTTCATTGCATCTAAGCAAACCAATAAGTACAAACAACCTTCAATTGAAATGACATGCACCCGCAAGTGTGAAGAAAAAGGAGATGATGGAGAAGGTCTTTCAAATGAAGAATATGCTTACTTTACGAGAAAAATAAAACCTGGTAAGGGAAAATTCAAAGGTAAACTTCCATTGATATGTTTTGGTTGTGGTGAGGTTGGGAATTTCGTAGCAAAATGTCCGAACAAAAGTGATGGCAACTCAAAAGGAAAGAAAGGCTTTAAGAAATTCAACAAGCAAGGCAAAAAGAAAGGATCCAAAAGGAACTTTATCTCTAAAGAAGATATCTCATCATCCGATGAAGAAAGTGACAGCAAAGAAGAAGCCAATGAGAAAGTATTGTTTATGGCCAAGCACAATAAACAAGAAGTATCAAACAATGAAGAAGAGGGGTTGACCATAGAAGAATTTTATAAGGAGGCAATCAAGCTTATAAAAGAGCTCAATGCTGAGAAGATCCATTCCAATACTCTTGAAGAACAAGTTCAATGTCTCAAAATTGAGGTTGAAGAACACAAATGTATTGAAGAGTCACTTCAAAAGAAGTTGGAAGAAAGCAACCAAGAAAGGGAAGCATTAGAAGCCAAAGTAGTCTCGCTGCGTAAGGAAGTGAAGAAGGGAAAAATTGTCCAAAACTATGCCAACAACTCAAGGGCATTGGAAGAACTCATCAACAATCAACGATCTTACAATGACAAAACTGGCCTCGGTTATAAAGAAGAAGAAGTAGGACCTTCTACAACAAAATACAATGAACCTATGAGATCTGACATACATGAAGACTTCATTGGACAAGATTCGAAAGCACATCCTTGGAAGACGATTCCTCCACAAATATTTTCATCCAGGTACCAACATATTTTTCATGGCTATTGTTATTCATGTGGAAAATTTGGTCATAAAGCTGTAGAATGTCACATGTACCCTAGGAACCAATACAATTCCAAGATATTCTTCAAATATGAACCTCCCAGGGCTCAAAAAAACATCAATAGATTTGAATATTTAAGAAATAATATGGAATGTTACAAATGTTAGAACTTTGGACACATAGTCAGAGACTGTAGGCTTGAAAATCCTCTAGAAGAATCTTCGAAGCCACAGAATGAACGAACATGGAAGAAGAAGAAGATTGATAATTGTGCTCTAGCTCTCAAAGCTCAAAAAAATAAAGATGTGTGGTGTGTTGACAACGTTTGCTCAATGCATATGACTGGAGATAGAAAGAAATTTGTATCTCTGAAAGAGAAGAAGGATGGAACCATATCCTTTGGAAATGATGGATCTTCAAATGTTATAGGATCAGGTACCATCACTCTCGGAAGAAAATATGTTATAGCCAAGAATGTTCTATTGGTCGAAAACATGAATCACAATCTGTTCAGTGTTGGAAAAATGTGTGATCAAGGACACACAATTCTATTCAACTCCACAAAATGTGAAATCAGGAAAGGCAAGTATGGTAAAATTGTGGCTACAACAAGTTGAGCTCCAAACGACATATATGTTCTGGATGAAGCAACTAAAGCATGTCTACTAGCTAAAGAAGATGAAATCTGGTTATGGCACAAACAAATGGGTCACATAAACTTTGACAATCTTGTCAAGATAAGAAAAAAGGAAGCAGTACGAGAAATGCCAAAAATCTCAAAACCTTCCAATACATTATGTAAGGCATGTCGGCATGGCAAGCAGACAAAAGTCCAATTTAAAACAAAATAACACTTTGCATCACATCCATTGGAATTGATACATACTGATCTATGTGGTCCTGTGAGAACAAAAGGCTTAGACAGAGAATTATATTTCATGTTAATGATAGATGACTATACCAGGATGACAACCGTTAGTTTCCTAAAGAAAAAATCTGAAGCATTTGAGTGCTTTAAGATCTACAAAAAGTTGGTTGAAAATGAAACTGATTTGAAAATAAAGTGTTTAAGATCAGATAATGATGGAGAATTCACTTCCAAATTATTTCAGCAATACTGTGACGAAAATGGAATAAAAAGGCAATTTTCAATAGCACGAACACCTCAGCAAAATGGAGTTGCTGAAAGAAAGAATAGAACCGTACAGGAAATGGGTAGAACAATATTGAAGGACTCAAAATTGGATGAAAAATTCTGGGTTCAAGCAATTGATATGACAGTCTTCATTATCAACCGAAGTCTTCTCAGAAATAATTGCAACAAGACTCCATATGAATTATGGAAAGGAAAACCAACTAATGTAAAAAATTTCAGAATCTTCGGAAGAAAATGTTATATCAAAAGAGAATATCAAAATTTGGGTAAGTTTGAATCACGTGTTGATGAAGGTATCTTTGTTGGTTACTCACACAAAAGAAAGGCCTATAAATGCTATAATTTAAGACTAAAACAGATAGTGGAGAGCATAAATGTTACATTAGATGAAGATGGTGTTCTAGCGAGTAATGATGAGGATATAGAATATTTTAAACTTGAGACAGAGGCTGAAAAAGACACAGATAGAATTGTAGAACAAGAAGAAACTATCAATGAGGAAGAAGTAAAAAATGATCATCAAGATATACCAGAACAACAACAATAAGCTCCTCCAAGGAGAACAAAAGAGTGGATTCAAAAGAACCATCCATCAAATCAAATCATTGGTGACATAAATGAAGGTTGACAGCTTCGTTCATCACAACAAGCTCACGTTTCTTTTCTAGAAACCTTTGAGCCTAGTAGTTTTGAGGAAGCCAACCAGAATGAACATTGGGTAGGAGCTATGAATGAAGAATTGGATCAAATTGAGAAGAATAACACCTGGGAATTAGTTCCACGACCAAAAGATAAAAATGTCATTGGGATTAAATGGGTGTTCAGGAACAAATTGAATGAAGATGGGTAGGTTACCAGAAACAAAGCAAGATTGGTTTGCAAAGGCTATGCACAAGTGGAAGGAATTGATTTTGACAAAACATTTGCACCAGTTTCCAGAATGGAAGCCATCTGAATGTTTCTCGCCTATGCATGTTCAAGAAAAATCAAAGTCTACCAAATGGATGTTAAGTCAGCATTTCTGAATGGAGAATTAGAAGAAGAAGTTTACATCGAACAACCTGAAGGTTTTCTACTATCACAAAAAGAAGACTATGTCTGCAGGTTAAATAAGGCTCTATATGGTCTCAAGTAGGCTCCTAGAGCATGGTATGCTCGTCTTGATGGATATCTACGTCAACAAGGGTTCAATAAAGGTACTATTGATAGCAATCTTTATGTACAAATAGATAAAGATAATTTAACAATCGTTGAGGTATATGTGGATGATATAATATTTGGTAGCAATGATGATCGACTAAGTAAGAAATTTTCTACAAAGATGCAAAGTGAGTTTGAGATGCCTTTACTTGGTGAGCTAACATACTTCTTAGGGCTTCAAATATCTTAGCAAGAGAAGGAAATATTTATATGTCAAGCCAAGTACATCAAGGAAATGCTCAAGAAATTCAAAATGGAAGATTGCAAACCTGTCCTTACTCTGATGGTAACATGTTGCAAATTGAGCATAGACGACTCATCTAAGGATGTGGATCAGAGGTTGTATAGATCTATGATTGGTAGTCTTCTATATGGAACAGCCTCTCGGCCAGATGTTATGCAAGTAGTTGGACAAGTAGCAAGATTCCAAGAAGCACCAAAAGAATCACATATTGTTGCCGTCAAAATAATTCTTCGATATCTAAAGGGCATAGAAGAATATGGCTTGTCGTATCCCAAGGGTAAAAATCTCATTATTCAAGCCTTTACAGATGCAGATTGGGCAGGAAGGGTTGATGATCGTAAAAGTACTAGTGGAGCAACATTCTATCTAGGTGGTTGTCTTGTATCATGGTTGAGAAAAAAACAAACTTCAATCTCGTTATCTACAACGGAAGAAGAATACATTGCAGCAGCATCATGTTGTACTCAAGTCCTTTGGATGAAACAAAATTTGCAAGATCTTCAAGTACAATTCAGTGAGCCTATTCCCATATTCTGTGACAACACTAGTGCCATCAACATCTCCAAGAATCCTATCATGCATTCAAAAACAAAATGCATTCCGATCAAATATCATTTTATTAGAGAACAAGTCGCTGAAAAGAATATCAAACTTGAGTATGTTTGTACAAAAGAACAAATTGCTGATATCTTCTCTAAGCCTTTACCTCGCGAAGAATTTGAATATCTTCGTCAAAATCTTGGTATTCACCCAAGTTCTCATTAGATTACAGGTCTGCAGGACAGTTGTGTGTAAGGGGGAGTGGAAGTGTGTACAGGTCCGCAGGATGGTTTTGTTTTAGGGGGAGTTACCATTTTCCATTGATTTCAAAGGGGGAGAGAATGTTGTAGGAAGAGGTGTCATGATCACAGGGGGAGTACTTGTGTTGCCATCAATGCCAAAGGAGGAGATTGTTGATAAGCGGTTGTCATTGATGTCAACCCAAGCAACACCAGGGGCTAACCCAATATTGCATGGGAATTTTTACCTACCAAATTAATATATTATAGGTCAATAATTCTTTTTATGATTTCTACTTGTCGAGATGTTTCCATTGATATATGGCACGCCATGTAATTATTCACGGTTTGAGAGATATTCATGTTTGAAGTTTGTACCCCCAGTTAGTGGGCTAAAACCCCATGGGGTTGGGGAATGGGTCATTGAAAAGTCATAATTAATATTTTTTAAGCTCCTAAAATCCCTCCCACGTTCACTTGTTGAAGCCCCTCTCAAATTAAGAATTTATATAAATTGTGATCCTCATTTCCTCCTTATGCAAGGGATTCGGCTATCTGAAACAGGTCATCGTAGAATTTTCGCTCTAAATTTTTTTATACGAAGGTTAAGAAGCTGAAATTTTTATGAGGCGAAGCAGAAATCCTAAGGAAGTGGCTGTAAAAATTTCAGATCAAGTTGCACAATATTTTTGGAGATATGATCTGTGGAAGTCAGGGTTTTTGCAGGCTCCTGAAATTCATGTCAAAGAAGTGACCTTGGTAAATTCGTCATAACTCTCTCTTTGAGTATCGGATTGGAATTCCGTAAAAAGTGGCGGATAGTGAAAAGTATGAAATTTGCAATCTATCAATTTTAGAGCCAAATGAAGAAACAATGACAGGTGGAATGTTGTACAAGTGCGCTCTACTGAAACAATCCATAATTAGGGCATTGTGAGAGATTGGGTATAAATATCTCTTGAAGAATCCAAATTGGGTCAGACTTGTGGCATTGGAAAGAAAACGCAGAGGAATACTACAGGACCAAAAATTAGATATTGAGGATCTGAAATAACATAGATACACTAGATTCAATATCGAGCTCCTAGAAGGCAAGAAAAAGATAGATCATGTGTTGTCAAGGGTTGCAAATGACCAGACTTTCTACGACAGCAAAGCAAAGCAAGGTGCAGCAGAGGGTAGCATGAAAAGAGAAGCAACCAAGGTGCATAATAGCAACAAGAATTTCATCATATGAAGTCTTCAAGTGGGCAGCACTACATACAATCATTGTAAAGGTATCATTGTACTTAGTCATTGTAAATACATTATTGTACAAATTGTACTAGTATCTATCTGCCAAGGGTTGAAGAGGTAGTGTTGGGATGTATAGGATCATTATTAGGTGGTTGTGTCAAATTTGGGGTTATGGTCTAGTATATCTTCTTCTTCTACATAATTCCATATCATTGTAAAGTGGACCATTTTCCTTGGTACAAGAGTCCATTCTTCTTTTATTCTTCTATAGGGTGGTAGGGTGGTGCGAGGGTGAGTTGTAGCTCATTGGGTGTTGGGGCCTCCATTCAGTTGAATATTGAAGAATCTCGGGTGTTGGAGCATCAATCCAGTGGGAGCTGGAGAAGAATGATTTTATAGATTCTAGGAAGTTGGAGCTTTATTTTCAATTGGAGTTGAATATTAAAGAATTATTAGAAAAGCATTAGGTGGTTTTTGTCCCGGAGTGGGTTTCCACCTTAAAAATTGTTTGAATTTGTGTTCCTCTTGTTTTCTGCTATCATTATACAAACACTAATAATAATTGAAGATTAACTAATGCTATAATTGAAAGGAATACTGATTCACCCCCCCCCCCCTTCTCAATATTTCCAACACAAATGTGATGATGTAGTCATATCATTCAATTCAAATGCACAAGATTTTACCCAATGATGAGATCTCTTCTTTGTACTTGTAGCCAAATTCACTAACTAAGATTCTACATGCACCTCTTTATTCAAACCACACTTATTCACCAAGTCAAGGTTAACATAACTATAATTAGATCTAGGGTTAATCAAAATATAAAAAACTTGATCCTAAAGCTTACTGTCCATCTCAATGATAGATGACTAATGGTCTGCCTACTTGTTATCCAATGCTATATAGATATTAGGAATGCTCCACCCAACATCCCCAACAGTTTATGCCTTCTGTGCACTATAAATATGAGGCCTACCACAATGATTCTGTGGACAATCCTTTTTAATAAGCTCCTTACCACATGTCCAACACTCCAACCATCATGCACCATCACCTCTATGATGCTGCTGATGTGATCCATGTCCCTGTCTAAATACATCAAACTTCTTGTACGGCGCCAGATTTTATTTCTTTTCTGCATTCTGAGGCCTTTTTCCTTTCGACTGCCATTTACTTGTACCTTTTTCATTCCCTTTTCATCCTTTATTATATTCATTCTTACGCTTTGAATGCTCATAATAATGCTTAAATTTCCCAATAACTTTCTCAAGTGACCAAGGCTCATCATACTCAATCTGATCTAAAAATTCTAATGAAATCCACTGAAAAAGCACTGAAATTTAGCCTTCTCATCTTTAAGATATGGTACATACCTCAATAGCTCCAGGAACTTGGTCGTATACTCCTCATATGTCATCGATCCCATATTTAGCTCATTGAATACTTTGGCCTTACTGTGCTAATACCTCTATGAAAATTACTTCTTCCTGAAATTCTCTTGAACTCAAGCCAACTCAATTCCTTTTCCTTGATGTCTTTGACCCTCTTTACATCTTCCCATCAGATATCTGCTTTTCCTCTCAGGCCAAAGATAACAATTTTGGCCTTCATATTATCTATGTAATTATGTAACTTAAAGAACTTCTTCATCCCAAGTATCCAAGTCTCTGCATCTTCCAAATTATTCAAATATCCATCAAAATAAGGTGGCTTTTATCTCTTAAACTCATCTGACAAGTATCCCCTATCATTCCCCTTGTAAGGATGATAACGATGATGATCATAATTCATGTTAGAACCATAACTAGAGTAATACTTCAATCCATCACCTCTCCTATTTGGAGTATCCAAAAGTCTGACATCTCTAGCCGTATCATTTCTGTTCGACTTGTGCCCACCATGAGATCCACTGCCATATTCCCCATTAGTTCTGTCCTCCTATCCATGGCTAATCCAAAGTGGTCCTTGTCACTACAATACTGACAAACTCTGAAGGATTACTACATTAACCTATGCTTGTTTCTCTTGTTCTTGCATGATTCTGCCATTTTCCACCTTACAACTCCATATTTATGTCTTCAAGCTTCTGAATGTGTCTGCCAAGTTAGAATATTTCCCACCACACTGCTCATCTGATCCATAAGGAGAGTCTCGTGAACTGTAATATACCATATTTATATTCATCTTGATTTCTTTCTTGCAAGGAATCTTGTTTCAGCTAAACCAAATCATAAACAAACCAATGTACCTTAGCATGATTCGGAGAAGATATTTCCTGCAATATCAACCAATCAGCATAATACATGTTGTTGAAAATCAACAAGAAAATGTGTGTCTAATTTATTTTTCCCTTAAATAAGTGAGACAATAAATTGTAATCTTATCTCATAACAACTTGTATAAGCTAACTAAGTCATAAAGACTGAGCTAGCTCAATAATTTTAAGTTGAGGGTCAAAGGTGAGGCATGTAGAGTGATTATATTATTTTGGGGGTCCAATTGTAGTTAATTCACTAGTGTGGTGTGAGTGTAATCAATTAGCTTAAATTAATTGAGTTAAAATCAGTTTTACTAGTTCTAACTAAGTGATGAGCTAGTGAGAGGTCCAGTGAATTAAATTAGCTTTAATTCATAAGTAGTGATCAATTAGATAACTGATGATTCGTTATTAATAGATGCATGGATGTCAATTATAATGAAGACCGAGTTGAGACAAAGGTTAAAGGAAAGATAACTATCAATTGTATTATTAGCAAAATTTCCAGGTGTAGTTATAAAGCAATAGGATGCCCATGATGGAGTGTGCAATCAAGAAAGGTTGGAATTCCTAATTAATAGGGATTTATTTTCCTAGGAATTGTGTGAGCAAGGAAGGTTGAAGGAGGGCAAGGAATTGGCTATGTGTTTGTCCAATTTTTCCTAGATCAGTGTGAGACGATTGGTAGAGTGCAACAGATTCCTGTGAGCAAGAATGCATTTTATTGTTACATGATTCCTTGGATTATTATACAATAGAAATAGAGGGGTTTTTAACAGTTTCTTTCCCTAGGAATATCTTGTGTTGTGTGATTGGTTTACTTCTTTCTCTTACTTGCATGTTATTGGGCGATCATGTTTTATATTCCGAAAATATTGTAGAAGGATTTGATATCTTGTTTTATTACATTACATGATCAGATTGAATCCATTGGTATAATTTATAAACATGTATACACATAATCACATCAACATGTAAATATATAGCATATAGATAAAAAAACATATAAAAATCATTCTAGCCATAGTCGAGTCATCAATGCACGACCGTATCATTCACACACCATGACCTCATGCATGGCGAAAAAAACCATAAACACGTACACTTGGAAACATGCATAAACAATGAATAACCCATCATAGAATCATGACAACACATTCCACAAAAACCCCATCAACCTTCACATGGCGTCATCACGACAACCATGAGAAACACTATGCATATGAAAAAAGCATATAGACCACAAGAATGAGTAACACATGTGCAACCGACATGAATGGATGACCAACACACTGCCCATCCAATTTGAGGGGTGAACCATGCTCTTTTACCACTATGAAACACCCTTTGGGCCCACATCTACCCAAGTAACCAACAAACCAAGTTAAACATGTGACAAAGAGTTACCTTGATATGATTCAACCTCATAGATCACCTTAAGGAAGTGGAACCAACAACACACATCTACACAAACCTTCTGGACCTGCTATAGGATATCGACGAGTCATCTAGACCTTCCGGGTGGTTAGCCCCTAAGACAAACTAACCTTTTAATGCATGAATCCCCTAGTCACTCCCTTGATAATTGCAAGAGTGTGACTAGAAACCTCCATTTTCTCACACAACATGGGAATGCATGTGATTGGGGACTTTTCCAAGTTGTTCTAAGATTGTGACCCTGATGTTTGTGCCACTTTTCAAGCCTAGGGCTCAAGTCATTGCATATAAATCCATGGCACTTCTAGAACTGAAAGATAACAACGGAATAATTATATACATGCAATTACTTGAAAAAGGACTTGACTGGACCCCTACTAGCCATGACATGAATTTCATCAAACATGCATTCTACAGGTTTAAACAACATATCTGAGCATAAGAGTCCCATATTTATCCAAGAATCGCTAAGAAGAACTGATGCCTTATATCATTAGCTGCATTGTCATATATTAGGTCATATATTCATTGCTCATCCATTTAAAAATCAAAACATGATGAGAACCATACATTTCCACTATCATAAAACACATTCATAACCAACATATAAACAACAGAAATACGGGGGATACAACAACCATAAATGACACATATAAAACAATAAATTTGCACATAAAATACCAAGGATAAGAAACTCTTATTGATGAATGCAAAAACCAACTAGGCATGAGACTACCATGTTCAACCCGACCATAGATTGGATTAGCCAAATCTCTCTTTGGCCAATCATCATCGTGCCATATTCCAAGGATGAATGCGAGACTCAAACCCAAAGAACCAACCAGGGCTTCCCGAGGATAAACCATGAAAATATATCTTCTATGATTACTTCGGGATTAATGAGAATCCCTCCCCCTCTTGCCACTGCAGGGTTTCCTTTTGATGCTCCATCAAATTAGAGGATCCAATTATTTTTATCTTGCATCCACAATCTATGCCCTTCAGAGGGTAGCTGAAAGATCCAGGGAGGACAAGGAGGAGAGACTTTTGTAATGGAATTTTTTTTCCCAAAATTCAACCATGAGAGGAGCCAAGTCAATTTTATATTGTTCATAAAGGGCTCAAACGATGGGTGATGAAATTCCATGCAAGAAGAAAGATATTTTAGTGTTGTGATTCTAGCTAGGATATGATTTGATGTGAAGATTGATTTATTCCTAGATAGGCATATTTTCCAACAAACATATTTTGGAAGCGCTAACCCAATTATCTTGAAGGAATTTTTGGCCTGAAGGGAGCCCAAGTAACATGAGGGTCAGGAGCTGAAGAATTGCAGGAGATCCGAGGGCCAACTTGTTCTGTGGAAAAAATGGCGTAAGGCACCAGAACAAACTTCTTTTGTCACTTGGAAATGAAGGAAAAGGTGCATTATTTTTCTTCTAATTTTTCATAGAGCTGGAACCGTTAAGGCCCTATGTGACCGCTTTTTTGGAGGTTCCATGAAGTGAGGATTTTCTTGTGTGTCAATAGCCAACAAAAGAAGTTCAATTTTGGAACAACATTTTTTCTCCAATTTTTTCTCTAGATTGAGGATTTAGGGGGAATCTATGATTGAAATAAGAGGTAAGAATATCCTTCTTTCACTGTGTAGTTTGTTTGGTTCCAACCCATCTTTGAGCCAGAGAATTCACAATAGGGGCGTAACCTCTTAATTTATGAAACAATTTCTCTCTTAATGGGAACAATGCCTCTAGGATGTTGTCAAGATGCCATCCCTGCCATTTCCCCTGAGTTTCCTAGACTTATATTTTATTTAATAATACCACCCCAAGATGGGCCAAATAAATCCAAAGGGGAGAAATAGTTAAATCCGCTCCAATAGGTCTCCTGCCCAAAATTGAGTCCTCAAAAATTTTCATTGTGTCTACTTTCCTTGGGATTTTGCATAAGTTTCCCTCGATGATTGCCGAAGAACATCTCACAAGCTTCCAAATTGGCGATCCGATCGAAGCCTCCAATTGCTCTGACATGTCTAGATGTAGGTTGACATACTTATCCCATAAAAATTGAGTCCACCAAATATTCCTCTTTGTTGTCATGAGCCATTTTAGCTTGGCCCCCATGGCCATGTCTACTAATTCCAGATCTCTAATACCTTGTCTGCCACGATGTTTAGGAGTTATTATTGTTTTCCATTTTACCAAGTGATATTTTTTGGTTTCTACCTTTCCCCCTTCCCATAGAAATTTTCTTATATAGACTCCCAACTGGTGCAAAAAATACTTTTGAGGTTGAAGGGAAAATACTTGGTACAAATGGATAGGTGAAAGAATAAAGTTTACTAGGATATCCCTCCCTGAATTTTTGAGCCAACTTCCTCCCCAATTCACTATTTTACATTTTATTTTGTCCAAGACTTGTTTCCATGTATTTAGAGAAGATATTCTTAGGAAGATAGGTACCCCAAGATAGGTGATATGTTCCAACTGTATATATGACTTTTACTATCATTGATGTCTCCTCGAGAAGCACTGAGAAACTATTCGAGGTTCACTTTGAAGAGACTGGAAATAACCACCAAATCACCACCAATAAAGATGGTGTAATCCGAACACTACCTATAATTTATACTTTTAATGGCATATTTGTATCTAATTCCCGAGAGGATATGAGAAGCTCGATCCATCTCCTATTTTCTCATTAGCACCTATGCCAATATGATATATAGAAAAGGGGAAAGAGGGAATGCTTGAAGAAAACCCCTGGAGGCATTAAAGTAACAAGCCACTCTGCCATTTACCAACATAAAATTCCAAGGAGACCCAAAGCATAGGTCCATCAATATTATAAAGTTCTCATCGAACCCCATTTTATTTAAAACTTTCATCAAGAAACCTAGTCACACCTGATCAAAAGAATTGGCCATGTATAAATTTTTTATTATTCCTTCGTCGCATATCCTCTAATTTGAATCAATAAGATTCTAGATTAGTATGATATTATCAAATAATTTTTTCTTCGAGACAAATCTCCCTTGGTTTTATGAGATTAAAATAGGCATGAGTGGTTTAAGCCTCAAAGCCAACATTTTTTAGAATATTTTTTATGACACATTGCACAAAGAAATAGGTTGGAATCTGGCAAAGGAAGAAGGATTCTTATCCTTAAGGATCAAGGCCAAGAAGGATGAGTTAATACCTCCTCCAATGATAAACCGCTTTAGGGATTATCCCACCATTCGGCATAGGTGGTGCTTAATTATTTCCCAGAAATTTTGTAAGAAAATGGCTGCGAAACTATCTGGACTAGGGGCCTTGTCCAAAGGGAAATATACTACCATTGTTTTGATCTCCTCTGGTGAAGGAGAAACAATCAACACTTTGTTAATTTCTAGTGTAACCAGAGGCGAGACATCACTAAGAAGAGAATCCACATTTTCCTCATCACACAGGGGGTTTGCACGAAAAAGGAGACCAAAATGATCCACCGCAGCTCGCTTTATTTCCTCAAAATCCTTTATTGTCTATCACTCATAATAAATATGGACTATGCTATTTAACTTCCATGAAATTTTCTTGCTTGTGAAATAATTTTGTGTTTCTGTCCCTGGCCAACAACTAATTATTTCTAGACTTCAGTGTCCAATATTATTCTTCTCTCTGAAGATTCGCATGAAGTGACTTGAAAGCTTCTATTCCTTTTTGAAAGTCTGCTTCTTTTATCTGAGAGGAATGCATCAGACCTTGTATGGAGGCTAGTTTATCTTCCATTTCCTTTATGTCATGTTTTCTATCCGGTTTACTTTCTTTTATCCTTTTTTTAATATCTTCTTTCAATCGTTTGATCTTAGAATCCCAAATCATGAACAAAATTACCATTAATATTAATATATAATTAACTAAAAATTCCCCCTAAAGGTGCATATATACACCGAAGGTATAAAATATTTGTGAAAATAATCTTGCCACAAACAAAGTCCATTTCTGAGTGCATGCCCATAAGCTATGTCAAACTCTGTTTTATGCATACACATAAGGTACTATGTCAAACTCTCAAATGCTAATTGTTGAGGCCTTATGTGGCTGTCAGCGATGGATTCATTTCCTCAATGGCTCTCTAATTAGGATTTGAGTGCTGTTTGGGAAACAAATGAATGGTGGTATCTTCTTGGGTTCTTTAGGAAGACATTCATTCACACTTAGAGTGTTTGCACATGTCAGATTTTCAGATATTTTCGAGGGAGACAAATAAAAATATGCCAATGTTTTACTATCCCAACCCAATAGAGAGACACCTTAAATGTAATTCTAATATATATTTAATTTTAATAAAATAATCATCACAAAGGAAAATTAATATTAATAATTTAATTATCTTGACAATTTGAAAACAACTATCACAATTTTATATAGTATAATATTAAAGAGTTCCATTATATTTATCGTTTAAAAAAGGACCTTTTTTTTATCAATGAGATAAAATATAAACATAACTTGTAATTATTTTCAGTGTCCAATAATGAAATTTGAAAAAATATTTAAGAACTCATAAAAAATATCTCCTTAATTTTTTGCCTTTCAAGGATAAAGATAATGGCATAGCCTTTGTCAATATCATACATATGTCAAAGAGTTAATCATTATGCAAATGAAATATAATTTTGTTTAATAATAAGCCAAAACATTTGGCAATTATTTTAAACTCTTGCTTTATGTTTATATATAATAAACCAAAACATTTGGTAATTATTTTACACTCTTCGCTTTATGTTTATATATCGATATAAAGGAAGCATGGTTAGGTCTTCCCCACTTATAGGGGGGAATTTACAGGTTTTCTACACCAACAAGAGAGAGAAATACTAGATGCGGAAGTCTTGGCTTCCAGAACCCATCCCATTGAGGAGACTTGGAAACACCTTCTTGTTTTCCTCCCAGGTGCCCTTAATACAAAAAATTCTTTCAAAAATTGTTCTTGTCTTGTCTATTGGATGTATGGAGCAAAACCTTATTTTTACTACTTAATGTCTCTATATGCATAGATCTGGTTTTTTGCGGCACTTGTCTTGATCAACTAACTGCAGATCTGAAGATATTGGCAACCATATTTGATGTTAGGGCTATAATTTATGCGTAGCTAAAGTGGTCTTTTTTCGTACACTTCGACAAAAATTCATACTATGAAGTGAATGTTATAAAAAAATGAATTAAAAAAACACTTGGAAGACCTTTCACATTATCTTCCCGCAATGTCTAACCAATGCCCCATCGACGCTCTCAAAACATCTCGATTATTATTTTCTACCCTTCTACAATGAGGGTCATTGGCTACTTTGGATGGTAATCCCAACTGGTGAGTATTAAATTCTCCTTCCTTTCAATTCAAATTTGGAAATACTAAAGGATAATTGGCTTTCTTTCATCTAACAATTTTCAGATACTGAAGAAAAATAATCTGCATAGAGGTTCATTGGCTGCTTTTGATGGTAACCCCAACCGATGAGTATTAAATTATCCTTCCTTTCAATTCAACTGTGGAAATAGTAAATGATAACTGGATTTATTTCATTTGGATATTTTTAGATAGTGAATAAAGAGAATCCGCAAAGAGGGTCAATGGATGCTTTGGTTGGTAATCCCAACCAACGAGTATTAAATTTGTAGGAATTTACAGGGTAAGTTCCTTGGATCAAACACCAAAGGTGCTCACAAATAAATCACAAATTAGTACACTAGTATTTGATGTGGTTAAAATCCTGAAAGAGGGAAATAGTCCACGATCTGAGCCAACGCGACCACTTCAAGAAATTTATTAATATAAAGAAATAAAGTTTACATAAGCTTCTCTCATAAATTATCGCCGTATAAATGACCCTCCATTCTCTTTAAATAGAGATCATGGAACAATCGGGTGTTAAGCCATGGATCAAGTGTCGGTAATACCAAGGAGAGAATGAATCGTCAGATCACTACATATCATGACCATCGGATTATAAGTTACAAAAGTACATAGTAAAGAAACACACTTTACCTAACTCTATGCTAGACCAAGTTATACTTAACTATTTCCTATGTATCAGAATATCCTATCATCCCCCCTTAGGGAAAAATTGGGATAGGATTGAAGGATTTACAAAGGTGACACGATAGGAGAAGGAAGGAGGAATTAGAGCCTATCCCCCCTTAATGATAACTTTTTTGAACTCCAAGCATAGATCGAAGTTTGGTAAACTTCGTTGCTGTGAGAGACTTTGTAAAGATATCAACAACTTGATCATTGGTTGAACAATAGTGCACTTCAAGAACACGATCATGAATGAAATTTCTAATGAAGTGTATGTGTATATCAATGTGTTTCATGTGCTGATGCTGAATTGGATATTCACATAGCTGAATAACACTATGATTATCACACCAAAGTGTAGTTGGATGGTACTGAAGAAGACCAAATTCAGACAGGATCTGACGAAGCCACATGGCTTCATTGTTGGCTTTAACAACACCATGATACACTGCTTTTTCCAAAGAAAGAGAGATTTCACTTTGTTTCCTACAAGACCATGTAATAGGTCCTTAACCAAGAGTGAATACATAACCTGCAGTAGAATTTCGATCATCAGGGTCACTAGCCCAATCAGAATCAGTGAAACCAATCAACAATGGAGATCCTCTTGCACTGTAATGAATCCAGAAATAAACTATACCTAGAATATATTGAATTATTCTTTTAGCTGCTTTCTAGTGACTTTCATGAGGTTTGTGCATAAACCAAGCAACAAGACCAATGAAAAAGGAAAGGTTAGGATGGGTAAGGGTTAGATACAAAAGTTTTCCAACAAGTTGACGGTATAAGGTAGAATCAACTTCACGGGAAGTACAAGTGAATAAAAGATTGAATCTAGACTGAAAGGGAGAAGGGGCTTGCTTATAGTCTTCCAAGTGAAAGTGGCGTAGAATATCACATGCATACTTGGACTGAGAAAGGGTAATACCTTCTCTGGATTGCAAGACTTGAAGACAAAGGAAATAATGCAAGTGTCCTAAGTTTTTTGTTTCAAAATTATTTTTGAGGCTAGAATTCACATGGTTTATATGGTTGGGATCACTACCAGTAATGATAAGATCATCAACATAAAGAAGAAGGATTATTAAGAACTTACCCACTTTCTTGGTGTAGAGAGTGTTGTCGGAATGACATCTAGAAAAGCCATTATCTAAGAGAAAGCTATCCATTCTGGCAAATAAGGCTCGAGGGGATTGTTTGAGACCATAGAGACACTTCTTAAGGCAAAAAACAAGGCTAGATTCATTTTGGATAAAGCCAGGTGGTTGTTCCATGTATATTTATTCATGAAAGTCCCCATGTAAGAAGTTGGATTTAACATCCATCTGATGGACTTCCCATTTAAAGGAGGCAACGACAGAAATAACAAGGCAGATAGAATTCATTTTGGCAACAAGGGAGAATGTTTCAGTATAGTCAATTCCTTCTAATAGTGAAAATCCTTTAGTAACAAGATGAGCTTTATGTTTATCCACTTTTCCACTTGGTCCAAACTTTGTTCTATAAATCCATTTGCATCTGACAAGTTTTCTTCCCTTTGGAAGAGGAACAAGATCCCAAGTATTGTTTGCCAATAAGGAACGTTATTCTTCATTCATAGTTGCATCCCAATCTGGATGAACTAAAGCTTCCTCAAAGGTATATGCATCAGGAATTTTGGAACTTGAGCCAATAATTGAAGAGGCTCTGTCGAACTGAGAACGTATATGATGTTGATCTACAGGGTCAATTGCAAGAGAACTTGCTGCATCTCGAGTAGAGCGGACCCATTTTCGAAGCTATGGAGTTGAATGAAGATCCTAAGGAGGTGGAGGAAGATTTTAATTGTTGATGTCATCATCTGAAGTAGAAGGAATGATGTCAAAAGTAGAAGATATAGAGATAGGTGGCACATATGATGAATCAGGCTCACAGGCCAAAGGTGGCCCACCCGCCGAAGATTACATTTTTGTGTTTGGGTTGAAGAAGTCTATATCCTTTTACATCTTCAGAATATCCAACAAAAATGCAATTTTCACTCTTAGGTTCTAAGGCTTTATGTTTCTCATTTGGAATATGGGCCCAAGCTTCACTTCAAAAAACACGAAAGTGACTTACATCTGGTTTGATTGAGCTCCAGGCTTCTTCTGGAGTGATATTCCTTAAAACCTTAGTAGGAGTGTGATTTACTATGTAATTTTCACAGTTAATTTCTTCAGCCCAAAAATTAAGACTAAGTCCTTTAGATTGAAGCATACAATTAGCCATTTCTTTTAGATTGTGATTCTTCCTTTCAACTAAACCATTTTTTTGTGGAGTATACGGAACAATATGTTGCAATTAAATGCCATGCTCAGTGAAAAAGGTGATAAATTTTTTGTTAACATATTCTCCTCCATTGTCAGATCTTAAATTAAGAATTTGATGTCCATATTGTTTCTCAACGAAGGCCTTAAAGGCCAAGAACATGTTAAAAACTCCACTCTTGAGTTTTAAGAAGTATACCCAAGTGTGTTTGGAAAATTCATTAATGAAAGTTAAGAAGTACTTGTAGCCAGAGAAAGAAACAACTGGAAGTGGACCACATAAATCACTATGCACACGCTGCAAAGAGGCTGAAGCATGCATTAAGGGAATTTTGAGGTCTAAAATGGGCCTCTCAAGGAAATTATAAAATAATAGTGGCAATAATAAAATAATATTTGAATCATTCATCAAATTTTAGAGGGAAAAAAGAAAAAAACTATTTTTTCAACTCGTATTTTCAACTTATCTCCCAAATTTTTTACTCAAATTTCGAGCAGGAATACTTGTTGGATGCAAAATTTAATTCTTCATCCAAGGAGTACCCATGTTGCATACTTTGAATGGGTCCTGCTACATGAAAAATGAGAAATACATGAAAAATGTGATTGTAATCACATTGTTTTATGTATTTCTCATTTTTCGTATAGAAATGTCCATCAAAAGTATGCAACATGGGTACTCCTTGGATGAGGAATTAAATTTTTCATCCAACGAGTACTCCTACTCAAAATTTTAGTCAAAAAATTGGGAGATAAGTTGAAAATACGAGTTGAAAAAGTAGTTTTATTATTTTATTATTTTTTAATATTTTTACCCTTGTAGTTAAAAATGGTGAATCATCCCCCATGGTTGACATCATCATCTTGAATCCTATTGGTTCTTATAAAGTTTATTTTTGTTGTACATTTTTCTTAGGAGGCCCATTTTAGACCTCAAAATTCCCCTAATGCCAAGAGGCATGTTTGTCAAAACTATCTTGATGATGTTTTTCGAGCACACAACTAAAACAAACACCATCTCGGAAAGATACCATAGGAAGACCTGTCACCATATTTTATTTACATAGAATTTGAAGAGAGTGATAGTTTAAGTGACCAAATCGCTCATTCCAAAGTTTTCTCACTTCATCATTATGAGTAACAAAAATAGAGGGAAGACATGATGACCCAAAGTTGTCAAACTTATACAACTTTGTGGAATCATCAACAATGGAAGTAGCTAAAATATGTCTAGGATCTCTCAGGTCCTTAATTACAACATCATGAGGTGCGAATTCTACAGTTTTCCTTTCACCTGAATGAGTTATCTGATAAACTGATAGAAGGTTGTAGTGACAAGGTAGGAACACATAATATATCATTAAACTGACCATTATCTAGATGAATGGTTCTAGACCCTACAACACTAAGAGATCTATCATCACCAACATAAATATTTTTGGTGTGACAATCATTTAAATAAGAAAACATGGTTTATTTTTGGCCATGTGGTAAGAGGCTCTAAAATCAATGAGCCACTCATGAGAGTGAGAAGAAGAAGATACATTCAATACATAACCAGATCTTGATGGTTGACAACCACATGCAGAAAGTGCCATTCCTGAATATGAAGTTGAAGAGTTCTCCAAATGGATGTTGTGCTTCTTCATTTCTACTTCCAAAGCTTCCATCTTCTTAAAACATTTTGAATCTACGTGGACATCACGATTACAAAAGTCGCAATGTCTATATGTCTTCTTCCCTTTGTTTTTATTTTCCTTATTATTTTGTTGAGTTTCTTTTTTAGTTTGCGGCTAAGATTGCAAAAGACCCTTGTTTGGTTTAGGACCATTCTTTTTAGGACACTGCTTCTTAGGATTTTTTGGATATGGTTGCTGTTGGGCCGCTAAGGATTTCTTAGAAGAGTTTCTAGTATTAATAAGACCAAGGTGTAAATTTTTTCTTATTCTCTTATCAAATAATCATAAAAGGCATCAAAAGAGGGGGACTTGTAGGTTGTTCCTTGAGAAATGAGGGCTTCCCTAGTGGAATGGAAGGTGGAAATAAATATAGAGTATGCAGGTTTGTTCCTTAATTTATTTATTTCATATAAGATGGTGTACTATATAGATACAATAATTTAAAAATGACTATAAACCGAGATAAACAGAGGGATAATTAAATATAACTGCAAACAAGAATTTATAGCTACAAATCTAAAATGACTTAGCTTGGGCAACCAAAAACTTTTTTGCATGAAACGAAAGGGTTTCCTCACTATAACAGAGTCTTCAGACACAACAAAGCAGTTCTCCTGGCTTGAAAGTGGTCATAAATAGTAGATCTGGAAAATGATAGTCGCATACAGTCAAACCGGCTTCAGATTTGGATCAACAACGAATGCGACCCTCAAAACAAATCCAATACCATGTAGGAATTTAAAGGGTAAGTTCCTTAGATCAAACACTAAAGGTCACTGTTCACAAATAGATCACATATTAGTACACCAGTATTTGACGTGGTTAAAACCCTCAAAGAGGGAAACGGTCCACGACCTGAGCCAATGTAGCCACTTTAGTTAATTTATTAATATAAAGAGAGAACATTTACATAGCTTCTCTAATAAACGGTCACTGGAAAAATGACCCTCTATGCTCTTTAAATAGAGATCATGGACCAATTGGGTGCTAAGCCACAGATCAACTATCGGTAATACCGATGAGAGAATGAATCGTTGGATCACTACATATCATGACCGTCAGATTATAAGTTACAAAAGTACATAGTAAAGAAACACACTTTACCTAACTCTACACTAGACCAAGTTATACTTAACTATTTCCTACGTGTCAAAATATCCTAACAAAATTCTCCTTCACTTCAATTCAACTGTGGAAATCCAAAAGGATAATTGGATTTATTTCATCCGACTATTTTCAAAAATTTAAGTGAAATAATTTGCGTTGCAAGCAGACTATTTTTTTTGGAAAAAAATACTATCCGATGATTTTCAGATAGTGAAGCCAAATAATCCATGCTGCAATCACATTGTTTTATTTGGAAATTTTAACCTAGAGGTATGTTGTGGCTTTTGTTATGAATTTACAGGCTTTCAGTTGAATCTTTTTATTTCTCTTACATTTTTCAAGTGTATTTTTATTGTTTCGTTGAAAACAACAAAAGATTTAGTCTCTAGATATTTGGATTTTAAAAATTTAATGCAACTTTGATGCCTTATTTAGTATTAACGCGTATTTTGTTATGTTTCACGGAATGCTGTCAAATTAGGCCGAATATTCAAATATGTTACTGCAGAGTGATGCCTACAATGGCTAGACTTGCAACCCACCAGATCGGTTTCAGTAATAAATCGACCATGTCATTCTCTGAGATAGTGGGACTCACCACTGGTTTAGAGGGTAGTGTGAAAAAATTTCTCTAGGTGTTGAGACCTTTTGTGGTGGTCAACGAGGGATTCATTTCCTCAAAGTATATATGCACTCTCAGTGTCTCGTGACAACCTTCTCATGAATATTGTTGCTTTAAAGCTGGGAACAGGTCCATCATGGCTCTGTTGATTGTAGAGGACTATGTTTTTAGCACCCATAACACCCAGAAAATATGCCTATGTTATTATCCTCGGAAAGGTTCTAGAGATTGCAGGGAGTTATACATGTCAGAAAATGGCTTGATGAAGGAGGATGGAAATGAAAATTAGGCATTGGCTGGGATGAACAATGTTTTCCCAACCAACTCCATAGAGGGAACACCTTTGGTGTAATTGATGTAATATTAAAATAATATTATATATTTTTGTTATATCATATTTTATAGTTAATAATAATTAGTTAACTATATAATATAATATATATTAATGCAACCATATAAATTAAATGGCTGATAAAAGTGTATAAGCATGAAAACACTTACCTCATGACACATCTCACATTGCAAAAAGAAGAAGAAAAAACTAATTTAAAAACTAACTTTAATATAATATAGTATATACTAGCGTAACCAAATAAATTAAATGGTTACATCAAAACACTTACATATTGATACATCTCACATTGCAAAAAAGAAAAGAAAAAAAACTAACATAAAAATTAACTTAAATATAATATAATATATGCTAGAAATAGACATGTCTATGGGAATACCTATATAATATAATATATACTAGTGTAGCCATATAAATTAAATGGTTACATCAAAACACCTACCTCGAGATACATCTCACATTGCAAAAAAAGGAAAAGAAAAGAAACTAACATAGAATTTAACTTTAATATACTATAATATAATAGATGCTACTAATAAAAATGCCTATGGGCATAAATATATAATATAAAATATGATAGTGTAGCCATATAAATTAAATGGTTACATCAAAACACTTACCTCATGAGACATGTCACATTGCCTAAAATTTTATATTAAAACAATGTAACACCCTCCTCCTACATCTACCCAAGTAACCGACTAACCAGAGTAAACATGTGACAAAGAGTTACTACGATCTGATTCAACCTCTTAGGTGACCCTAAGGAAGTGTAACCGAAACCACACAACTACACAGACCTTTTGTACCTACTACAGGACACCCAAGAGGCATCCATACCTTCTAGGTGGCCAGCCAAGAGAGAAGATGACCTTTTAGTGCATCAATCCCCCAGTCTCTCCCTTGGTATGGGAAAGAGTGCGACTAGAAACCTCCAGTCACTTGTACAACATGGGCATGCGTGCGACTAGGGAATTTTATAGGTAGTTCTGAGCCTGTGGCATCGATTTTTGTGCCACCATTTCAGGCCCAGGGCTTAGGTCACTGCCCAAAAATACGTGACACTTCCAGAACTGAAAGATAAGAACGAAATAATGATATAAATGCAATTACTTGAACAAATGCTTGACTAGACCCCTACTATCCGTGACAGGAATTTCATCAAGCATGTCACAAATATGCATTCTACAGGTTTAAACAACAAATTTGCACATGAGAGTCTCATACTTATCTGATAATCACTAATAATTATCGATGCCTTATATCATTAGCTATATTATCATCTATTAGGTCATATATTCATTTCTCATCCATTTAAAAATCAAAACATGATGAGAACCATACATTTTCATTTTCATAAAACACATTAATAACCAACATATAAACAACATAAATACTAAAGATACAACAACCATAAATGCCACATATAAAAAAATATATTTCCTTAAATTGAAACTTCAAATATACCAACTCTGGTGTGCTCATCCTGTAAGGTGTCTTCGATGCTGGCGCTCTCCCTCGTACCAACTCAATAGAAAAGTATACTTCATTGTGAGGTGGAAAATCTGAAATATCTGCGCAAAACACATCCTAAAAATGTTGTAGAACTAGTTACCTTCTCAAAACACCTGCATCCTCAACTTCTTTACTTTTGTTGCTAGAAATATGCACTACAAATAACACAAACCCTTTTCTACAACTTCACTTCATCTGCATAGATGACACAACCCTAACTGATGTTTCTTTCTTCTTACCCTGTAAGATTCTTTGTTCTCCATTGTCATCCAAGAACTCAATGGCCATGTCATAACAATCTACCTTAGTCTTGTGAGATATAACCAATCCATACCAAGAGCATACTATACAATCCCAACAAAAATACATTCAAATGTGCTGATATAGGCATACCATTAACTTCAAATGAACTATATTTTACCCAATGATGAGCTCCGTTCTTTGTACTTGTAGCCAAATACACTAACCAGGATTCTACATGCACCTCTTTATTCAAACCACACTTATTCACCAAGTCAGGGTTAACATAGTTATAATTAGATCAAGGGTCAATCAAAATAGAAACAACTTGATCACAAAGCTTACCTCCCATCTCAATGATAGATGCTTGATCGTCTACCTACCTTTTATCTAGTGCTACATGGATATGAGGAATACTCTGCCCAACATCCCCAATGCTATGCATTGTTGGAACACGGTCTCCTACAAAAGTTGCGAATCTGGTCCATTTTGTATATTTTTTATTATATTTAGTCTAACGCAGGGGTTTTGGGGTAGGTCAAAGCCCCTAATGCATTGTAAGTGGGTCAAGGGTAGACCAAGAGTCCACAAACCATGGTTTGTGGACCATTGGATGCGTAGGCTAAAGTAGTATAAGTAATTGAACCTTTTCTGAGTTGTACAGGAAGACAATGAACTAAGATTGGTGTGAATCACTAATTAGTAGATTTGTTTTGGGTTTTTGGGGAAAGGACTCCTGCTGGCTGTGTGCGCGGAGATCCTTAGTCCTGCTGTGTGCGGACCCTGCTGTTGTGTGCGCAGGTTGGGTTTTGGGTATTGTAAAAGAATATGAAGGATTAATGAAAGCGGAAGGTTGTTGGACTCTATGATATCTGTTATGTTATGCATGATTCTATGTGGAGCTCCACAAGTAACTGTGTTAAGTACCTACTGCGTTGACAATTGATCTGAATTTTCTTGTTAGACTTTATGAAAGAATAGCTGCGATAGTTGCTTTATTGTCCTGTATCTGTTATTTATTGTGATTATATATGGTATTACGCACGTGGATGCGAAGGGACTGATAGATCCAGGTTCTGTAATATGCGATTTGATATTTGTAAAGTCGAACACAACTATGCCTAACTTACCTGCCCTTTACCAAGGTGTAGAAACCTGGTTCTAGCACCCTCCCATACTGCTTCGGGTGAGACTTTTGCCTGCACAAGCAGGTCACTACTGAAAGGGCCAGTAGTATAGGGTTTTTTTGGCAAACCTTAACCTCCGAACCTAGGTCACGACCCCTCGATCCAACAAATGGTTCCATTGCCGGGACTGGGAGCATTTTGAGAGAGGGATCGGGTAATGCCAAGGCCGTACTGGAAACCTAAAAGAAAAGAAATTGATGAATGGTTTGAACAACAAGTTCAGGAATTCATAGTAAAATAAAACCACAATAAGAGGTTGACCACCGAAGAGTGTAAAAATAAGTATATTTTCATAGAGATCTATGTATAAACCAATCTAGTGTTCTAGATTAGGCTCAATTTATTGTCAACCAAGGTAGGTAATCTTAGAGGCACGTGTCAAATGTTTATAGACCTAAAAGGATCTGTTTACCTAAGTAAATGTTTATTGTGGTAGGCTCCAACACTCTTTTACAAGAGATTGGTATGTGGTTCCTCACACACTTTAAACACTCATGTAATTAAATCTGATCTATTGTTCTAAAAACAAAGTGCTACTAATTGTCTGAGTTTTCAATCCTTTTACAAGGTTATGGTTTACAAAAAATCTTCCAAAGTAACACACTAAAGCATACTAAAAATCAATTTCATTAAAACAAAGTTCACAGAAATGATTTCGAATTCAATACTCAACTATACCCTCTTACAAGGACTGTTCATTAATTTAGTAATCGAATTCTGCAATTATAACTATGAATCATGAAATAAAAAAAAGATGAATGAAATAACAAGAACTCGTAATCAAAATCAATGAACTCAGAGCATAAAAATTAAACAAAATACTAAATCAGATCTGAATATTAAATCTAATGAAAATGTAAAGAAAAGTGTACCGACTTCACATGGGGGCCCTTCCACGCTTTGAAGGCACACTTGCGAAACTTCAAATGATGAGAACGCTAACTTAAAACACCATAAATTATGAGATTCGATCTCTGATTAAAATTTGGGAATGAGTTACATTAAAACAGAGTTCTGAAACACGTACACAGTCTCAAGTTTTCTCTTACATCCAGTAATATCACTAGCATCACTAGCCTATTACATGCTTCCATTCACTTATTTATCAAAAATTACAATAAAAAAAGGCTATTTTTGTTCCTTATAATCCTAAATGATCTCCAAAACAGATCGAATTAGTTTGGAATTCCTAATCATAGGCAAAATATCAAGCTCATTCATTATGACTCAGATTTTTCTGCTAGATTGGCTGGGTTTGACCAGCATTGACCAGCTATTTAGGAACTTCAAATCTGATGCTGGATAGATTTTTCATCATATGTGTACATTCTAGATCACGTCCTTGTCCTTCGTTTTGATCTACCTACTATGCCACGTGTCAGAACATAAACTATTTACAGGAAGTTATCACATCCTGTAATTTTCTTGAAAAAATTCAATTTTTAACACAAAAATTCCATAAATTAAATTTAATGTAAAAATAACAATTAGAATGCTATACTAATCAATTTCAATAAACTATTAGGGATTTATGGAAGAAAATGGTGGATAAATGATGGGATTTTATGAGAAAAAGATAGCCATAGAATAATACCAACATTTCCCCCAAACTCAATGATTTAGCATGTCCTCATGCTAACCTGATGTGCTTCCTTTATGTTCTGCTTCTGCTTATGCTTCTACTTATGCTTCTACTGCTTGTAGCAATACATCTACATTTTTCTGGGCTTGAAACTCATGCTTCATGTTCTTGTATTTTTCTTTGAGAGCTTTTTTCTGCGTGTACCATTTTGTTGCCCATTTACATATTTCAAATTGATCAGTTTTGAGTTCTTTGACTTTCCTTTTTAATTTCTCATTTTTCTGTTGCATCTTCTTGCTCTAGGCTCTTAACAATTCATTTTCTTTCTTTATGACTCTTTCTAACATATTTGCTTCCATAAGTTCCTCTTTTAACTCCAATTTTTTTCTTTAGCTTTCTCTGTTTCTTGTTTGTAGGTACTGGCTCTTTTCTTTCTCCCTTGTTACATTCAGTTTCCATTTCTTCATCTTGTTCTGGCTATGAATTAGCACTGCTTTCAATTTCCATTGGTGAATTTATATCTTGCTCTGGTTGATCATCTTGTATTTTGTTTCTTTTTATCCTCCTTGATCTTCTTGTGTAAGTAGTGAGAATTTTGTCTTTTGAAATTTTCTTGGCATCTTCTTGCCTCATTCTCCTTGTTTTCACACTACTACTAGGCTGAGCAACAGTGCTTGACTTAAATTCAGGGGTTTCCTCATCAACATCAACCATAAAGTCTGTGCTTCCTTGTTTCTCTTGTTCATCTTCTTTGGTTTTGATTTGATTGGCAATTAAAAATCCTCCCCATGTTATTCCTCTCTTTTGCAATTCAAATTCAATTAAAATTTTGATCAAACGAAAATGATACAAGCTTCTATCTTCATTACCCCTTTTTTTTTGGATGGTCTTTGACTTTTTAGTCAAATTCTGTAAAAGAAAGTAAGGCAAACTGATAGTGCATTGACCCTTTAAGTGCAACAAGATTTTTATGTGATACAGGTATACTATGTTGTAACGCCCTTCACATGTGACAAAATTTTGGAGAATGTATACCATCTCATCCCATGGGTGGATTAACCAACTTCTAGGAACACCCTTTTTCCAATTGACAGAAGAAACTCTGGATCTAGACATAAACTGAGTCCACTATTTTTCTCTAAACTGCTTGGTTTTGAAATATTTTTCTCCTTCTGGATTAATGTCTAATGATTGAGCTATTGTATCCTCTGAGATTCTGAAAGAGAAATTTCCTATCAAAGCTTTTTCTTCATTAAATGAAAATGCAAACCGTTTTGTAACTTCTTCATTGTTTCCATTGAATTTTTCTAGAAAAGGTAACCATTGTTTTTCCCTCAAAATTTTAACACAGTCTTCATGGTATTTTGAGCTATCAAATTTCTCAGGCTCTTCTCTATTTTTCATTTTTAGAAAAATCTATGTTTTAACTCTTTTTGATTATACTCTGTGAAACAAAAATTTAACCAGGGTTTTTCAACTTGTTACCTTTCTTGTTGCGTTCCACTGAGCTGACCTTAAGTTTCTGAACTGACTTCTTCAAATGTCTGAGCTGGTCGTAAATTTCTAAGCTTACTTCAATTTCTGAGCGGAAGTCACAATTCTGGATAACCCTTGACTCCTATACTTTCTCCTTTTTTTTAACTCCTATTATCTCAGCCTTTCAATTTTAAAACTCAGAGCTCGAATGTTAGCCGACTTTTATGAACTCAGAGTTTCATAAAATGAAAACTCAGCGCTCGACCTTGATTTTTCCTGTTATCACGAGATGAGATTGTTATGATGATGGCGCAGAGAATAGGGTTTTATCATGAAAGACCGTAATCTTATTTATAGAGCCTGAAGACATGTCATAGAGAGTTCAAATCATAGATACAGAGGAATGATAGTGGTTTGCAGAAAACACAATCATAGTAACATAGTATACAAGTCGTGCTGACAGTGAAATGAAATCATTTGGCAAATACACTCATAAGAAGATATGGAATTCTTTTATAACTTATCAAATAAACATTTGATACTTCATAAACTATATATACACTCTGAACTTTCAATTAAATCCATATATGTGCTCCGACCTTTCAATTAAATCTAAGGTTAAACCATGCATCAAACGTTCTCCAGTCATAAACTTCGATGTTATATTAAGAATGGGTCCCACCAATTCATGCACTTCTTCAATCGACGACCCCCAGCTCATCTCGTTGCAAACCCTGATCGGACGATCACTAATGAATATCGCGTTGTTAAAGCCTCCGAGTGTTAACACTCCAAATATATGTGAAATTAGTGGTATTAGAATACCACTACCTCCTTACGTGTCAACAACAAACATATATCGCGTGTTTTTTATAAAACTTGAATACAACTTTTCAACTTCACGATACTGCCAGTTTTATATTTCAAACCCGATTTTACTTTATCGCTCAAGATTTTGCTTCTTATTCTCATGGTTCCACACCATTCCACTTCTGCACCACTCTGCTTCTAATTTCGCTTCTCCTTTCACAAAATGTTCTATCCATTCTGAAGGATCGATTGAGGACAGGTGGTTTTACAGATGTCTTCCCTTTGACGGATTTTCTCATTATAAGGCTCATTGGTACTTTGTTGGCAGAGGTCTATTTGAAACAATGATGCATGTATGAGGGTATGGGTAGGAATGGTTAAAATGGAATATATGGGTAGGAATAGGAATGGATGTTATGAAAATAGAAATGTTCGTATAGAAATAGGCAAAATGGTAATAGATATGAGCATATAGAAATAGACAGAGGGATATGTGCATGACGGTTATAAAACCATTAAGAAATAAGATAGCTTATGGTTTCATAGGTTAGAATTCTTCGAATGGATTGATATAGGTTATGAAATTGATAATAAGAAATCATAATTGTTTATTTAACACTAAAATAATCTAGGAATTTAAATGCTAAAAACAAAAATATTTCAATACATTACACTTGTTGGCTGATAAAATCCCGAGTTTTCTTTTTGTAGGTGTAACTGATTTTCTTGTACAGGTGTCACTAATCTGATTGTCTTTGTAACTAATCCTTGTCTTCTAAAACAGGTCCCTTTGAAATTGAGTATAACATGTCCCTTAAAATCTGAAGAGTCATCTTTGGTGTTGATGCAACCTTGTTTAGAATTCTGATAAGAAACCTTTGCAAATTGTTGAAGTAGCCTTGTGTACCTTTTGATGCAGTCTTTGAACAAGTCCCTCTGCTGTTTGTAGTATTGACATAGCCTTTGAATAGGTCCCTCTGTATAATCATGTTGAAACAGGTCCCACTGCATATTTTTTTGCTTGAACAGGTCCCTTTACTAATTAGAACAAAACAACTCTTATTGAAATATTGAATTACTGAAACAAATTCCTTGAAAAATTGAGAATGAGGAGATGAGATAGGGAAAAACCACTGTTTCTTCTCCCCCACTAATTCTTTGACTTGTCCTCAAGTCATTATTGAATTTGTGAAAAACAGGAAATAGCTAGAACAATGAATTCTTACCAACCAAATGATTGGTTTTCTAGTAAGAATTCGGGTTTAGAGTGTGCCAGAGTCTGGTTTTCACATCTAAACCATACTTTTTTTAATTTTTTTTTTTTATTTTTAATTTTTTGTGTTTTATTATTTTATTATTTTCTATTTTTTAAGAAATTGAAATGATTAAGGTAGAGATATCACAGCTGAAGGCTGTGATATCTCAGCCTCCTTTTGCTAAGATACAGTTTGAATAAAATCTTCTTTGTTGATGGGCTTATGATAGAGTTTCAACCTATGTCCATTGACAATAAAGGTGTTGCCTTATCCATCAATTGTAGTAAGTTTGACTGATCCATTTTCAAATACTTGAACTATTTCATATGGGCCCATCCAATGTGTTGTGAACTTGGCTTTATGATCTCTGAATTTGGAGTCAAAGAGTAAAGCCCAGTCACCTTCCTTAAAATCTTTCTTCTTTATGTGTGAGTCATGCCACTGCTTCCTTTGTTTTTGCATTAGGATTGTTCTCTCCTCTGCTTGCTGCCTCATTTCATCTCACTGGTTCAATTTCATAATTCTCACTTTTTGTACTTCATTGAGATCAATCCCTAAATCTGCAGCCATTAGATAAGTATGTATCTGAAATTCAATAGGAAGGATTACCTCTTTTCCATACACCAACTAATATGGTGTAAATCCTATAGTGTCTTTCCACGTAATTATGTAAGCCCAAAGAGCATCCTTGAGTTTTTCCTCCCAGTTCTTTCTGTTCATTGCCACTGTTTTAGTGATAATTCCTTCCAAGGTTTTATTTGTATATTCCACTTGGCCATTGGCCTGTGGATGGTAAGGTGTACTTTTCCTGTGCTTGATTTTATATTTTTCTGTGATGTCTTGAACCAGCTTTGAAGTAAACTGAGTGCCTTGGTCTGTTACTATCTCTCTAGGCACTCCATACCTTACAAAAATTTCTTCAAAAATGAAATTTACCACTGTTTGTTCAGTTGTCCGGACAAGTGCTTTTTCTTTAGCCCATTTAGTCACGTAGTCAGTGCATACTAAGATGTACTTTTTTCCCTTTGAAGGTGGATTGATAGGTCCTACAAAATCTAGAGCCCATTTTTCAAATGGCTCTAAATGTACTTGAGGCTGAAGTGGCATCTCCTCTGAAGCAGTTGGTCTACCCATTCATTGGAAACTATCACAACTGCTCACATACTTCTTGGAATCCTTAAATATTGATGGCCAATAATAGCCAAGACTGAGGATCTTGAATGTTGTCCTTTTAGCTACAAAATGCCCACCACAAGGTTCATCATGGAAAGATTTTAAAATATCAATTATTTCATCATTTCTTACACATCTTCTTATAATCATATCATAACTAGTGTAAAATAAATCTCCATTAACCCATGAATATCTAGCACTTTGCTTGATGAGTCTTTTCTTCTCCTTTGTAGTAAAATATGGAGGTGTCTTTCCTATGGACAGATAATTAGCTAAATCAACATACCATGGATCCACTATTGATATTGCAAATAAATTTTCATCGGGAAAAGAATCTTCAATCGAAACAACCTCACCTAGATTCTGGAGTCTAGAAAGAAAATATGCCACCTGGTTCTCTTTACCTGGTCTATCTAACACTGTAATATTAAATTCCTTTAGCAATAAAAACCATCTGGTAACTCTGCCATTAGTTATTGGTTTGTTCATTAAGTACTTAATGGCAGAGTGGTTAGTATGGATAAAAACCTCATAACCAGTTATATAATTTCAGAATTTATTCACAGCATGTATGATTGCAAGCATTTCTTTTTTAGTAACTGTGTAGTTTAGTTCTGCAGGTGTCAGATTTTTACTAATAAAATAGATGGCATAATTCAAAGACTCTTATTTTTGGCCTAATGAGGCACCTACTGTAGTATTAGATGCATCTATAAAGATGTGAAAGGGTAGGGTCGAATTAGGTCCTTTTTAAAACTAGTGTGGTTGATAATTTTTCTTTGAGTGTTTCAAAAGCTTTTTGACAATTTTCATTCTAGTGGAAATGTGCATCTTTTGCAAGAAGCTTAAACAGAGGTAAAGCTATCTTACTAAAATGTTCAATAAACCTTCTATAATAGCTTGCATACCCAAGAAAGCTTCTTACCTCTTTTTAAGTCTTCGGAATTGGCAAATTGACAATGATTTGGAATTTTGATGGATCTACTTTAATGCCTTCTGAAGAAATATAATGACCCAATACTACCCCTTCATTTAGCATCATAAAACACTTTTCATTGCTCAATGATAAATTGGCTTCAATACATCTCTTCAAAAATTTCTCAAGATTTTCTAATGAATGCTCAAATGAATTACCATACACTGAAAAATCATCCATATAAACTTTAACACACTTATGAACTAAATCAACAAAAATAGCTAATACAGTTCTCTGAAATGTAGCTGGAGCATTACAGAGTCCAAATGGTAAAACATTGTAGGCATAAGTGCCCCAGGGACAAGTAAAAGTGGTTTTGTCCTGGTCCTCTAAGGCTATCTTGATCTAGTTATAGCCACTGAAACCGTCAAGAAAAGAAAATGATGATTTCCCAGCTAATGTATCCAAAACTTGGTCAATAAATGGTAGTTGAAAATAATCTTTGAGGGTTTCTTTGTTCAATTGTCTATAATCAACACAAATCCTCCACTTACCATTTTTCTTGGGCACTACTACCAATGGAGATACCCACTGACTATCAGAGATTGGATAAATAAAATTGACTTTCAGTAGTTTTTGTAATTCATCTCTAACAGTATCCTGAAGGATGGGATTCATTCTTCTCTGTGGTTGCCTCACTGGTCCTACATTGCTATCTATGTAAATATGGTGAGTGCATGTTTTTGGGTGGATTCGCTGCATATCGGTGTAGTCCCAAGAAAATTCCTTTTGATAATTTCTTAATAATTGAATCAATTTTTCTTCCTGAGATAAGTCTAGGTGTGTGCCAATATTCAATGTTTTTTCCGGACTAATCTCTATAATCTTACTCTGTGTGTTTGTGATAGATTGAATGGGAATTTTTTTTTCAAATAATGTTTGCAAAGAATGAATGGTACATGTTTCTTGAAAACTTTGTGCTAAAAGTTGATCTGCAGCATTGTATTGTTCATTTCTTAATTCTTCAGAAATATCAGGTTGAGAAAGGAACAATTCTACCAAATCATCATTATTATGTTCTTGAAAATCATAAATTTGATTGATGCTGAAAACATATTGAACTTATTCTTTATCATTGTATTTGTCATCAAGCCATAATTTTTTTGCTATTGCTGGTGATTGTGCTGATGGGTACAAAGTGAGTTGTTTTCTTTCAGTTCCTTGTGAAATAATCATATTACCTGATCTGCACCCTATGAATGCATCAACAGTTGCTAACCATGGTCTACTAAGGATGATAGGGTGTCCTCCTAAATTAGATTTTGGCTGAAGGACTAAAAATTCAACTGGATACTCCCAAGAGTCCAGTGAAACAATTATGTCCTCCAAAATCCCTTCAAGAATGACTTTAGACCTATCAGCTAGTTCTAGGACAATTGGTGTGTATTGCAAGTTTGTGAGCTGCAGTGTTTTCATTGTTTCAAGGGTCATCACATTTATTTCAGTTCCAAGATCAATCAAAGTGTTTGGAATAGGTATGTTGTTAATGATTGTAGTGACTCTAGGAATACCAGGATCAACATACTTTTCCATTGAAATGGTGTTTGTCATAAGGCTGGCTAGATGTCCAATAACATGAATAGTTTGTGGGTCAAGTCTTTTCTTTGTAGGCTTCTTAAGGCATAGTTCTTTGATTGCTTTAGTATATATTGGAATGTATTTTATGGCTTGAAGTAGTGGAATTTTTATATAGACATTCTTTAGCTCATCTAAAACATCAAATTGAGGTAAAGACATGGGGAGTTTTGCTTGGATCAATCTATCTGGAAAAGGTGGTGGATGCATTGGTTGCATTTGTTTATTTTGGATGTCATCATTTTGTTTCTTTTGAATTGGAGTTTCATCTTCATTCTCTTTGTTTTCTTTTTTTTTGTCAGCTACTAGAGGTTCTTTTTGAAGTATCGTACCAGACCTAAGCTCGATATTTTGTAAACGTACAATGGGGTAAGATGTTCCCTCATCTACACTGTAGGATGGTCTATCTGCTCTATTATCTGGATTAGGTACAGGTTGAGCAAGTATCTGAGTAGGTCTAGGAGGCTGGTTATATGGAAGTTGTAATTGAGGTGGATTTATTGATGGAGGAGAAGACAATGTTTATTGAGTGTTTTGAGGTTGATGGACAACTTGTTGCTGAGGATATTGCTGATATGTTTGAGGATACTGCTGATATGGATGAGGATATTGTTGGTATGGTTGAGGATATGGTTGAGGATATGGTTGGTATGGTTGAGGGTATTGCTAAAATGGTCTCCATTGTTGCTGTGGGTAAGTTTGGTGTTGCCACGACATGGGAACATTCCAAGAATTCTGAACATACATCTGATCTTGTGCAGGAAATTGCAAATTTTGATTTGGAAACATACCTGGAGGTGGAGGTCGTGGTTTCCATGGTCTCTTAGCGCCCATGAAATACAAATTCTCCATATCTGTGTTGGCTTCCAAATTACAATTCTGCAAAATCTTGATTTTAGAGCAATGAAAGATATCATGATTTTCAGTGCAAAATGCACAAACTTGAACATTTTGAAAATTTTCTAAAGGGAAATCTTTCAAAGCATGTTTCTTCCGGCACTTTGGGAAAAATACATCCATTAATTGATCTTCTTCTTCCTGTATTTTCTTTGCTTTTAAAGTATCAATTTGGTTCCCTAAGGTAATTAATAGGTCTGTTTTGAATTCTTCTAATAAGTTTCCTATTTCAGCCCCTGTGACACTAGCTGAAGCAGATTTAGTGGCTTTGGATGATATGGTTCGTTTTTCGTTCCTAGCTTTGCTCCTAGAATAATTTTCACATAAATCGACAATCTCATCAAAAGGTAAGGTAGAAATATGACCTTTTCCCATAAAATTAACATCATCTAAGTATTCTTCTCGGATGCCCTTCAAAAATATTGTTCGGATCAGATCAAGAGACATGGTTCTGTGTTTTGATTTTTGTAGATTGTAAACAAATCGTTCCAAATATTCCTCTAAGCTTTCGTCCTCTTGTTAATTCATTCTAAAGATATCATCTTTAGACTCTATTGATCTACGATAAGGTTGGTATTTCTTTAAGAATATTTTTCTCATGCCATCCCAATCAGTTATTGCATGTTCACCAAGTCCCATTAACCACCTAAGTGCTGATGCTTTTAGTGTTGCTGGAAAGAGTCTAAGCCTATGGGCATCATCTATGTAACCATATGTTCGACATACTATGTAAAATTCAAACAAGAATGAATCTGGGTCTTCTGAAGCCATGCCATAAAAGGCTGGTAGCACAGATGGAGGTATGTTTTCCATTTTTATTTCCTCATCATTGTTTTCTCCTGGTTCTTGAATAGGAAATTTAAAGGTTGACTCTTCCTCTTCTCTTGGTGGATTTCGATCTTGATCTTGCCTTTGTTTCTGTTCAGCTTCTCTTTTTCTTCTTCTTTCCTCTTGTTGTCTCTCATATTCTCTAAGTTGTTCAGGAGTGGGTCCTCTTGCTGATCCTCCTCCTTCCTTAGTCATTTTGATAGGTTTTTCTATTGATTTAATGTATTGTTTAGTGTCACTTGTTTCAAAGAAAGGTTGTTCTGGTAATTTTTCTCCTTCTTGAGATTTTTCAAAATCAGTAGGTTCAAGGAGAGGTTGTTGGGTTGTTTTGCTACTTTCTCTTGATATAGAGGATTCAGGGAGATGTTTCTTCTTTGCTTCGTGTGCCAATAAAATTTGTCTTTCAATGAGTGTGAGTCTCTGCCCTGATTTTTTTTTGTCCTCTAATTATTGTACAGTGACTTTCCTGGCTAGAGTTGTGTGTTCAATCCTCTCTAAAGGGTCTACTCCTAGTGGTGGATTAGTTTTTGGATGGGGGGTTTTTATGAATCTACCTTTATCATCTCTAGGTCTAGACATAAGTAACCATGTCTTCTAAAATGTAGAATTAAAACTAAATCTGTGTTTTTTGTTTTGTTTTGTTTTTTTGTTTTGTTTTTAAAATCCTCTAGTTGCGCCTCCCCGGAAACGGCGCCAAAATTTATAGACCAATCTAGTGTTCTAGATTAGGCTCAATTTATTGTCAACCAAGGTAGGTAATCTTAGAGGCACATGTCTAATGTTTATAGACCTAAAACGATTTGTTTTCCTAAGTAAATGTTTATTGTGGTAGGCTCCAGCACTCTTTTACAAGAGATTGGTATGTGGTTCCTCACACACTTTAAACACTCATGTAATTAAATCTGATCTATTGTTATAAAAACAAAGTGCTACTAATTGTCTAAGTTTTCAATCCTTTTACAAGGTTATGGTTTACAAAAACTCTTCCAAAGTAACACACTAAAGCATACTAAAAATCAATTTCATTAAAACAGAGTTCACAGAAATGATTTCGAATTCAATACTCAACTAAACCCTCTTACAAGGACTGTTCATTAATTTAGTAATCGAATTCTGCAATTATAACTATGAATCATGAAATAAAAAAATGATGAATGAAATCACAAGCACTCGTAATCAAAATCAATGAACTCAGAGCATAAAAATTAAAAAAAATACTAAATCAGATCTAAATATTAAATCTAATGAAAATGTAAAGAAAAGTGTACCGAATTCACATGGGGGCCCTTCCACGCTTCGAAGGCACACTTGGGAAACTTCAAATGATGAGAACGCTAACTTAAAACATCATAAATTATAATATTATGTCTCTGATTAAAATATGGGAATGAATTACATTAAAACAAAGTTCTGAAACATGTACATAGTCTCAAGTTTTCTCTTACATCCAATAATATCACTAGCATCACTAGCCTATTACATGCTTCCATTCACTTATTTATCAAAAATTACAATCAAAAGAGGCTATTTTCGTTCCTTCTAATCCTAACTGATCTCCAAAACATATCGAATTAGTTTGGAATTCCTAATCATAGGCAAAATATCAAGCTCATTCATTATGACTCAGATTTTTCTACTAGATTGGTTGGGTTTGACCAACGTTGACCGGCTATTTAGGAACTTCAAATCTGATGCTGGATAGATTTTTCATCATTTGTGTACGTTCTAGATCATGTCCTTGTCCTTCGTTTTGATCTACCTACTATGCGACATGTCAGAACATAAACTATTTACAGGTAGTTATCACATCATGTAATTTTCTTGAAAATTTTCAATTTTTAACACAAAAATTCCATAAATTAAATTTAATGTAAAAATAACAATTATAATGCTATATTAATCAATTTCAATAAACTATAAGGAATTTATGGAATAAAATGGTGGATAAATGATGGGATTTTAGGAGAAAAATATAGCCATAAAATAATACCAAAAATCTATGAAATCTTCTTTGTAACCATTGCAATCGAGCTCCAGGAGTGGCTCGCAATGTTGGTTGAATTTCAAAAGCGTTGGAAGGACGAGCGGGTCACACAGTGGACCCCATAATTGATCCAGTAGTTAGATAAGGCTGATAACACCATCACTCGCACAGTAAACCACTGGGTGGATAGTGTGCTAGGAGGATTCATGACAGAAATTGCCATTGATTAGTTCGTCTCCTACTCTGAAGCAGAGTGAATATTCTTCAAAGGATTTAGGGGTAAGTTTCTCAAGACTTTACCATTTTTGATTAAGATATTACTGTGCGACAAAAGTATTATGTGTAGCCACACCGAATGAATGACCTTTGATCTGGATGGGAGTACGACGCGAAGTGGAAAATACTATCAGACCAACCAAGAAGGAGGTAGATATGTTTACAGTCCGGTAAGAGAAGCGGCTGCGCAAAGTCCTCAAGCCACACCACTTTCAAACTAGCATAGGGGTAAGAATTCACCTACACCTCCACCACCAGAAGACAACATGGCTGCACACATGAAGTTGCCTACCTTTAAGGGTGTGGGAGATGAAGACACGGATTAGTTCTAGTTTGTCGTAGAACGTAGCTAATGATGCAGTGAAGAGGGCACAAATGTCCCTTGCCTTCGAAGGAAGAGCTTTGGATTGGTACATGGGATACATCAGACAACATGAAAACTCAACCATTGAAGAGATCAATAACGCCTTGAAACAACAGTTCAAGAAGCCAAATTCATATTCTCAGATAGCGGTTGATCTAAAGGATTTCAAGCAAGAGCTTTCTGAGTCTGTGTGGGAGGCCAATCAACGATTGAAGAAGGTGATCAGAGAAGGAGGATTTCAGTACGATGATAGACAACACACAGAATGGTTCATTGCTATGCTACTACCTCACCTACGCGTACCTATGGGTCACCAAACTTTCGAATCACTAGAAAAAGCCTTGGAGGTCGCTATGAAGTTAGAAGCTGCACCTAGAGATGATACCCAGCTAAGTGTCCAACAAACCTAAGGACAACTAGAGGCGATGCACATGGAGATCCAGAATCTGCAAAAGAAGCAAGGAGCAGAGGCTAGCCCTGAAAGATGGTGCATACGATGCAGGATGAATGGTCACACCAAGGATAACTGCCCTCTGTTAAAAAACTACATGGAAGCTGGGGGACCTAGTCCATTGTGCCCTAGGGAAATTGCAAGACCAAGTGGGCCGACACTATGGTTCCATGATTGCCACGTTGCAGGGTTGCATGACACAAACCACTATCCCTGCCTTGCTGTGTACGTCCCAGAAGTAAAACAGCAATGGTGCAGGTTCTGCAGGTCGATAGGACATGATGAATAGAACTTTCGGACGTATGATTTGATAATCGATCGATGGAATCTCTATAGGGTACAGTCTGATCCAACCTCACCAAGATCCCTCTCGAGCACAGGGGGCTCCTCAACAAGAGGCAGGGGAGGTGGAAGAGGTGGAAGCGTAGGTCAGGGACGAGGGCAACAAATCTATTATAACTGTGGGGAGGCAGGGCACTTTTCCAGGGACTATCCAAACCCTACAATATAGTCCTACTGGTATTGCAGGTAGCTGGACCATGCAATTGAAGACTGTCCAGTATTGATAGCGAAGATGCAAGAAAAGCAGTCGACACCTACGCAGAATGTGTAGAGGGTTAAGACTAAAATACGAGACAAATATCTAAGTGTGAATATCGTAACACACAGTGGGATGGCCACCGGGGGGCCTTGGGAGAAAAATGCAACCGAGCCTCTGATCTGACTGACAATTATCAAATAGGAAGGTTTGGATCTAAAAAAGGAGAAAGAAAAATTTGTCGCAGCTCACAAAGACTTTGCTGAGGCAGAGGCATCTACTTCATAGCCGCCTGAAGACCTCAAGGATGATGAGGAGGTCAAACCATTTTTACAGGCATGTACGAAGCTGCTACGCAACCCAAAGGCCGTGGAAAATCTTCAGGCATTGATAGATAGCTGTGCAAAATGAACTATCCTCCCTTCAGAAGTCAAGGACGTACAAAAACTCTATAGGTATAAGAAACACACTGGTAGGGAGATGCGGTTGACTGCGCAGATTGGTGATTATGAGATGGATCAGGTTATTTTGGACCTAGGGTCATATGCGAATGTATTACCTAAACAAACTTGGAAATGAATGGGGGAACCTAAGTTGGAATGGTCCACTATCCAGTTGCATATGGCCAATCAACATAAGATAATACCCTTGGGAAGACTATCGAAGATTGTGGTGAATATCACAGGGGTTAAGGTCCAAGCTGATTTTGAAGTAATTCAGATTGTTGAAGATACAGACCCCTACCTTGCACTCCTAGGCTTGGATTGGGCCATCGATATGGAGGGCATCATTAACCTAAATAAGAGAAGCATGGTATTCAAGAATAATGGTACAAGGGTAATAGTATCATTAGATCCTGCGGAAGGCGAACGATACATAGAACCAGTGTGTGATGAAGAGGATGTGGATCACATCTATAAGTTGACTACACGAGATGAAGATTGGATCAACCCCATGGTGGAGGGGGTACTCTTCTAGGAAAAGGACAGTGAATGTTTCTCCGACTCTGATGGGGAGATAGAGAATTGGCAAAACTGGTTACATGATGTCTCTATGCTACGATGTCTTCGGATCATGAAGAAATTCCACTGCATCTCCTCAGTAGATATCTACCTTATTTCTATGGTTCTGGTAATGTTAGGGACTTTTTGCGAGCATTTGAAACCAAGGTTCCCCAAGAACGACGACTATGGGCCTGTAAGCTAGCTATGCATGGATCACCTGCAAAATGGTCGGTGATGCATGAGGAGTTGTTCTAGGATTGGCAGGAGTGTCAGAATATGATGATCCTACGATTTGAGGCCCCAGCTGATGTGTGAATCAAAATGTTCCTTGGACTCGAAGATCCACGCGAATATCTGTTCACTTGGATAGAACAATGGTGTGACAAAACTGCCCAGGAGTGGGTTCATCTACTTATTCATGCTCTGGGACCAATTGCCACTGTATCGTACTTAGACGCGAAGCTCCATCAGCGCACCCACCACTGGGAGACTTTGAAGGATGAATTTCTGGGAACATTTGGATTATTAGGCAGGACATAGGCACTTGATGTAGCTCTGCAGGACATTGACACTGTAGCATGGGGTGAATCACACCTGTGTGTCGCACCTGAAATGCCAAATTGGGAACCACAGGTGCCAAGCATGATCAAATACTGTAGCCTAGCCCCAAAAGAAGGTTAGAATGATCCACGAGAGGGTTCTGACTCAGAATTGAACAAGGTGCGCACGGTTACCGGACCACGCGGGCTGCGAACGGATAGCATTGAGACACACCCCATGTTGGTTAAAATTGGGGATGCAAATATTATATATCTGGTAGCTCCCGCAACAAGGGGACAACTACGCTCACTTCTCGGCCATGCGGTTATTACAGAAAGCTTGTTCAGAGGTATGCAGTGATCATAACACCTTTGAAAGATTTGCTTACGAAGGCGGCCCAGTTCTGTTGGGATGACACATGCCGAGCGAAAATATCTTTCGGTTTGAAGTACTTAGAGATTAAACCTGTGTTGGGGGAAGATGCGCAGGAGGCGCAGGTGTTTAACCCAAGCGTAGCAGGTATGCCAAGCACAAAAGATTTGCGAAAACTATCCGTTGGCACAATAACATCTAGTAAAAATAAAAAGTTATCGTTAAAAGGAGCGGGTCGCTAGCATTTAATGGGGTATATTTTGAGGATTTTTAACCGTTTACCTGATGGTAAGTTCTAGGTAAAGTTTACCCTACCATTGGATGCCCGCAGGCACTATAAAAAGGGCTGGATAGCTCAAACAAGGGTTCCATCTCACTTGCATAACTTGTACTTATCCTCTTTATCTCGCACGAGATTGAGCTGTAAGATTTTTTGGGTCTGCATTGTCCCCTTCATGTCAGATCAACCTCCCCCTTCTGATAGTAGCCACCCAGAGTCAGGATTCATTTTCTGTGCTAGGATGATAGCCACTAACCCAGCTGATCCCTCAGCACCTACTGCCCCAAAAGTTGAGGAAGTAATGGAGATCGGGCCTGAGGATGAAATAATGCCCTCAACACCGGTCACAAGGAAGGGAAAAGAGCAGGCACAGGGCTCAGGGAAGCCCCCCAAAGCTACGAAATGGGCTTCAGGGAAGCCTAGGACCTCCCCAAGGTATGCCAAATTTCCGCGGGAAATGCCTTAGGCTCAGGCTGTGCAGGAGGAAGCCTTGCCTTCCAATTCGATCAACTGGTTACCTCCCTTCATCCGCCCGCGCAGGCCCTCGATGTGCACACCAAAGAACCTTGATGGCCTGGTTACCTATATGTAGATGCCTCTAACCTCGAGAGAAGTCCCTATCCTGAGTGACCCCTGCAGGAAGCTCCATGAGGTTAAATTCGACGATCACGACTTGGCGAATTACGAAGCCTTCCCTGAGCTGACCCCCGCGCTTTACTTCGACATAATTTACATAGACGATGGGGTCACAGTTGTTCCTCAGCGCTGGGTAAGCGGATTGGCCAGATCCGGGCTCTTGAACTTATTGCATATGCCCCACTTTGGCTATTACAATGACATGGATTCCCTGGCTCGAAAACTGCTCACCCTAATTCACAATGGCTGCCTATGGATTCGGGATAGGGTCCCCATAGATGCTGCATTTTTTCATAGAATCACGGGCCTTCCCATGAACAGGCCACACCCTCTGGAGCGTGTGGGCAAGAAATATGAAGGGTACACCACTGAATATGTGCGTAATACCTACCATGTGGAAAGGAATACGTGGGGCTTCGTCATAAAATCCATCAACGACCCGGCTACGTAGATGGGTACCATATTACTAGCTTGCAAGACAATGCGAAAGTGCTAGGTCGCAATCGTCCCTGCTTATGTCATTCGGCTAGCCGGTCAGTGTGTGAAGGGGGTCTGCCTCAATTGGGCCCAATACTTATGCGATGAGTTCTTAGTCAACGTTTGCAAATCGTAGGTGTAGGGAAAAGCCTTTTTCTATGGCTGGCTACTATTTCTTATAGCCCTCGTTGCCTGGGAAACCCCTGCGGAGTCGGTCCTCCCTAAGCTCCCTCTAGATATGTGGGAAGGGGTTCAGTATGCCCATTTGTGGGATTCAAGGATATGTAGTGCATAGAAGATAACCAAGTCTTCTGGGTCCTCTTCCAGAGTAGCGTGTCCGCAGCCATCAATTCTCGACCTCGGCTATCCCCCACAATATATGAAAAACACAAGAGTATCGTAGCATTCTAGGTTACCGCGAACAACATTCAGATCTGCATCCACAAGGATAAAACTTGGACGTCACTTATTTATATGGTAGCAGACGAGGAAACTGACAATGTGATTGTGCTATGGCCTCCCGCCTGGAAGATAGGCTTCAAAACTAGCACAAGGGGCACTGTCGGTACTAGCAAGACACAGGTACTCCCACTTGTTATTACCAAGGAGACTGGAAGCATAGGGAAATACTCAGGTGTAGCCACGAAAAAGGACACGCAACCAAAGTAGACCACCATGAATAACATCGAGTCTGAAACCCAGGTCAATTCGTAGCTAGGCACAGAGGAAGTAAACGTCAGAGGTACGAAGCGAACAGGCGAGCCTGTTAAGGGACCTCGAAAGAAGCAGCGCACCCAGCGGAAGGAATGAGATGAGATGGTTATGTTGACGGACAAAGATCTCGAAAAAATCGTAGATGCGGTCACACTGGCCACAGAAGAAAAATGGGTAGCTTTAGAGGAACACTAGAAGGTTGCGATAAACGCCATTCAGGAAGATCTTTGAACCTTGTAGCTAAAGATAGACACGATCTAGACTAGTGTGGTTTAGGGACGAATTCCCTTTGCATCTAGCAATACAGTGCTAGCCACGGAAGAAAGCCGTCTCTGTCCCTTACCTAGTGTCACCCTTGTGATCAGTTCGCTGGACCAGAAGATCCAACTCCAAGCAGGTGAAGGGGTGCGGTTGAATCTTACCAAGCTACCCCATGAAGCATTACAGGGTCTACACACCACTGTGTTTTAGGATATTCATCATCGGGACTAGAAAGTACACCGACAACTTGGTATGGCCGAACAAACCATCACACAATAGAACGCATAGGTACTCTTTTCTTTCACCCAACAAGAAGAGCTCGAAAATTTGATCCATCAGCTTTGCATAGAGGTTATATAAGAGATCCCGGCCAGAGCCACCCCCCAGGCTAAAGTGGAAGGATTGGTCGTAGCATTAAAGGCTTCCAGGATGGAAATGCAGGTCATTAAGACACAGTTGGAGTAGCATATCACTGACTTACAGGCAAAACTGCATCCTGAAACACCCTCGGAGGTACGAGCCCAGCGCGCTACGCTAGTAACCGCAGCTACAAACACCATTACAGGAAATATTTCTCAGGGCACCCAATTACTCAACGATGCCATGCAGCTCTAGACCAAGGTCCAACGCGATCTGGTCCTCCAGAAAATAAATCAGGACTTGTGACAGAAGGAGGAAGCTTTTGAGCAGATCGAGGCTGCATTACCTACTGTGGTCCTTGCACAACGTTTGGCACAATTGAGGACCAACAACACCCTCCAAGATGAGATCAAGGGACTTTGCCATAAGAAGCATGTTATCAGAGAATTCTTGAAGCCTTGGGCTACCACAACCCTCCATCTCTCATAGGATGTTGATGGTGCTGTGAAGTGACTAAACCTGACATTGGAGAGTGTCACGGCTATGACAGAGGGACCGATATCGCAAAATATTGTAGATTTTGCGCAGAGAATTGCTGCCCAGAGTCAAGAAGTGCTGCCCCTATTGGTCATAATCGTCAATGCACTGCATACGCAGGTGGAGGCCCCACCACCATAGCGACTCGGGATGAGTCACAATATTGTGTTGGGGGACTGTTGGAACAAGGTCTCCTACAAAAGCTATGAATTTGGTCCATTATGTATACTTTTTATTATATTTAGTCTAACACAGGGGTTTTGGGGTGGGTCAAAGCCCCTAATGCACTGAAGGGGGTCAAGGGTAGACCAAGAGTCTGCAAACCACGGTTTGCAGACCATTGGATGCGTAGGGTAAAGTAGTATAAGTAATTGAACCTTTTTTGAGTTGTAGAGGCAGAAAATGAACTAAGATTGGTGTGAATCACGAATTAGTAGATCTATTTTGGGTTTTTGGGGAAAGGACTCCTGTTGGCTGTGTGCATAGAGATACTCAGTCCTGCTATGTGCAGACCCTGCTGCTGTGTGCAGAGGTTGGGTTTTGGGTATTGTAAAAGGATCTAAAGGATTAATGAAAGCGGAAGGTTGTCTGACTCTATGATATTTGTTATGTTATGCATGATTCTATGTGGAGCTCTGCAAGTAACTCTGTTAAGTACTTATCCTGTGTTGACAATTGATCTGAATCTGCTTGTTAGACTTTATGAAAGAATAGCTGCAATAGTTTCTTTATTGTCTTGTATCTGTTATTTATTGTGATTATATATGGTATTGCACACATGGATGTGAAGGGACTGATATATCTGGGTTCTGTAATATGTGATCTAATATTTGTAAAGTCGAACGCAGCTCTACCTGACTTACCTGCCCTCTCCCAGGGTGCGGAAACCTAGTTCTAGCACCCTCCCATATTTCTTCGGGTGAGACTTTGGCCTGCGCAAGCAGGTCATTGCCAAAAGGGCCAGTAGTATAGGGGTTTGTTGGAAAACCTTAACCTCCGAACCTGGGTCAGGACCCCTCGAGCCAACATGCACCGCCTGTGCACTATAGATATGAGGCCTACCACCATGATTCTACAGACAATCCTTTTTTAGATGCTTCTTACTACATGTCCAACACTCCAACCATCTAGTACCATCACCTCTGTGATGCTGCTGATGTGATCCATGTCCCTGTTTGGATACAGCTAACTTCTTGTATGGTGCCATATTTTTTTTTTCTCCATTCCAAGGCCTTGTTCTTTTCGACTGCCATTTACCTTTACCTTTTTCTTTCCCTTTCCATCCTTGATGAGATTCATTCTATGCTTTTACTGCTCATAATAGTGCTTCAGTTTCCCAATAACTTCTAGGGCTCATCATACTCGATCTGATCTCGCAATTCTAATGGAAATCCACTGAAAAATCACTAAACTTTATCCTTCTCATCTTTAAGATACGGTACATACCTCAATAGCTCCAGGAACTTGGTCTTATACTCCTCATATGTCATTGATCCCATATTTAGCTCATAGAATTATTTGGCCTTACTGTTGTAGTACCGATATGACATGTACTTCTTCCTGAAAGCCTCTTGAGCTCATTCTAACTCAAGTCCTTTATCTTGATGTCTTTGACCCGCTTTACATCTTCCTACTAGATATCTGCTTTACCTCTCTAGCTAAAGATAACTACATTGGCCATCATATTATATGTGTAATTATGTAACTCAAAGAAATTATTCATCCAAAGTATCCAAGCCTTTGCATCTTTCATCTTCTTCAAATATCCATCAAAAGTAGGTGTCTTTTCTTTCTTAAACTCATCCGGAAAGTATCCCCTATAACTCTCCTATAAGGATGATAACGATGACGATCATAACTCATGTCAGAATTAGAAGTAGAGTAGTACTTGCATCCATCACCCCTCCTATCTAGAGGGTCCAAAAGTCTGACATATCTAACCATATCATCTTTGTCCAACCCATTCCCACCATGATATCTACTTCCATATGCCCCATTAGTTATATCCTCCTGTCCATGCTTGATCCAAAGTGGTCCTTGTCGCTACAATTATCACAAAATTTGAAGGATTAGTGCATTCAACTCTGCATGTTTATCTTGTGCTTGCATGAGTCTATCATTATCTTGCTTCCAAATCCTTATTATGCCTTCAAGCTTCTCAATGCATCTACCAAGTTATAAGAGTGCCCACCACGCTGCTCCTCTAATCGATAAGGAGAGTCTCATGAACTGTAATCTACCATCTTGATATTCATATTGATTTCTTTCTTACAAGAATTAGGGGAATTTTGAAATCTAAAATGGGCCTCTTAAGGAAATTATAAAACAATAATGGAAATTATAAAATAAGATTAGATTAAATCATCAATTTTTAGAGGGAAAAAAGGAAAATCTACTTTTTCAACTCGTATTTTCAACTTATCTCCCTATGGATTTACTCAAATTTTGAGCGGGAACACTCGTTGGATGCAGAATTTGATTCCTCATCCAAGGAGTACCCATGTTAGATACTTTCAATGGACCCTGCTATGGGAAAAATGAAAAATACATGAAAAATGTGATTGCAATCATGTTTTTTCATGTATTTCTCCTTTTTTGTTTAGCAGGGTCCATCAAATGTATGCAACATGGGCACTCCTCAGATGAGGAATTAATTTTTTCATCCAACGAGTACTCCCTCTTGAAATTTTAATAAATCCATACAGAGATAAGTTGAAACTACAAGTTGAAAAAGTAGTTTTATTATTTTATTATTTTTTAATTTTTTACTTTTTTACCCCAAAAGTAGTGAATCATCCCCCATGCTTGACATCATAATCTTGAATCCTAATGGTTCTTCTAAGTTTTATTTTGGTTGTACATTTTTCTTAGGAGGCCCATTTTAGACCTCAAAAGTTCTCTAATGGAATTTTGTGTCAGCTAAACCAAATCATAAACAAATCAACGTACCTTAGCATCATTCAGGGAGGATATCTCCTGCAAGAGCAACCAATCTATGTAATACATGTATACACATAATCACATCAACATGTAAATATATAACATATATATAAAACAACATATAAACATCATTCTAGCCATATTTGAGTCATCAATGCACGACCATATCATTCACACACCATGACGACCTCATGCATGACAACAACAACCATACGAACGTATGCTTGATAACATGTAAAGACTTGACATGCATAAACAATGCATAACCCATTATACAATCATGATAACACATTCCATAACAACCCCATCAACCTTCACATGGCAACATCACGAAAACCATGACCAACACCATGCATATGAAACAAGAATATAGACCACAAGAATGAGTAATATATGTGAAAACAACATGAATGCATGACCAACACACCACCCATCCAATACAAGGGGTGAAACATGCTCTGTTACCACTCTGTAACACCCTCCTCCCACATCTACCCAAGTAACCAGCAAACCAGGGTAAACATGTGACGAAGAGTTACTATGATATGATTCAACCTCCTTGTTCACCTTAAGGAAGTGGAACCGACACCACACAAATACACAGACATTCTGCACCTGCTACAGGGCACCCAGAGCCATCCAGACCTTCTAGGTGGTTAGCTCCTGAGACAAAATGACCTTTTAATGCATCAATCCCCTAGTCGCTCCCTTGATAATTGCAAGAGTGTGACTAAAAACCTTCAATTTCTCACACAACATGGTCTTGCGTGTGACTCGAGACTTTTCCAAGTAGTTCTAAGCTTACGACCTCGATTTCTATGCCACTTTTTAGGCCCAGGGCTCAGGTCACTACCCAAAAATCCATGACACTTATAGAACTGAAATATAACAACAGAATAATGATATAAATGCAATTACTTGAACAAGGACTTGACTAGACCCCTACTAGCCATAACATGCATTTCTTCAAATATGTCACAAATATGCATTCTACAGGTTTAAACAACAGATCTGAGCATAGGAGTCTCATACTTATCTGAGAATCACTAAGAAGAAATGATGCATTATATCATTAGTTGAATTATCATATATTAGTTCATATATTCATTACTCATCCATTTACAATTCAAAACATGATGAGAACCATACATTTTCACTATCATAAAATACATTCATAACCAACATATAAACAAAAGAAATACTCAGGATACAACAACCATAAATGCCACATATAAACCAATTCATTTGCACATAAAATACCAAGGATAAGAAACTCTTATTGATGAATGCAAAAGCCAACCAGGCATGAGACTACTGTGTTCAACCTGAACATAGATTGGCCGAGACAAATCTGTCTTCTGCCAAGCACCCTTGCGCTATATTCCAAGCATGAATGTGGGACTCAAACCAAAATAACTAACCAGGTTTCCTGAGGCTAAACGACCTCATCCTCAACAATAGAAACACACCGTTATCATAATCCTAATCGGATCACTAGGCCAAAACAATAAACATGTAATAATAAGATTTACCATGATCTCCACTAGATCACTAGGTCAAAATAAGCATGGATGCCACCAGATTTCTCCACATACACCATGAGGAATTTTCCTATCTTATAGTCTCTAGGATTTACCACAATCCACACTCTAATACATGGATCACTAGGCCTTAAACAAGGCACCACCCTCTAGGATTTACTGTATATCCTATCCCGGTATTCCTTGGATTTATGAAGAGCACCCAATAACTCTAGGCTTCACTGTATATCCTTTCATTCACTGGTCGAGGATTCCTAGGCCCATTGAGGAAACATAAATCTGGATTTACCGAAACCCACTGGGCTTGTCTTGGGGTTACTAGGCCATGTGCTCTTTCATTCAAAGATCCACCTCACTTAGTTTTGAATCCATCCGACAATCCAACTCAACTAAAACATGAGAACCCCATCACACCATGGCTATCCAGAAATGGCAAGGCAAGGCTCAAGAACATTGTCGCACCTGGAAAAACCCATGCCAATGACAACAAGAGAACCAAGATCATACACACATAACCATGCATGCCAAATCTAGCAAGGAAATGACATATGATACCTACAAGTAAACCTGATGTAGCTGCTTGATATTGATCTTACTTGTTTGATCTTTTGCTTCCTCTTTACCTTTCTTGATCTAATGCCAAAATGATCCAAGAAAATTCTCAAGTATCCAAAAGCGTGAGAGAGAGAGAGAATACAGAGAGAGATCCAAAACAAAACTGAAAAAAGGTACCAACTTATCCTCAAAAGCCTTTTTATCAATGATGCCTCTATTTTTTTCATTTTCCTCCTCACACACAACCTGTGACCTTTCACCTTCCTTTTCTCCTATTTTCCATTATTTTCACAAATAAAGGACAATAAATTCCACTTTGACTTTCCAAAGGCTTTTCCATTGCCTTTTCCAATTTCATTTAGCCATAATAACCAAAATGAATAGAACACCCGCACTAGGATTATTTTTCCCAACATTTAGCTTCGAATAAGTGTCCCATAACTGTGATTATTGTTTTTCCTTTATTAACTTTATTACATGGAATCTTCACCAGGGATGTTACAAAAAACTTATTATGATTAATTTTAAAAATAATTAATGTATGAGTTAAACATAAATGGATTTTGATAACTGGGTATAATGATATAATGAGAGCTCAGGGTGTTATGATTTTTTTATGCAATTTGTGTGTATGGTGTTCGGTCAAGTGTGACAGACAACTGTGCGACTGAGACATGCATGCGATGGCATGAAATACAACATTTTCTTGGGGATATTTTGAATTACATGGCTTTAGTAAGGGTAGATAACAATGATGGAAAAATTTTTCATCTAAAGGAGCCCCAGGTGTTCATCATGGCTCCTATGAAAGGAGGAGATGGGGTTGTGATTAATGATGTTAGGTTGAATGAGAAAATGAGATTAAGGGTTCGACTCTACTTGTCCTCTTCCCACCTCCAGAAACAAAAAAAAAGTGCCACCTCATGCTAATCATATATTTACATAGTGGTGGTTTTTGTCTCGGCTCTCCTACCCTACCATATTTTCACAACTTTACTCTCAAGTTGGCGACATTTTTGGGTGCAATCATAGTCTTCGTGGCTTACAATTAGATCCATAACATTTTCTCCCCCGTTTACGATAATTGCATCACGTCACTCCAATGGGTGAGCTCCCACGCGATGGATGGAGGAGACTTTGAACATGATCAGTAGGTTAACTCCCATACAAATATGGCATGTATTGGTTCACTTCTTTGGTATTCTTGGGATGTAAGGCCATATATAGGTTTATACAATCTACACAACTCTCGAAATGACACAAATATATGGGAAAATCCCCTTTTACTAACTGATTTAGACTGGGAAAAGGGCTAGAAGAATTCAAAAAGGGGGATCAATTTTAACTCTTAATTAAAACCCTTAATGGGAAGTCCACCTATTTTTGGGTTTGAGGTTTGGATTATGTGGCACATATTAAGTAGTAGATTAATAATCAACTAATATATCATGTACATACATAACATATCCTTCATGAAGGGAAACAAATAAAGGATCATTTTCAGCTACATGATTACAATTTCTCAAGAAATTCCAGCATTTTTTTTAATCTAAGGTTGCGAGGGGGTGATTCATGAGCTAGAAACCCTCGAGGCTCTGTTTTCTATAAGGATGCAGTGCGTAGCAAAGGATCTAATCCATTGGATCTACCATAATGCAATCGTGGAACTCGCATGGTTGAACAACAACAACAATCCCCTACCATGGAGGTAAACCTAATAGTGGTAAATAAAAAAAATTATGTTGTTCAATCTAGGGAAATGATTTTCATATTCAATGGCTTTTGGACTAGAACTGATGCTTTGTATTAATGGGTTTTTACAACCTAGACCAAAAATTATGACATATATATTTTCTCAAAAGTTTTCTTCATTGTTCATTTTCATACCCAGGAAGATGTGGAGGGATTATTGAAAGAAGGGTCCTAGTTTTGGGGAAAGGAAAGGCTCTTCATTACCCCTTGGTTCCTAAAATTTGATGCCACAATAATGGTGGTTTCATCATTTCCAGTATGGGTGAGGCTTAAAAATATTCCCCTTCCATTCTGGCATCATAAGGTTCTTGAGGAAATTGATAACTCCCTGGGTTCATTAAAAAATATTGATCTCGATTGAATGGAGAAATAATCATTTACCTTCGATAGAATTTGTGTAGAAATTGACCTAAGTAAAGGTCTACCAAGCCACATTCAGCTGAAACATAAAAACTTCCAGTGGTCCCAACTTTTGTATTATGAAAATATGGCATTTAGATGTTTCTAATGTTACCAAACAAGACCCTTGCAGAATACATGCCCTCAAGAAAAATAAAAATAAAAATAAAAAGGGGTAGGCCCACATAATAAAAGGATGGAAAACTTCTGATCCCTACCTCATGAAGGAAGAAGAAGAAGAAATCAAAAAATACTCTCCAAATCAAGAAGAAATGGATTTTCAGGTCCATATAAATTACAACCCACAAGAAAAATGGTACAAAATTAGAACTGATCCATGAACCAGAAAAACATATAAAAGTGGCACACAAAGAGGGTGGGACGATGGGCACAAAGAGAGTTCATATTTTAGAAAGTTAAGTTTTAGATAAATAAATTCCATGGAATATATTTGGTAGTGAGTTGGTAATGGTTCTAGTCAACCCCAACTGATGGGGATGGCAGAAGGTCCATTAAAATAAAGGCAAGATAGAGAAGTTAAGTAATTACGATCACACTTAACTTCACATGTTTCTATTTTTTTTTTCTTATGCACATATGCCAAGATGCTTCTCTTATTGAATGCAATTAGCATATACAAAATGTATTTTTGTTCATTTTTTAAAAATTTTAATAAATTACAGGTTTTTCCACTTTGGAAAAAATTGAGCTAAACATGTAAACATTTAATAAAAAACATGGAAAATTTTTTAATCATGGAGATTCACCCCACTTTACAATGGAGATTCACAATCTATAAATAATATTTGTTACTATACTATGGGTCAATGCCATGTTTTACTAATACAACATGCTAAAAAACACATCTCATATTCATATGGCATTTTTTTAATTAATAAATTTATTAAAAAGGAAGAAAGAGCATAATTACTTTGGAGATCTCAACCTTTGATCTGTATATACTGCTAATAATATTCTATAATATCCTATGGAGGTTAAATCCTTACCATTCACCTAATAATTATTTATCATTAAAATTAAAATTAAAATTATGGAAGCCCTTTATCAAAATAGACACGCCTATCAACATAATCAATATAAAAATTCCTATATGTGTAGTCTAACTAATAGACAAAATGGCCATTTTCAGGACATTAGTTGGTTCAAAATGTCGAACAAATCTTACATATGTGATTAATTTGAAAGATATCTCATTTACCTTGAGTTTAAGTTTTTTAATATGTAGAATTCTAGTGCCCCAATGGTTTTTTAGGCGTTGAATCCATTTATGCATTAAAAAAAAAAAAAAAACAACAAAAAATCACAATCTTGCATGAAATTGTATTACTTAGGAAAAAGACCATTTCATCTATAAGTTAGATTGTGGCATCAATATATATAATAATTACTAATATATCTATATATTACTATATTATAACTATTATAATATATGCTTGTTATATAATTATAGTTATATTGTAGTTAATATATGTTTTTATTAGTTAAAGTAATATATAGTTGTAATTAATAATATTATAGCATTATTTATATACTATTAATCTTATTATATAATTTTTTTTTTTTTTTTTATGATATATATATATATATATGTGTGTGTGTGTGTGTGTGTGTGTGTGTGTGTGTGCGCGCATTTAATTATAAATTAGTTGATTGGTAATATTAGAATTCATATTATAATGTATAGTGATATTTTATATGTTAATATTAGTTAATTAAGGTTATTTATTAAATATGTATATTAATATTTAATATATATTTATTAAGATATATTATAACTAGCACAACCATAGAAATTAAATGGTTGGTATATGTCTATAGGCATAAATTCATAATAAGCATTAAAACACTTACTTCAACATACATCTCAAGTTGCTAAAATTTAAAAAAATCATAAAATTTAACTAAAGCTCTTAGGCCTCATCCGGATAAATCACCATGTTCTCACCATCCATCAGACTGCCAACAACTTTCTTCGCACTTAGGCCCAAACCTGATAGGGGGTCACTTTTTATCTTTTTCTAAACGTCTCCCTGCAACACGTATTTCTTAAAGCGGAGAGTGAAATGGCTTACAACATGTTCATATTTGTGACACCGCCTACATTAGAATGGTATGCCCTCATAGTTAAAATTTAACTAAAGCTATTTTTCTTCCAATTTTTGTGGTGTCAACCTTGTAGGTTGTTGAAATCTAGGACTAGCAACACTTCCCTCTTTATAGAAGTGAGTGGTAGGCTTCCTTGTTGCCATAATTTTACATTCAATTTTTCTTGCCAACCTGAATGCCTTCTCCAATGAATCAAGTTCCAAAATGAGAACTTCATTTTGGATGTTATCCTTTAAAATACCTATGAAGAGATCAATCCTGTGTTCCTGTGGAATATCAGTTACCCTTATATTCAATTTTTGGAAGTCATCAATGTGCTCCCCCATTAAACCCTTTTGTTTGAGATTTATCAATTGGCTAAAGAAGGTGTTGCTCTTTGTATCCTCATAATGTGCTATCATTTCCTGTGTAAAAATTGACCAAGTGACAATTTTTTTACGAGAGCAAAGCCGTCGATACCATACAAATATATTTTGTTCTAAATGTAAAGTTGCAATGCATAACTTTTGTGTGTTTTGGACAGTATGGAGATCAAAATATTGCTCCATCTGTAGTATCCATGTTACAGGATCCTTTCCATCAAACTTCCTCATATCCATTTTTTGAATATGGTGGTTCTTCCCACCAACATTAGATTTTATGAAATCATGATTAACATTTATTTTGTTCTCATCATTAGTTTCCTCTACTATCTTTTCACCATTAGGAAAAATTTCTTGTATCAACTTTGTCAAACCTTCCATGTCTGCTTTTAGATCATTCTTCATGTTTTCCATTTTAGATTCCATGCCAGCTTCCATGCCATCTATCTTAGATTCCATGCCATTCTTCAAACCATCCATCTTAGATTCCACGCATTTCTTCAAACCATACATCTTAGTTTCCATGCCTTTCCTCAAAACTTCCATGTCATTTTTTGTTGCTCTTTATGAGAGAGAAATTTGTTGCACTTGCTCTTGTAATTTTGATATGTCATGTTGCCATTCTTCGTCTTCATGAGTCATAGTAGAGCTTTCTAAAGGCTTAATGGGTGTTGAATTATTTTTAGGGGCCATTTTAGAATCCAATACTGATATCTATTCTACAATATGCCCTTGTAATCAATTCAACTTGATTCTTCAAACAAGACTTATGCAATTCATAAAAAAATACACACCTTTTACTTGCTTTTGAGGAGCTCGATATTGAAATTGAATTATCTCTATAATTGCAGATCCTCAATATCTAAAATTCATACCTTTAGTAGCTCTCTGAAGCTTCTTTCAAATGCCACAGGTCTGATTTGATTTTGATTCTTCAAGGCAAAGTTATGTCCAATCTCCTACAATGACCCAATTTTGGACTGGTTCAGTAGAGCGAATTTGTATGACTTGCCATGTGTCACTGTTTCCTCCTTTGGCTCTGAAATTGATATACCAAAAACTAAAATCCATGCCCTTGTGGCCACTTTTTATAGCATTCCAATCCGATGCTCAGAGAGAGAGCTATGAAGATTTTCCCACGATCACCTCTTTGAGATGAAATTCAGAATCCTCAAAAAGCCCTAACTTTCACAGATCATATCTCTGAAAATATTGCGAACCAATATCTAAATTTTTTGACGATGTTCCTCAGGATTGTGGCTTCGCACTCTAAAAATTTCAGCTTCTGAACCTTCGTAGAATAAACATTATTATGAAACTACCACGATGATTTGTTTAGGTTAAATTCAGGAGTCTGCAAAATGACCTAACTTGCACAGATCATATCTCCGAAAATGTTGTGAACCAAGCTCTGAAATTTTTTTACGATGTTCCTCATGACTTTGGCTTCGCACTCTAAAAATTTCAGATTCTGAACCTTCGTAGAAAAAAAGTTATAGCGAAAATTCCATGCTGACCTATTTTGAGCAGCGAAACCCTAGAATCTCAAAGCTCTGATACCAAATGTTGTGAAACCAGCTCCAAGAAGAGAAGAAAAGAGATATTAATGCCTTTGAAATAAGCCACTTCGAGGGGGCAACCTCCAATACATTAAATGAATGAACAATTCTTGGATGATTCAAATTACAAAACCTCTTTTCTATATATAGGAGTCCATGGGGCCATATTGTAATCCTAAGAGGGCCACAATGTAATCCTAGCCGACCTAACAATAATAATTTAAGGGCACAATAATAACAATATGGGGGTTACAAGGGTACAATAATAACAATAAGGGGGTTACACTAACAACAATAAGGGACTATACTAGTAATATAGGGACCTAACAGAGGCACATCAGCTGGAGGTTAGGTCTTAGTTTCAAGACAATGTTGCTGATGTTGGGTGCTCTCCTCAGGCTTTTGGTGACATGACTGTCTCGACCTCACCTACTACAGGTTCCCTTTCACCCCTTCCTTATGTTATTTTTATTAAAAAAAAAAATTATCGACATGAGAAAATGATTGGGGACATGTCTTTTGGAGCTTCTGTGTTGTTGTGTCAAACCCTATCTTTATTGGTGTTTCTCCTCAGGTTATTTTCCTGGTGCCTTTTCCATTGAAATCACTCCCATCTTCAAAACCTCGACCCTTTCCAGCTCTTCGGGGACCATCAGAGTGGTGAAATCCTTTACAACATCATGCCTAAGCATATTTTCCCTCCTAATGAGGGTCTAGTTAGTGGAATTGGGAAATTTGTTCTTAGGATTCCCGGGGATGTAAATAACATGGATGAAAATCCACCTTTTCAAATGCTAAAGAAAAGGTTATAGAGGAAATGGTTTCTGGTAAACAATTATCCATCATTGAGGAAATTAGAGCTATGAATTCCTAAGTGGTGGTGTCATAATGAAAGTTTTATTTTATAATTGTAGGGGTTTTGAAAGTCCCTTAAAAAAGAATTTCTTTAAAAGTATTGGTTAAGATGGAGAATCCAAATATAATTTTCCTCCAAGAAACCCTTGGTGCTCGTGAGTTTGTTTCTTCTATGATGGAATCCTTGTTTGGAGGGTGGAGGTTTATTGCATCGGATTCCCAAGGTCCTTCTAGGGGAATTTTTGTTGGGTGATTGAAGTGTAAAATGCAAGTTAAAAGTTATTGGAGCATTAGTTGAATGTTTGGGATTAATGTTTTTTCCTTAGAGCCAGAGGCCTCTTTTAGTTGTTTAAATATTTATGGTCCAAGTGATGGATGATTATAATTCTGGAATAATTTCTTTGGTTCAAATACGTTGGAAGTAAAAAAACTAATCACAGAGGAATCTAAATTTTTCCTTGGGCACGGTTGAGTCCTAGGGACCCAGAGCCAGATTATATAATCTATCATATTCTTTTGTTAGAAATTTAGATTCTTTAAATATGATGGATCTTGAGCCTATAAAACTTAAGCCTACATGGTGGAATCACTGCATAGGGGAGGAGAAAATTTCAAAAAGGCTTAATAATTTTTTTAATGTTGTTGGGTTGGTGGAGAAGTTTAATTCTAATCATCAGCGGGTTGGTTCTTAGGGGGGAATCTAACCATTCCATTATTTTGTTGGAGCTAAAATTTCATAGTGCCAATCCTAGAAGCATTTTAAATTTAACTCATCTTGGATTCAATAAGAAGAGTTTGTTTCTCTAATCAAGCAAGGCTGGATTCCTTTAAACTCACATAGAGGGTGTTCGACAAAACAATATTTTGAGAAAAATTTAAAGAGGATTAAAATTAATGCTATGGAGTGGACGAAGTTAAAATGCAAAAAAATAAGAGGAGTATCTTATGGATATTAAAAGGGAAATTCATGTTGTACGAGAATCTGATGATGTGGGTTTTTTGAATGCGACATCTGGGGAGAACTTTGTCCATCTGGAAGCCAGAAGAAAGGGAACCTTGAAGGCTTACGAGGCTGCCGAGAGATTAAAAATTAGGGCCTATGGCTTGAAGGGGGTGACAATAACATAAATTTTTTTCACTCTTATGTAAAGGGTAGGAATTTGATTAATTCAATTTGGAATCTCCAGGATGAGACTGGTAGGGAGGTCTCAATTTTGAGGGACTAGCCTATATGGCTAGAGACCACTTTTAGAACTTGTTTCAAGTTCCTGCAAGGGATAATATTTCACAATTCATCAGGGTGACACACTTTTCCCTTGATTTGCGAATGAGGAAGATAATAGAGAATCGATAGATGATTTTTCTGAATAGGAATTGAAGGTTGTTCTAGCCAATTTTCAAAAGGATAAAATTCTAGGGCTTATGGGTGCCGGGGGGGGTTGAATTCATTGAAGGTTTTTTTGATATACTCGAAAAGGATATTTTAGAAGTGGTAAATGAATTCATAACGGAAGGTAAATTTTTGGCGGCCTTCAATTCTACTTTTATCGCACTCATTCCCAAAGTTGATAATCCTTCCTCCTTTTAATACTTTCACCCTATCTCTTTATGAAAATGTGTTTATAAGTTCATCTCCAAGGTCATTGCCAATATATTAAATTCTATCCTTGTTGAGAGTTTTAATTAGCGAATTAAACCTCTTAATATTTAATTGTCAATCCGGGAGTCGTAAACACAAGTTGTACTGTGTTTTTGGTTCAGTGTTGAAATGCAGAGTATGTAATTTTCCTTTGATCGTTAAGTATAAAATGATGGAAAAGAAAAAATACTAATTAAGAAAACTAGCACTCGTATCATTCTAAGAAAACATAAGCAATTTGAAAGAAATATACTTAACCCAATCCTTATGTGCTACTTGACTCAAACAAATCAACATTCAAAAGGTAGAATTGATGATCTTTTAATCCATAACTAATTTAAATTAGTATAGACAACTTCAAGTTATTTTAATAATGAATGGAAATAATTATAATTGGAATCTCCTACAAAATGAATCAAATAATCAACTATATATTTAAGGAAATCGAAATAATTATGTTGCAAATGTCACACAATTCCACACGGCCTATGATAACCACTACTACTCTATTTCCAATCAATGTTGGGTATTCCAAAAAAATGCTATCCTAAATCTATCACGCATTTATGTAAACTGGAATACTACGATTAAAGTGCTTAACCAAGTCTTTCCAAACAATACCCTTCTAAGAACAAGATCACTCATGAATTGATTACGAAATTCTGATTACACACAACAAAAATTACTCATCTATTTAATCTAATGATGTTCACACCAGAAACATAAATATAATTCAAGCTTGATTTGAAAAACTAGAATCAAAACAGAGATCAAAAGAATATGAAAACTGATATCAGACTCCAGAGTCTCCCAATTCAATCCAATCAAGAGAAAGATATTTAATTTAAAGAAAGACGTTCAATTAAAATTTTGAAACTGATAAATTTATAGAAAATAATTCGTAAAAAAACTAAGTGATGGATACCAAAAAAATCTGAGATATACTGTTGAATTAACCCTCCTATTCAATGCTGAAATAAATTCTAAATAAGAAAACCGAAGTTCCTATTCAAAAGACAGAAATCAAATTCCTATTTATTGTGACATTCAACAGACAATTGAATTGAAAACAAAGTAAGACAAGCACACACACTTATAAAAGTACTGACCAAGATTATAACTACAACTCTTATGAGGAATGTGATGTTCAAAAGTCTTGTACACAACAATAAGATTCAAGATAACAAAGGAGATATCCACGCAGCTCTCAATAATTTACATCTACGTTACCAGACTCAAGAAATAAACACGACTTCACATCAAAAATCACAACCCTGTGCACAATCTTGATTCAAACAACTCGTAAATTCATCAATCAAAAAAATTTGTTTTAGAAATACATCCTAGAGGAAAAAATGAATCTTTAAATGCGAAATTAAAACAAACCCTTAGAATTCATCAATCACATGATATATTTTGAGAAATCAATTAAAAAAGCTAACTTTGAATCTAAACTAACATATAACCTAGTTCCAGAAGTGGTGGGCCCTTGCCACACCTGGAGCAGGTTTAAGTTTATTCAATACTATTAAAATTAAAGGAAATCATCGTACTCACAATGAATCAAATGCCAAATCAAGAATTTGTATTAAGATTAAAAAATAAGTGCCAATGTCATGTGCCAATGCTGCCTGAGATAAAAATTCTTATAGAAATACCGTCTAATCCTCTCCTAGCATACATGTAGAGCCTGCCTTTATACAAATCTTTCAATTAAAATAAAGCATAATTATTTATAATCAAAAGAAAATACAACTACACGCTAAAGGAGGCTGCATGGAATCTTCTGGAGAGCCTTCGAATGGGTGATGGTTGGGTCCATCCTAATCATAGCATGGATGGAGGAACTGTTTCCTTTTTTTGAGCATAAGAGGCTTTTCAAAACTGTGGATGTGGCCAAAATAGTCAAATCTGATTTTGAATCTGATTCTGTACTTAACCTTGCATTGGCATATTCCCCTGACCATAACTTCTTATCAATGACGAATTTTCCCAAACGGTTTCTGGGTTTCCTGAATGAGGGTACTCTGAACAAAACTCATGTTTCAGAATTTTATGATTCTTCCTTATTTGATCACAAAATGTATATTTTCACCTACAACAATTCCATACTCACCTCAGCAGTAACTAGTTCAAATTTACTTATGGAGAATTCCGACAATAGAATGCTTCGAAAAATGAAGTTAGTGAAACCGTCATTAGTAAATCACAAATAAATCATTTCTAATAATATAGAAGCTAATAAAACTAATTATTATCAACCACGAGGCATAGGATGTGATTTGACGATAAATGATGGAATTATGACATGAAATGAGTGCAAGGGTGTCGAAATTTAGGTTATGAATAATGGTACTATGCGATGGAAAAATGGGCATATTCGAGGCCCAACAATCCTATCACGAGATATATCTAAATAAAAATTTGGGTTTATTGAAGGTGGAAATATCCATGAAGATCAAAAGGTGTTATTATTAAAATTTACCTCTCTAAATCTTACGATTGTGTAAGTTGGTTGTACATTCACCTTCTCTTGACTCATTTGGGTTTTGGCATTGCCTTTATAAACTAGATTATGGGATATCTAGGATCAGTCTCATTTGATGTATTAATAAATTATTCTGCCTCTCTGTTCTTTCAAGTGCAATGAGGCCTGAGGCAAGGGTGCCCCCTCTCTCGTATCCTTTTCTTTCTAGTTGTTGAATGTCTCGGTCCTTTAAGTGTGGATGCTAAGTGAAGGAGGGTATTCTAGGAATATTATAAAATAATACCAGAAATAATAAAATAATATTATATTACCTCATAAGGTTTTGGAGGGAAAAAATAAAAAACGACTTTCTCAACTCATAGTTTCAACTTATTTCCCTACGATTTTATCTCCCTACTCATATAAGTTGGAAATACGAGTTGAAAAAGTAGTTTTTTATTTTATTTTATTTTATACCTTTTTACTCAAAAAATGGTGAATCATCCCCCATGGTTGACATCATCATATTTTTTATAAAATTATAGATTATAGAGCATTGGAACACATAAAAATATGCGGAAATACAAACCAATAAAACATATAAAGTAATAGAGACACGAATATATGTGGTTCACCCATTGTCGGCTATGTCCACAGAGAAACAACCAATCATTATCTTATATTATCCATCAAAATTAAGGGACACATCCTACAACAAATCCATTGTAATATCCCTTACTCTCTAACACATTCCCCCTTCTCTTTCTCGCTCAGAATACACACTCAACAATAACCCACAATACAGTTCCCTCATGTGAACCGAGGGGTTGCCTTATAGGGAAAAATACCCTAAATTAAACATAAATTATACCGTTAGATCATCCACCTAATGAACGACATAGATTGACTATGAAATTACAATATTTTACAATGCAATTTTACATTTATTTTTAGCTTCAGGGGCACTGCCCCCGAAACCTTTCCGAGGGACTGCTGGCCCCCGAACCCCCTACGTGGAGATGTGTATAGTCTTCCTATGACATACATCCAGTTGAAACAAAGACCTCTGAATCAAGATGATAATCAGGCTCCACACCCAACAATCTCCCACTTGGAGACTGATTGTAGTAACTCCACCACTGCTTCATTTGTTGGAAAATGACTCCACTTTGGACCTGGTTGTTTCTCATCTTCATAATAATACTTGAAGACCAATTGTAACTGAGCAGAACCTCAATTTCTCCTTGATTACAAATTTTTTTAACATATCTGCATGATTCTGGCTAGTGTGTATATTTTCCAGCTTCAATTGTCCATTTTCCAACACTGACCATATAAAATAGTACTTGAAATGTATATGTTTAATCTTTGAATGAAATGTTGAGTTCTTTGCAAGATGAATGACACTATGGATATCACTGTATAACCTACCCATCTCCTACTTCTTACCCAATTCATCCATAAACCTTTGTAACCAAATCATTTCTTTTCTAGCCTATGCACTAGAAACATACTATGCTTCTATTATTGAAAGTGCAACAACACATTGAATTTTTGAAACCCAACTGATAGTTGCTCCATTGACAGTAAATACATACCCTATAGTGCTCCTCCAGTTATCTCTATCACCTGCTATATCTGCATCAACACATCCCTGTAGAGAAATGTTTGAACCACCAAAGCATAATGCTTGATTTGTGGTACCTCTCAAATACCTAAGAATCCATTTCACTACCATCCAATGTTATTTTCTTGGATTGTTCATGTACCTACTTACAATTCCCTCTGCATGTGTAATATCAGGTCTCGTGTAGACCATTGCATACATTAAGCTTCCAACTGCTTATGCATATGGAACTTTAGACATATAATCCATTTCTTCTTGGGTCTTGGGCACATCTCCTTAATAAGTTTGAAATGGCTAGCCAAAGGTGTACTATTTGGTTTTGCATTCTGCATATTAAATATTTCCAATACCTTTTGTATGTACTCATTCTGGGACAATGTCAATTTGTAATTTTTTCTATCTTTAGTTATTTTCATACCAAGGATTTGTTTTGCAGCTTCCAAATCCTTCATTGCAAACGAATTTGAAAATTTACTTTGAGCACATTTATTTCCTGCATGTTATACCCTGGAACAAGCATGCCATATACATACAATAAAAATATAATACAACTACCATCATTTTTCTTTTCAGATAAACATAATGATCAAAGTGACATCTAGTATAAACTTGTTCAGGCATAAACCTGTCAAATTTTAGATACCACTGCCTCATAGCCAGTTTTAAGCCATACAAGATCTTCTTCAATATGAACACTAATTTTTCTTTCCCTTTGACCTCATATCCTTGTGGTTGCTGCATATAGATATCTTCCTCCAAATATCCATGGAGAAAATTTTTCTTTACATATATCTGTTCAAGATGAAAATATTCTGCTGCTATAAGACTTAAAATAGTTCTGATTGAAGTTATTTTAACAACAAGAGAAAATATTCCATCAAATTCAATACCTTTATTCTGTGCAAACCCCTTAACCACAAGTCTAGCTTTGTACCTCAGTTTTCCTCCATCTTCTTCCTTCAACCTGTAAACCCATTTATTATGCAATGTTGTTTTACCTACAAGAAACTTGACTAAGTCCCAAGTTTGGTTATGTACCAAGGAGTCCAGCTCTTCTTTCATGTATATCTCCCACTTCTTCCTGTTTTCTACCTGCATTCCTTCTTCATAACATTCTAGTTCACCAGAATCAGTCAACAATACATAATATAATGAAGGAGGGTATCGTTCAGGGGGTCTACTTATCCTCGTAGATATTCTGACACCACATACATGTGTTTGGGGTGCCTATTGCCATTGTGGTCGTTGCTGTTTTTGTGGTTGTTTATTATTGTTATTTTCAGGAAAATTTACTTCTTCTGTGATGTAATCAAGAAATGTGTATTCTTTGTTTTCTTTTTCCTGCAATATCCTCTACTCTCTCACACATTCCCCCTTTCTCTTTCTCGCTCATAATACACACTCAAAAATCATCCACAATACAATTCCCTCATGTGAACCGAGGGGTTTCCTTTTAGGGAAAAAAACCTTAAATTAAACATAACTTTTACCGTCAGATCATCTGCCTAATGAATGACCCAGATTGGCTAATAAATTACAATATTTTACAAGGAAGTTTTGCATCTATTTTTAGCTTTGGGGGCGCTACCCTTGAACCCCCGCCGGGGCACCACTGGCCCCTGGACCCCCCAACTAGGGGGTTGAGCCCCCAGAAGGAGGGACAAGTCCCCCTTGTGTGGAGGGGTGTACAGCATTCCTACGGTATACATCCAACTGAAACAAATACCTCTAAATCAGGATGATAATTAGGCTCCACACCCAACAATATTGAATTCTATTGGTTCTTATAAAGTTTATTTTTGTTGTACATTTTTGCTTTGAGGCCCATTTTTTACCTCAAAATTTACCAATGACCATTATATAAAATTCTCTTTCTATTTACCCATTTATTATTTGTGGATGATATTTCACATTTTTGTAATTGCTCTATTGAGGATGTGACACATTTAGCTAAGATTATTGTCTTTCTCAAGAAGGAAACACGGATGGTTGTAAGTGCTAGAAATTCGTCTATATCTACTCAATACCAATAAGCATTCAAACTTCATAATCTTTGTTTTATTCATATAATTTATCTGGTTTAGAGGAATTATTAAATACTTGGGTTTTCACTTAAAAATCTAATCGCTATAAGAAAGAAGGCTGGATGTCATTAATATCAGAGATTGAGAAAATATTAAAATGTTGGTGCTTCAGGTGGCTGTCTCGGGAAGGAAGGCTAATCCTGGTGAAGTCGATGCTTGAGGAAATACCTATTGTATGGATATCTACGACATGGATTCTAGTGGGAACATTGGAAAATTTTAATAGGCTATATTTCAAATTTTTGTGGGTAGGTTCTCATGATTAGTTTTTTCTCCCTTGGGAGAAATGAAAATGTATTCTCATTCCCAAACTGCTTGGAGGATGGGGTCTATTTTTTTTTTAATGTTTTCGAAGGTACTTGCAACAAGATGTGGGTGGATGCTTCTTTATGCCTCCAGCCTTTGGACCTCGACTTATTTTTAGAAATATATTCATCGCTTCTTAATTGAATACTAGATTATATTGAGTGATAAACCACGATCAAATATCTCTATAATATGGCATGTAGTGATAAATGAATTTGATCTCATTACTTCAAGGTTGGCGTGGAAGGCAGGGAATTGTTTGAAGGTGAGGTTGGGTCAATATCCTTGGCTAGGAAGTTTCCAACTCCATTGGTTACCTCAAGACATTGTTGATAGGATCAAAGAGAAGAGTTTCTCTCATCTTGCACATATAATTAACCTAGATTATACCACTATATGGAAGAAAGGGTATATTTTGGTGAATGATTCGCAAATCAGTCAGGATTTTAGGGAAATTTTGAGGGGTTACTTAGAGGCGTTTTTAAATGGCCATATCAGAATCTCTGAAAAAGAGGATGGTTTGGTTTTGGTTCATTTTGTAGATGACACTTATACTCCAAAGGTGGATAATCCTCATTTGAATATGGAAGCTGAGAATGGAGTGAAGATGCGATGGTGGAAAGAGGTATGGAGGATTAAGAGTCCTGTAAATTCACATCTCTTTATGTGATGTATCTTGGCAAAGAAGGTCCCTAC